>JXTB01000088.1:445886-496150 GCA_002914805.1 Parasponia andersonii
CTAGAACTTTTGACACTTTTCAAACAAATTAAGGAATTTCCCACCTTTGTGAAATTCCCCTTCTGCCACTAGCCCGGGTTTTGGGTCGTGACACAGATATCCTGTCCCGATACCCAACCTAATTTTATGTTTTTATGTATTTTTTACAAATATATTATGCGGATATATTACTAAAAAATACTAGAGTCAATTCTTTAAATAAGCTCAACCAAGTAGCCAAAGCCTATTGCAGTTTATGCTAACCATTACCAAGTAGCCAAGCCCACCTACATCTCACGTATGATTGAAGATTACTAAAAGAATTAAAAAAAAAAAAACCTGAAGGTTAAGAACTTATGGCCACTTTAAGTAGTCGTAATAGCAAGCACCAAGCAGCAAGCAACCGCAAGCTCTGCACACCTAGGTCCTCCATTGCCTCGTTCTTCCGCGCTAAGATCTTTAATCTCCAAGTATTGCTATTATCTAATTCAAACTTGAGCTTCACTTCCACGAATCAAATTTCTTTCTTGTATTTGTGGGATAAGTTTTGCTATTATCTGATTTTGATATGAAGTTTTTGTTTTTTTTTTTTTTTTTTTAATGTAAACAACTTTTTGTGTATATATATATATATATATATATATATTGTTTATTCATTTTTTTTAAATGGTAAGTTTTCTTATTTTGAATCTTATGTTTTGTTCTGGCAATTTTTTTTTTGGGTAATGAGTACCGTAACGGAGAATACTTAAATCCGTCCCGCCGTAATAAATAGATAAATAGGATGAGTTTAGGTTGGATTTTTGCCTGTGGGTACAAGACCAGGATAGACATACTCACCCTGAACCCACCTCATTGCTATTCCTACTCAAACCCTTTAAAATAGGGTTGGATTATTGTCTTGAAATAAATGGCCCGTCGTTCAGTGTCATTCTTCTTTGCCATACGTCATTCGTTAATTGGGTAGGAGAAATATCCCTACCAACAATAATTAATTAAGAGTGATGATTACCTCAAAAAAGATTAAGAATAATGGTATGAGATGCTAGTGGCCAAAACAACAATAATGTATCAGTCTGTTATTAATAATTCTAATAAATAAACTGAGTCTCACCTAAAAATGTAATTATAATTATAATAGTTATTATTAGCAAGTAACAGATCATTATTATGTAGTGTTGAGTACTATATAGTACTCCATATTATTACTTATTAATTAATGGATACATCAAAATTAAAGTTCTGATGTTAAGGCCAAGGATATAGGAACCTTTAGTAGTGAAGTTAAATTTTTCATAAAAATTCTTAACAATAGATGAATCACACACATAAAATTTATTGGAGTTTGAAGAAAAAAATTGTGTTACCAGTATGTAGTGATGCTGTGTTTTGGCCAACTTTTTTGTTTTATCGTATCAAGTTGTCAATAAGTGCTAATCTGTAATTTTTTTGACCCATTGATTATGAGCTATAGAGTCTTTCTTATATTCACAAATCAGTTTCCTTTTAGAATTGTTTGATTCCGGTAAAATTTTATATGAAAATGTCATCTATATTTATTTATACTTTGAATTCCAAATTAATTTTAAGCCTTACAAAACGTAGTCCAATGCTTAGTCATTATTTTTGATGAAACTCAATCAATTAATTGACCAATAAGAACACATGTAAATTTTACCGGTCTGCATTTCAAGCAACAATAATTTTAGTACTTTTGCATGATAGTCTTTTTCAATTTTGAGTTGTCTTATCAACTTTTTTTCCTAACAAAATTTTGCTTGCCAATAATAAATTCATCGGCTCAATTTTATAATATGTTCGTAATGTTAAAGGCTGATAATTCATCGGTAGATGATTATGCTAGGCTGATAATTTTGAATTTCTGGAATTTGTGAGCTAACAATGTCCTAGGATACAGAGTAAATGTGATTGAATGGATGGGACATATGTAATAATCCTGACATATTACACTTATTCAAAAACTAGATAATAATTTCAACTTTGATGGTTTGTTCTTTGAAACTGAAAATAGATTATTATTATTATTATTATTATCTTGCTTTGGTGTGGCCGTGAGTAGAGAATGAGTTAAAGAGTTCTTCTTTGGCCATTTCCTAACTTTCCGTGAGATTAGTATTCAACACCACCTCTACTATCCGATTAGGCCATATATGCGAGCCTGAAAGATAATAAAGTGTCTTATTGCTCAAGCCCTTCGAACCAGGGTCGGATTTTTACGTCTTAAAATAAAACGGCCTGTCGTTTGATGCCGTTATTCTTCGCCATGTGTCATTCCTTGATTGAGTGAGGAGAAACGTCCCTACTACCTTTACTAGTAGGCTACTTTGATTAATTCGTAATAGACAGTAGAATACTTATATTTTGGAAAATATTATGTTAAAATTTTGGAAGATACTCAATATTTTTGATTCATTCTCGTTTATTTTTATACCCATTCCCATTCTCGTTCCTGTCCCGTTCCTTTACCATTTTCTTTTCTTTTCCTTTTCACACAGATTAGTAAATATGTCAATTGATGTTCTGATGTTTATGTGTCATACCATCTGTGATATGTACTTCCTTTAAGTTCCATCGGAAACGAATAGATTATATTATATTTATTGCCTTTTCCCACAACAGAAAAAAGGTCCTGTGCGTCGTAATGATACAATTTATCCTGAATTTGTTTTAGAAAATAATTCATATTTGATATTTGAGAATCTTTATAGCGAATTATATTTAATAAAAAGCATAGCAATAAATCTCATAAATAATAGTAGCAGAGCTTATTACGAGAAATCTTGTATTTTGGGACAATGGGATGTGAATTGAATTATCTGGGCGAGCATATTTTAAATTTACTTGATAAGGGGAATCGGTATTGTTCAATTTTGCAAAGCCTCTAACTATAAGTAAGCCTCCTACCTTTTTTTTTTTTTTTTTTTCTGAAAACCATAAATAAGATTCCTACTGATGACTGATGTAAGATTTCATAATATAAAATTTCAAGAGAAAAAAAAAAAGGCTTGTTTTATTGTCTAATATTCATTTTTCTTCTTTGATCTCCTCTCTGCTTAATCCCCTAGCGTTTGAGCAGCCAAGCTGGTCAATTGCAGGCTTTGGTCCATAACTAGAAGAGAGGTAATCAATCTTAAACCCTTTTATATATATATATATATAGGTTGCCAATCCAATAGGTATTTTTTTCCTTTATTTATGGATAGATATTTTTTTTTTAGCCGTTGAATCACCATTAGATGGTGATTCAATGGCTATAATGAATTGCATAAAAAGACGTGCATCATTAATGTTCTTTCTCTCTCTTATTTTTTATAATAAAAAAATATATATGCTAAATTTTCATTGACCAAATTAATACCTATGCATATGTAAAAAAAAAAAATACCTACTGGATTGGTGCCCATATATATATATATATATTATATATATATATATATATATATTATATATATATATATATATATATATATATATATATATATACAGAGGTTGCCAATCTAATAGGTATTTTTTTTCTTTACTTATGGGTAAGTATTTTTTTTTTAGCTGTTGGATCACCATCTAATAGTGATCCAATGGTTATAATGAAGTGCATGAAAAGACGTGCATGAAAAGACGTACATCATTAATTCTCTTTTTCTCTCTTACTTTTTACAATAAAAAAATATGCATGCTAATATATAATTGGCTAAATTGATACCTATGTATAAGTAAAAAAAAAAAAAATATCTGTGCCCATATATATATATATATATATATGTTAGATGATGCTTATGGAATTAATTGGTAATCTAAAAATAGTGGTTCAATGCTACTATCTTCATTATGTTCTTGAGCTTTATTGTTGATGTTTTTTATTATTGAGCCCAATGTTATGATTTTTATTTACACTTGAAATTTCAGAAGTCTAAGTGGGGCAGGTGTAAAGAGGTTTATTGCACTTAAAGTGTTCGATAGAATTCCTGAATGGCGTTTCATTAGGTTATAATCACGTTTTAAAGGGAATTATTCACACAATACGCCCAAAAATTCAGCATACAACTTGGCCTTGGGAGAATTGTTTTAAGTTTGAGATACTACAGTGGAAGCTGGTTTTGATGGGCAGCCTGGTGGTTGAGATTGATCTTTTGTGGGTTTGAGGAAGAATAACCAGATGTACTGTTTACTATAGGCAAGATTTTTTCTGATTCATGGGGACTTTTATTAAGACATAGCCGTTGGGAACATTGAAGTTGCAGTTTGATTTGATCTCTAGTAATATTATTAATTTCCAGAACCTACAAGAAAAACTAAAATGTTTCATAATTTTTAATTACCGAAAACACGGCTTTTAGTCGTTGATTCCAAACTTCCGGCTTATTAGCAAGGTTGTCAAATCGTGAATTGGCTGGTTAGCTGCTTTATTTGTTTAGGTTTGGATTTAAGTTATTTTATTTCTAAGTAAATTTTAAATGTCAATTTATATATTTGTTTTTACAAATGTTGAGATTTCTGCCAATACTTCCTTTGTTTTCAGTTGTACACAGTAGATTTCTTGGCATTTTTTTCTGTTTTGGGTATTGCTCTGTGTTCGAGTACATTTGCATGTTTTTGTTAATATATTGTACTTTCTCTGTGTTAAGAAAAATACCCTGTGGGAAATGTTGATTTCAACTGAAATATGTTAAAGTTCATTGTTCAGTCTGTTCAGAACCATAAAAGTTATAGTGCTTGTTATTCTAATAATTGTATTGATCAATTTTTTTTATCCTTAGTGACTAGGTTTGATAGGATTCCTACAATTTATTCTCTCTTTTGAAGAGAGAAAGAACACCATCATACCAAGGCAACCATAGCTTCATGTATTTTACATTGTTAGGGTGCTCTTTGCATTTCTTTTCTTGGCAAAGTCAAAGTGAGAGACTCCATTTTCATTTCAATGTCTGTGGGACTAACTACTGGAGGCGATATTCAGCCCAGATTCCTCTTAAACTTACCCAAGAGGAGATTCCCTTGCATGTTCATCATTTTTTCTTGCACCATAAATGACAATTTCTGTGAAAGATTTTCTTACAAATCTCATATAATTATAGGCTTTAATTGAAGAAAATTGTGCCAGTCAAATATTAAGCACTATGAAAGGAATAGAGTTACTTGCAGTGTCATCAACAGTTCAGAAGGAGCCCCCATTGCTGTCGAGGAACGTAAAAAGATGAGGCCTTTGGTGAAGATGTGTGGTATAACATCAGATCGAGATGCTGCTATGGCAGCAGAAGCAGGTGTTGATTTGATTGGTATGACTGTTTGGCCCAACTCAAAGCGTTCTGTTTCGGTTTCAGTTGCAAAAGAGATTTCAAAAGTTGCAAGAGAATATGGGGCAAAGCCTGTTGGGGTATTTGTGGATGATTATAATAGATACAATATTGAGGGTTTCTGATGCAGCTTTCCTTGAACTTGTTCAGGTCTATATTTCTCTACTTTCATTGGATTTTACTATTATCCAGAGCAGAAATTTACAATATTCTTAGACTTTGTACTGCTCTATAACTCTTTGCAGCTTCACGGAGACAACTCTGGAGCACCTTTTCCAATTTTACTCCAAGAGCACCGAATCATTTACGTTCTTCATGCAGATGAGAATGGTAGCCTACTAAACGGAATCCCCGTTGACTCATCTCGAGTTGATTGGGTTCTTGTGGATAGTGCAAAGGGTGGCAGGTTAGAAACACTTCTTTTCCTTTGTCTATTTTGATTATCAAATCTTATGTTGTTACTTTGAAAGTTCATAAGAACTTGTTTTGATTTTCTTCATTCCAAAATATTGCGATTAAAGTGGTAAAGGGTTTAACTGGAAAGAGTTTAAACTACCGACAATTAGAAGCAAACATGGTTGGCTCTTGGCTGGAGTGATGAAGACTCGGAATGTCTGTGAAGCTATTTCTATTCTCAAACCTGATGGAGTTGATGTAAGCAGTGGCATTTGTGACTCAGATGGCATCCAGAAGGATCAATCGGAAATATTTTCGTTTATGACTGCAGTAGAATCTATGTGCTATTGATTCATTGGTAGAATAATTTATATAAAATTTTATAAAGGAAATTAGGTGAAATACACTACTCTGTAGATTGATATGATTTTATTCTAAAATCAAGTATGGAGTCCTTTGATTTTGTCATGTGAATTGTCAAGGATGCATTTTGGATAACTGCATTTGTATTCTATTAAGCATAGTAAAACGAGATTTTTTTTCTTTAAAGGCAAATATAAATATATTTTTTAAGATTGCGCTGTAAGAACCATTACCTCCGTTGATTATTGGTAATACCAATGGTCAAACTAATTATAATAAGAAAAAACGTTATATTAGTTTTTTTTTTTCCCCTGCAAATAGCTATGTTATTAAAAGAAAATGTAGTAAAGTACCTCCCAAATGAGTGATTTAATTATAATAATGGCACCCAAATTATAATTACAATTATTGTATCACTTTTATCTACGGACTTTAACTTATACAATAAATTAACTTAAAAAATTGTTGTAATAGTGGTCTTTTTGTCATAAATATTTAATTATTGATTAGAAAATAATTAAGTACATAATCTATAAGTTATAACTAACTTATTTAGAATTGGAGTCTCCTTCGCAACACGGTTAGTTGGAGTTTTGATCACAACACAATTATCAAACTTTGTATTTTGCACATGGCTCAATTATGTTAGGATAAATTATATTAATTAGTAGTCCCTGAGTTATATTTATTATACTACTTTGATCTCTAAATTTTCAACTTACACAATAATGACTCTTAGATTATTTAATTATTGCAACAATAATCATTTTGTCATAAATTATGAAATATTTAATATAAATAAGTCATTATAAAGCACACAGTTTGTTAACTATGGTAAAAAATGAGTCTCCAAATTTTCAATTTACATAGTAGACTATCAAGACTTATGTAATTATTACAGTAATGATCATTTTTTTCCATAAACTGTTAAATTTTTAACAAAAATGAGTCATGTGTAGAGTATATAGTTTGGTTATTACGACTATGAACAAGATTTTAACTCATAGAGGTAACTAATGCCCAAATTATATACTTTGTCTATAACTATTTTCTGCTAAAAAAACTAACAGTTAGTGATAAAGGGACTATTATTATAATAATTATACAATTCAAGGATAATTACTATGTAAGTTGAAAGTTCGGGACTAAAGTAGTACAATGAGTATAATTAGAGGCTTCTACTATTTTTAACCCTTTTGTTAAATATTTAACAATTTGTGATAAAAGAACCATTATTACAATAATTACATAGTTTAGGGTACTTTACGATGTAAATTCCAAATTCATGGGGTCAAAATAGTACAATAAATTTAATTCAGAGGCTATCAATGTAATTAACTCTTTTTTATATGCCCTAATCTAAGAAATTGAAATTTTACTTGATAATTTATGTTTGGGTCCAGAACAAATAAAGAAACAATTGTTTCTTTCCAAAAGGAAAAATTAATAACAAAATAATGAAACATTGTTTTAGATTATTGTTTTCAATTTACTTAATTTTGTAGGGAGTTTTCATTTTTTTTTTATTTTTTAAAGAATAGGGAGTTAGTTGGCGAGTTTGGTAAGTGACTTTAATTATTAAAAATCTCTTAAAAAGGTTTAAAAAAATAAATTTAAATAATATGAATAATACTAGGGACACACAAAATATACCCATAAACTATGCACACAACGACTAGTGACATACCATTAATTTTAATGACCAATGACCCAAGTTTTCTTTCTTTTTTTTTGGTGAAAAAAAGAAAATTGTGAAGTAAACGTAAAAGATATACACTAAGAATATTCATAGATTGATTGGATATGGTGCAAAAGGTCAATTGATTGGAAAGGATGCAAAATGTCCCACTTAAAATCCATCTTTTTTAGACAAAACACTCTAAGGTTCCTAAGTGAGTTGGATGGGTCACGGTTGTAGTCCTTATTATTCTGTAACTAATCTTTCTTAAGTAATGTTTTTGTGACAGAATAATCGTTTCTACCAGTTACAGAAACAACATAATTTTTTTTTATATTTTGAAAAAAATATTAATGAGAAAAAAAAGTAATAAAAAAATAAAGTCTATAAAATTATTAAATCTAATTAATCTAATTTAATCTAGTAAATGAAGAAAAGAAAAAAATAGAAATAAAAATAAAAACTAAATTAATAAGAAAAGTAAAAAAGTATATGATAAAGAAAATAATATCTAAAAAGAAAAGAAACTAAAACTATAAAAAAATACAAAAATCTAAGAGGAAAACAAATAAAAGAATTACGTACCTTTTTTCCATTGATTTGGCTTTTCTGGCAACTGTGCCAAATTTTGTTTATGCTTAAAATATACTAACGGCTATTGCCGTATAGATTAATGTGTCGATCTCACAGAAAAGTAAAGCAACAATAAAAATGTAACAAAAAATAAAAGAAAAAATTGAAAATAAAATAAAAATAAATTATTAACTAAGCAAAAAATTAAAATAATCACAGAAATATAAATAAAAAACCAATATAAGAAAATCAAGACTTCAAGATTCACTTAATTATTCGTCCAAGTGTTACAAACTTTGATTCCTATTTATTACTCAATTATATGTTTTATATCCTAAACACATAATTGAAAAATATGGAATTGAAGAACAAATATTATCCAAAAGTACTAAATATAAAAAACTCTTCCAATTAAATCCAAAATAATTTATCTTACTAGTCATCCAAGATGACAATATATCACAAGGATAACACTGCAGTAAAAGATCAACTAATAAACAAATATAATTATAATCTAGTTTAAATCATCACATAAAGAAAATATGATTGAATTTATATGGGAAACTAAAAAATAATATATAGAATTGAAACGAACAAATATTGAAGAATTTAACAAACCAAACATATAAACGTTGAAGTATTCTCACGAATTAAAACTGGAAAATGGAAAAATTACACAATTAATATTATCTCTCTAGCCTCATCTCACACTCTCTTTCTAGAAACAGTGAAATTATCTCTCTCAAAATTGGTATGTATTTGGTCTGCCATGTTCTGTCTATTTATAGCTAAGTTTGGAGTGTTGTGCAATTGATGAGTGATTAATTCACTCACAAATTTAGTATCATTCAACTCAAATAATTGTAAGTTCTCAAGCATTTTTTGTGGTTTGATATGTTTTTGTTTTATTTTCACAATTCTTGTCAATAAATGCAAATCAAGATAAACTAGTGCCAAATATGGATATTTCAACTCTTGTAGATGAAAATTGAGTCTGATATGAACATAACACAATAAAATTTAGGCAATACAAAGCTCAAACAGCAAAACAACTCTCCCATAAAAAAAAGTCATTGTGCTGAGTTTTAGAACCAAGAGTGCCGCAGCTCTTAAATAGTAGCACTGCGACACTGTCTGGAAATTAGATTTCTTGAAATACGTTTTTAGCTAGTTTTTAAAGCCAATCTGGACTCTTGATACCATCTGATCGAATGGTTAATATTCTAACTGGCTTTGGTCATTTTGGAGCCCCTTAAATACATCTTTAAGCCTCTATTTTATACATAGAGAGTTAGAGTGAAAATACAAACTTGAGAGCTCAAAAATCATAGAGAAGGAAGAGCTTGTAGCCAGAAATTTGGAGAGGAAGTTTGGTAGAGTTGCTTGAAGTTTTACCTCCACAAACGAGTTTTTCTTATCTTCTTTCTTACCCTAATCTCATTTGAATTTTTGTATTGTACTTGAATCATGAATATGTTTAGAATTATGAAATTCTTATTGAGATTCGTATTAGATTCTCCCATATTGAATTAATGGTTCTATGCTTGGTGTATGATGTAACTTAAACTTTGATTCTATGTCTAGATTCCCAATATTTTCTTTGATATTGTTTTTGAATTTATTTATGTTATTCTATGCTTAATACTTCTCAACTAATTAGCAACTAGTTGGATTAATTAGTTTCTATAATTTGACACTTGAAAGAGGGAATTTTAGAAACAAATATAGGATAGTAAAACCTAGGATTTTGTAAAGTTCGAAAAAATCTATAATTCCTTTGAAGCCGTGATCAAAAAACCATTGAATATAATGAATTTTTAATTTCTATATTTGGAATAGAGATATTAGAACCATGATTTAGGAATGATTTTACTCGGCACTTGAGAGAAAGAGTAGAAATATCTCCGGGTTCCTAGCTTATAAATTAGGAATAATTGATTAGAATGTAATTAGTAATCAAAAGACATAGTTGATAGTTATGTGAATTCAATCTCCTACTACATTTACACATAGAGTCTCCATGCTCTATTTATGTATTTATATATGGTTGCCAATTCAATAGGTATTTTTTTTCTTTACCTATGGGTAGGTATTTTTTTTTAGCCGTTAGATCACCATCTAATGGTGATCCAATGGTTATAATGAAGTGCATGAAAAGACGTGCATCATTAATGCTCTTTCTCTCTCTTNATACCTACTGGATTGGTGCCCTTTATATATATATATATATATATATTATATTTATTTAACTTCTAAATTCATTTAGTTTGGTTGCTTAAATAAAGTTTGATCACGATAATTTTTGTACTTAATAATAATTTAACACTCAATTTCTCATGGAATCGACAACTCTCTTATTACCTTATTACTTATATACGACTTGTGCACTTGCGATTATTTTACGTATATACATTTAGCATAACACAAGTCTCAAAATTTCCAAAGATGGCTTCTGATTAGTCATATGCCATGTCGAATTCTTATCTTTTTTTTCTTTCTTTTTATCTCTTTTCTACACGTTTTCTGAACCTTGGGGTATTATCTAGTGTGGCGGAATCTAGTGGGCACAACACAAAACTCACGTTTGATTGGGTATTAGAAAGGGTTGGTGGAATCCGTAAGCTGATGTGGCAGCACTTGAATGGATGAAAAATCGAGCACACAACACTCGCAGCGTACAGGAACAAATTGGCCTAAAGTCATGTTACACAGCTGACGTCCATGGGCCCCAGCTGTCTCGCAGCTTTTCACAAGCTCCTTCTCCTGAGGGTGCTACATGCACACACTAGATGGTCTTAGGTGCTTGATCGAATGGCTGCCAGCACGGCTGTGTCCTTTTTTATACTTGCGTATCTGTAGCTCCTTTTATGAGATTTTTTTCACTTTTTATTTTTCAAAATCTAAATTAAATCAAAACATAAACTAAATCAAATTCAAATTAATCCTAAAATCTAAAATATAAAATCTAAATAAAATAAAAAACTAATCCGAATTTAATTAAATAAAACTAAATTATCCTAAACTAAATTAAATTAACTAAATAAAATAAAATAAAATAAAATTTAAGTAAACTAAATCTGTATACCTAAAAATAAAATAACTTGAATTACTTTAAAAACTACACTAAAAGTACTATAAAAAATGCACAAAATTAAGAAGAAAAAGAACATATATAACTCTATTTTTATAGAGTTATTACTTACATTTTGTTTTCTTTCCCATTTCATGTCTACTAAACATTGCCTAAAGTTTTAACTAGAAATGTCAAAACTAACATGTTGGAGTTAGACCATACCTTCGTAGTATGCTTAGTAAAGCCTATTTTTCAGTTATGTAGTGTTGTGCCATGCTAACCTAAAATCCTAAATTACAATTCTAGTATGATCTTTTAACCCATATTGCAATGTGTTGTATCATGTAGTGCTTTCATGTCAGCTCGTTTCTCCAAATTATTCGAATTTAACCAGAGAAAAACTATGAAATTATACTAGACTTCATTTATTTAAGTTGAGCTTGGTCGAGGAAAAGAAAAAAAAAAGATTTTTTTATTAAAAAATCATAAAATTCATATGTATGATATCCCAATATGTCGTGCCTAAGTGCATGCTTGTTGTATCATATCTTGCCGATAGGTCCTGTCTTGCTATACTTATAGATAAATTATATATTGTTCCATCTATTGTACTTAACTTATAAGTCCAACATAGCCTAAATTATTAGACAACCATGCTAGATAAGGCCCAAGTTTTGATACATCATGTTGTGCTTAGTCATGCTATAAGGGGAAATAAAAATCCTGAAAACTCAACCCACTTGCCCAAACCAAAATCAATCTGACTGAGCTAACAAATAAATCTTGAGACAAGACTTGACTAAAATAGAACCAGTTAGGCTTTTATGGTCAGATTTCCAAACTTATTAAATAAAAAAACCAAAGTTTTGCTTTATATATTTAGGTCATTATATTGTCTAGAATAAGGTCCAAAACTTGT
Organism: Parasponia andersonii; assembly: GCA_002914805.1. Classification (NCBI taxonomy): domain Eukaryota; kingdom Viridiplantae; phylum Streptophyta; class Magnoliopsida; order Rosales; family Cannabaceae; genus Trema; species Trema andersonii. The sequence goes on from JXTB01000088.1 coordinate 458,180, forward strand.
ATAACTGATTGAGTCTAACTCAATTGATATAGGATTTTTGGGAGTATATGGGAGGAGAGGGTTCGAATCCTAATTAGGCCAGTTATGTATAAATTTTATAATACTTTTTTTTCAAATTTAAAAAAAATCTCCTAAAATTATCAACATATCTTTTTAATTGTTCACTTTTCACAAAATCTATTAATCTATTATCCAAAAACTCGACTTGATTGAATTGAAAACCTACTTGAAACTAAAATAAATGAATCTAATACGGTTTAGTTTCAATCCCACTTTCTCTAAACACGAACTCGAAAAATTGAAAACCTAGAAACCCGCCCAAAATGCACCATATCATGCAGTATAGTTCTATTATGCTTATAGATCAGTTTGGCCCTCTTGTCAACTCTAGTTTTATCTCAGTCACATTGATCTTTTATCTTATAATGTCTTATTTCAAATTTGGGTAATCAGTGATAGTAGTCCCTAAAATTTTAAAATGTGACTCGTTGGTCCTTAGAAAATTAAACGTCCAATTAGTTCTTGAATTTATTTTTAAAGAATGATTTAGTCCGAATTACTAACTCTATTTCATCTCTTCCAAGCATAAATAGGAGTTTACCTCAATCACATTTATTTATTATTCTCTTTATATTAGACTTTTAGGAAATACTTTTTTCTTCTATTTAAAAAAATAGAAAATAGAAGCAGATTCTAGAAAAGAAGCATTAATTTTTTTTTTGAGAAAGAATGAATATATTATTATGAAAAAGTTGTATTTTTTATAGTGACAGATTCTATTGGAAGAGGAGACTCTTCCAACCGAATTAGATATTATCCAATCCTAAAGTGAACTTAGCTAAATCATGTACTGTTTTATTATAAATATTACGTACATATATTTGACTAAAACACCAGAAAAATAAGACAATAAACTAAATATATCTAACAGTAGATGACCAAACTCTAAATGACAAACACAATTATTATTAAGAACTTGTAGTGAACTGTTAATATACCCGACTCTAATGTTTGGAGATTTAAATCAACATACCTAGCCCAGAAGATAGAAAATTTTACAACTTTTAACTTCACCATCTTTGAAGTACTAAGGGCACCAACCATCTTCGTAGAAAGAGTGGTCATCATAACTTCAGCTTTGGCATCTACATTTAATATAAAATTGATTTTTGAAAGGGGAGACCAAACAAGTCTCACTCCTTCGCTTTCTTCAAACTGTGTCAAAAAGGATCTCTCACAGTGGAGAGACTAATAACTCTCACAAATAAAAAACTAATAACTTGTAAAATTAAAAAATGCATGTACCATATCATTCTCTATCAAAGTATAGAAAAATCTTATAATGTTAAGCACGATATCTTAGAATTATCATGTGTTTTAACTATGTTATGTTCTAAAAAGATCTAAACTTTTCTTTAGCTTAATTAGAGATACTTATCACAAGTAGTACAAGAAAAGTAATTATTAATTTAAAATCGACGATATAAGTTGTAATTAAGAAAAAATGTGTTTAACATTTAACAATTTTTTTAAAGTAAAAACTTGGTGGTATCAGTTCTTCAATGCTATTTGGAATGTTTAAGATTAAAAATTTGGTGTTTTAAACGACACAAAACCAGGAAAAATATACACTTGGAAACCTATACGGAATTTAAGGTAATATTTTCATATATTTTTAGTAAGTTGAAAATGAAGAGGGTGCAGTTCATTGGTATAAAACTGTAGCATGTTAGGAGAGGTTCTTTAGGAAGGGAGAAAATAACTAAAATTCTATTTAAAATAAGAAACATCAATGTTCATCCTTGAGAATATTGAGAAGTGAACAAAATTCGACTACAAACTGACCTGTCATTGAAAAATCAAAGATAATCAGCACATAAAGCTATAAAACCATTTTCTCCTATGAAACTATCCCTTGCAAGAAATTTTGGGGGAAAAAAACCAAATTAAAAATAAACAACGCAAATCTTCTAATAAATAGTTCTGATACTATGAATGTGTTGAATCATATATTAAATATTAAACTTAGTCACACGTGTATTATTTGGAAAAAAGCAAGAAAAAAATAAAAGAAATCAATTATATATAGCAAGTAATCACTCAAATAAAACAAAGAAACCAAATGGAAAAATTGAGATTTCTTAAAACCATTAAGATTTCTAAAAACATAAATGGATTACAAAATCCACATCTACCTGTTTTTTTCTTTTTTTGAAAGAGAAAGCGTTCTTATTGCTATAAGTCTGCAATTACAAATTTTGAAATACAGTATGGACATGAGTCTCCCCATACTATATCTCGATCAGCACCAATTGCAATTTGTGCTAGTTTATGGGTCACTATATTTCTAACTCTGAAAACATGATGACAAGAGCCATAACCAGCAGAACTAATAAACCAATTGATATCACTAACAATAGAACCTATAGTAGAATAAGGCTGAACATGATTAATAGCAGTAATAGCAAGTAGTGAACTAGATTCAATCTCATGAAGAGGGCGTCCAAACTCAATAGCTAAACGAACACCCTCCTGAATGGCCAATAACTCACTAGTAAGGATGTCAAATCTACCCAAAATTTTTAACGCCCAATAGACAAGAATAACACCCTCATGATCACAAATAGTACCACTGACACCAATAAAATTAAGATCATGATGAACAGCTGCATCCACATTCAGCTTTAAGCAACCAACCCGAGGCTTATTCCACACACTGGCACTAGAAGAGCAGGGAACAGGCGGAGCCAACTTAATAAGGAGCTTGCAAGCTTGGAATTCTTCCAAATAATACTGGCACCAATCTGAGAGTTCTAAAGTATCTTTCGAAACACTATTATACAATTTGTTATTCCGTCGAGTTCAAATAGCCTAAAGAATGATACAAATCAACTCAAAAATCTCCGTAGAAAAGGAACGGGCTAAAGACATAAGAATATCTTCAATCGAGACAGCTCTTAGTGAAGAAAGTAAGTTCTAACATTTCAAAAAGAACCACAAGCTCTCCAAATCATCACAGAAAAAGAAATAGTGAGTGATTGTCTCAATTTCATCATTGTAGCAGTAATATAGCAGACCCACATGGATATTTCGCTTCAATAGGTTGTGAGACACAGGAAGACCATCGTAAAAGAGTCACCACACTAAAATTTTTTACTTTAAGGAGGATGTTACAACTCCAAAGACGGTTTCACCACTGCCAAAGTACAAAATCAGAGGAAGAGCTAGTGGTGATTATAGAATTGAAAGCAACATGATAATCCATCTTAACCGAATATTCTCTAGATTTATCGTAGTGCCATATTAAAGATTTAGAGGATGAAGATATGCTCAGGGGAATAGAAAAAATGACATTCCAATCCACATGGAAAAAATATTGCTGAATAAGTTTGTAATTCTATTGTCCCGGATTACTAAAAAGAGCATTAACTTGAATATCGTCATTAAAGCTAGGAGTGATGGGTTTAAATGAGCTTGGATTAGGAAGCCAAGAATCATAAAATACTTTAATAGTCGATCCATCCCCTATTCTCCATCGAAGTCCTTTCACCAATATATTTTTTCCCCAAAGAAAACCCTTCCATAACTAAAAACTTCCATTTTTGTCAAAGACATCGAGAAAGTATGAATTAGAAAAATACTTACCCTTTAAATCACGAGCTGCCAAAGATTTTGGGTATCGTATAAGCCGCCAAGATTTCTTAGTCACAAGCGCTTGATTAAACAATCCAACATTACGAAATCCTAAATCACCCAATGATTTGGGTTTGCAGATCGTTTTCCATTTAATTCAAGGCACTTTCTTTTTTCGGCCATTGGTACCCCACCAAATATTCAAAAACAACGAACAAATCTCCTTACATAAAGTATCTGGGAGTCTAAAAATACTCATCACATAAGTAGGGATAGATTGTAAGACTGCTTTCATAAGGATTTCCCACCCTCCTACTGAAAATAATTCCTTCCGCTAGCTTTTTACTCTTTGCCTAATTCTTTCAATAATATGATCAAATGTTCGACGTTTATTCCTCCTGACAACAGTTGGAAGACCAAGATAACGATCATGGGATTGGACCGAGGTAAGGCCCAAAATCTATAAAATTTCCTGGGTAGTCGAATTTTCAGTATTAAGGCTTAAAGTGATTGTAGATTTTTCAAAGTTGATTTTTTGTCCTGACGCCGCTAAGTACCAAGAGAGAATTCTATGTAGGGCTTCAGCATCATAGGTAGTAGCACGAGTGAAGACCAGACTAGCATTTACAAAAAAACAAATGACTAATCCTGAGACTTTCTCTCGCACACCGATAGCCCAAGAGGTCACCTGAAGCTTCTGCTTGATTGATCAAAGAGGAGAAAGCCTCAGTACATAAAAGAAAAAGATACGGGGAGAGAGGACAACCTTGATGTAATCCTCGAGAGGGCAGTCACATATATCTGTTTTCGGCACAATAACAAAAGCCAAATCAAAACAAAGTAAATGATATTATATTATTCATCATAATCTGATGAAAAGAAATAATTAATATGAGCATACCTTTTGTTATGAGTGGAGAAGCCCGATATGAATTTGCAATTCAATATTGAGTATCATAGGAAAAATTCTTGCACAAAAACCTTCGAGATTTGAAAAGTGAAGATTAGGCTGTATGAGTTTATATAAGTCTTCCCTTTCAAAAAAAAAAAAAAAGAATTTAAAGTCATATCAGAAACTTAAAGAAGCATTGATTTGACAAAGCCAAGTTTCAGGTCTGGTCCAATTTCATAAACAATGTCACGAAGATCCATCTCCAAATCTATAAGAAAGCCCAGCCCAAGTTGATCCCTGGAACGCACGTGGTGATGGGTGATTGGTGGATTCACAAATTGGGATTGGCGCTGAGAGTAAAACATAGTGGTGAAAAACAGTTGTACGGTTGTTGGTGAGCGCGTGTACATCCCCCGACACGTCAGGCGACAGTAACCATAGTATAATATTAATGAATAATCGGCCACTTATTGTATACTTGTACCTAAACAAAAGGCGCGCAATTGCCGATTCGAACCTTCCTTAGTTGTTTCTTCTCGTCTTTGCAAAATTCCACCGCTCCCTTTATCTTCTAAATAATTTGAGGAGCCTTTGTCCCATAAAAATCTCCGAATACTTTTTTTTTCCTTTTCATATTTTTGAATCTCTTTTCCTTTCCCCCCACAAAAAAAAGGAAAAAAAAACTCTTTTTATTATATTACTATTTATTTATGTTGCCAGTATATGGTGTCATAGTTGTCTCTACCAATTCCCAAATTTGTTGGAACCATCCTTTTTTTTGTTATTTAATTAAAAAGTGTCAATTATCGTTCGTAGGTGATAGATCTACGACTTGTTGTTCAAATTGAAAAATGACAAGCCAATTGTAGATTTACATATGATATAAGTGCAAAATTATTGCTTAAAAAAATAATTTGAATGGGAGGTTTGAGTTCAAAACGAAAAATTTACACTAATATTAACTAGGAGATTTGATTTCCTATTATGTCAACTTTATTGTTTAATGGGAGATTTGAGTTTGAAGCAAAACTTTACACCAAAATTGAATAGGAGTTTAAGTTTCTATTAGCTGTTATATCAACTTTCAACAATCACATAATCTTTATCATAAATGAAATTACCTATTTAGTTTTCTGACTTATTGTTTTACTTAATTTTTAGTTTGATCTATTATTTATTTATTTATTGGACATGATTTGGGACACCATATTGTTAGACCAAGACTGTAATTCAATTAGAAAAAAAAAGGAAGAGTGTAACTCAATTATTAGTAGACTCCTTCATTTATAATTAGCAAAGAAAAGTAGAGTTTCGTAATTTGCAGCAACACCTTTAAGGCTCTTACATTTATTAGTATTTCACTTATTTGTATGGGGGTAAGATTACCAACTTAAAAACACTGTCACCACCTTTTTTTTTTTTTTTAGTAAGGTGATGCAATAAAAAAAAAATAATGTGGATTATTTCATCAAAAACGAATTTACATTTTATATTCTTTGTTTGAAGAAAAGAATATATTAGTTCAAGAAGAATTATTACGAAAAAAGAAGACTCAAAATTTAGGTTTATTCATATTTTTGTTTGTCATTTCAAATGCAAAAGATTATATTAATTTAGTAGAGTTCTAGACACTTTTTTTCTACTATCATGTCTCACTATATATATATATATATTTTAAGGGTATTTCTCACTCTATTTAGACGTAATAGTATAACAAATCATTATATAATTCAAACGTCGAAAATGAAATAAATAGTGCTCCTACTCTTCTGGTTTAGTTTAACTTTTTTTAAAAACAATATTTAAGAAATTTAACCTTTTTTCCCTTTTTTTTTTCTTGTGATTGATTAAAAGATTGTAATTATTACCCAATGTCACACCAAAACTCGAGTTGTTTGATTATGATTAAAACAGGCACTTTGGCAATTATCAAAAAAAAAAAAGAAAAGAAAAAAGAGTCACTTCTGCATAAAATCTCCACACGTACACCGTTTGATCACAATTATGTTTAACCAACCAACAAATCATGGTATAGTTTTCCAAAGCAGCAAATAAAAATATTAAAAAAAAACTTAGTTTATATTTAATAAAAAAGAAAAAGAAGGGAAAAAGAAAAATATAAGTAGTCTATTTAATAAAAAAGAAAAATATAAGTAGTGCTTCCCTCCACATCCATATCCGAACCAAATTCCCTCCTTCCTTACTGCTTTGCTAGCCTTCCCTCGTTTTCCTCTCTCTCTCTCTCTCTCTCTCTCTCTCTCTCTCTCTCTTTCTCCCGCTTTTTTATTATTATTTTTTATTTTTCATTTTTTCCCCTTCCCCCAAACTCAACTTCCCAAACACTTAAACAGATCTCAATCTCAAGCCCCTTTTCCCATTTTCTCTCTTCATCAGTCCAAATTTTCCCTCCAATTTTCTCGACCCCCTTTTATTTTCTCTCCATTTTTACCAAACCCTTTTTGATCTTTTTTTTTTTTTTTTTAATTTTTAATTTTCCCTCCAATACTCGATCTTCGGTTTGGACCGTTCCATGTCTGGCTCGCGGGCTCCAAACCCCTCGGCTCAGCCGTCTGAGCAGATCACGCACCCATTGAAGCCGTCTCAGCTTCCCTTTTCGTCTATGAAGCCACCCTTTTCCGTTCCCGGGGAGTATCACCGGTTCGGTCCTGACCCTCGCCAACTCACTGATCATGAAGCGGAGGCCATCATTGTTAAGCCCCCCGTGAGCTTTCTTTTCATTTTACTTTGTGGCAAATATACATTTTTATTGGTTTAGATTCAAGATTTTGGATTTATTTATCTAGTTTTTGCTAATGTAAGGGTTTTGTTTATAGATTTTTTGTAGGGTACACATATTTGATTGAGAGTTGTGTTGAGATATGCTTGTTTAAGTTGCTTTGATGATTTATACTTTAAGGTCCGAGTTTGTCGAAATCGGTTGACTTTAATTAGTTATTGTGCTTCAGATTTGTGCAAAACGTTTACTGAATTGTGTTATAATGTCGATATACAATAAATTAACATGGGTAATTTGAATTGAGTTGTGACGAGTTCCGTTGACAGCTTTAGTTTGTAGTGGTTAGTTTTTTCTGGTTCAATTGGAGTAGTTGAAGTTGACATGAAATATAAGCACCTCACTAAATGTGCTTGTATGTCTTTATTTGGTGATTGTTGTTTTTGGTTGATTCGACAAGGTCCTCGCATGCTTATTGCAATTTAAATGTTTTTACCTCTTTGGGTCTTGGAAATGGTATTGGTAAGATAGAAGCCTATTGTATGCAAAATTTGAAGCACTTGATAGATGGTTAACATTTGAAATTAGCAAATCTTCAGCATTGATGTTCTGATGTTTTGTATTCGTCATACTACAAAGATATAAGTTATCATACTAGTTACTAGAAATAAAGAGGGCTTGTTTTGTTCTGAGAAACTTATTTTCATTATATTGTCATTCTGGGTAAATCTGCCATGCTTTTCTTGCATTCCAAAACTTGTGCGTCTCAAAATCCATAGAAAAGAGGAAAGAGAAATAAAGTGCGCAAATTTTTGACTACTTTCGAGCAAAGGAAGTTGCAATATATACAGCTTCTCACTTTGCTTTTTATGTTTTAGACTTTTGAACATAAAGGCTTCTGTTGCAATTGTATTTAAAATGACACTCCATCTAATTTGTGCCACATGTTAATTTCATCTAGTGTTATAAGTTTATATTTACATAATGCTAATTGTGTTTCTGGAAAAAACTATATTGTGACATGTTAATTTCATCTAGTGTTTAAGTTTATATCTACATAATGCTAATTGTGTTTCTGGAAAAAACTATGTTGACAGCTAAAGCGGAAGGGTGACACGGCTGATTATGAAGCTGAATCTAGTGATAGAGTGGCAGGTCCTAAAATTGTAGAAGTAGTTAACAGCTCTCTTCAGACTCCTGTATCAATAAAAGCAGGAAAGACTACCAAAATAACAAGGCTTACAAAGTGCAGTAAAGCTAGACCTCAAACCCCTGTTTCAATTGTTGGTAAGTTGTTCTTATTTAAATCTGTTGAGTAGACTCTAGGAATCGTATTTCGAATACGTGCAACACGAAATATATTTACATAAACCAAGGGAATTATGGGTTAGTTGATGCTACTATAATTATTCTAATGTAACAGGTTCTCCTTCTGGCCCTAATCTTACACCAGCTGGCCCTTGCCGTTATGACAGCTCGCTAGGTAAGAGAATTCTTGTTTATGCTCTTGTTAACTTATTGTTTTAATATTATTTTCGTATGTCTATAAAATGTTAATTTCTTGGAAAGCTTTTCTAGGAGTGTATATAGACCATGTGTATAAGAGTGATGAAACATCCTATCATTTCCTTTCAGGTCTGTTGACCAAGAAGTTCATCAATTTGATCAAACATGCGGAAGATGGTATCCTAGATCTAAATAAAGCTGCTGATACTTTAGAGGTGATTTTATAATCATAGTTTATTTGTTTTTCGGTGGTCTGTTTTCGTTGGTGGTGCATTTTCTGTGGAGAAAGTGTTGTTAACATTCTTCTTTTCTTATAGGTGCAAAAGAGACGAATATATGACATAACAAATGTCCTCGAAGGAATTGGTCTGATAGAGAAGAAACTCAAAAATAGAATTCAGTGGAAGTAAGGATATGAATTGTTTCTTTGATTTTTCTAAAGTTTGATGCTATTTGTTATAACAATGTGAAAGTTCAAAATCTAGTATACACTACACATGTGAAGTATTCAAATGCTAATGACTTGAGCAATTGATTGTTTAGGGGTCTTGATGTCTCAAGGCCAGGTGACGCTGACGAAAATTATGCCAGCTTACAGGTACAGAAAATAGGAATCCTGTTCCTTGGCATGCTGATGCTCAGCTTGGTTTGTGTCTTGGAATGTGTGCAAACATCCATTTTAATTTTCTATTATTTTAACAGTTTCAGGTCGTTCTCCCTGTGTATTTGGTCCTCGGTATTTTTAGTTGATAGAAAAAAGTTACTATAAAGTTAAGTAGGGTGAGCTGACACTAAAAGTACACATGTAAACTTTTAGCCAATTCTCTTCGATGTTTGGTTTCACAAATGGGCCAATTCTAGTAATTTGTTTCCCAGTCTTTTGCTTCCCATGAAATTTATCAGTTCATGCATAATTGATTTCCTGCTCCTAGCAATTTATTTGGAGAAAGTAATCAAAACGCTGAATATGCCTGATTGGTTGGCTGTTCTCATTAAAAATGCACTTTTCATGATATATGAATTAGAGGATGGGCCATTCATTGAATTTCCACATCTTTTTGAGGCTGCAACAGAATAATTAAAGTAAGATCAATTTTCTGGTCATCTTATTTTTGAGAAGTTGCCTTACTGAAATCCTTTTCACCTGCAGGCAGAAGTTGAGAATCTATCCATTGAAGAGCACAGAGTAGATGAGCAAATAAGGTTAATTAATTTGATTTTTTTTATTCCACTCCAATTTTGTTATTGGACCAACATTTAAATTGTGCTGAGGCTTCTAAATTGTGGCAGAGAAATGCAAGAAAGATTGAGAGATCTGAGTGAAGATGAAAATAACCAGAAGTAAGTTTTCTTCCCTCTTATGTTATTCATTGTTCAGTTACTTTTGAATTAGGCAATCATTTCAAAAGGCATGCTTTGATTGACTTTTTCTGGTTTCAGATGGCTGTTTGTCACTGAAGACGATATCAAGGGTTTGCCCTGCTTCCAGGTTGGTCCATTGTTTTTGCCAATTTTCGTGTATGCTTGGCATTTTACACTGCACGCAAGTTTCATATACACTAGGTGTTGTTCATCACTTATATCTTTATTATTTTGGATAAATAACTCTGTTTGTCCTTAAATTTTGAGAAAAGTCCCACTTTGATCCTTAAATTTTAAATTGCATTTTGGTCCTTAAACTATTAACATTTTTTCATTTTAGTCCTCTTGGTTATATTTTTCATTTTATTCTTAAATGAGGATATATGACAACTTTGCTATTCTGTTGTATTTATTTCATATCCAAAAGCATAGTCTAGCATTATAAAGAGATTAAAACATGAATTGAAGCAGTTTAAAAAAAGATTGTTTGAATAAAAATTAGTTTCACATTGGACAATGATGTAATGTAAAACTGTTCAAAATACGATATTTTGATGATATCACTAATACGAATTAGAAATGCAACTTATGTGCTCATTCTGATAAGTATCAAATAAAGTGTATCGCAGAAAGGACTAAAATGACACATTTTTAATAGTTTAAGGACCAATACGGCACAAGTTAAAGTTTAAGGACTAAAGTGGGATTTTTTTCTTGGTTCGGGGACTAATAGAGTCATTATCATATTACTTTTGAACCTACTTGTGTTTTTTCCTTGAAGGGAACTTATGATTTATTGCTTCTTTCAGAATGAAACCTTAATAGCAATTAAGGCTCCACATGGTACAACTCTAGAAGTCCCAGATCCTGATGAGGTAGTTCCAAAGAGGAGGATGATACATAACAAAAGTTCATTTATTTTTTCATTAACGTACATGTGTATCTTTCTGTAACTTTTCTGTTCATTTTTAGGCTGTGGATTATCCCCAGAGGAGATATAGGGTAGTCCTAAGAAGTACCATGGGTCCAATAGATGTTTACCTTGTCAGGTAATAATATTGCTTCTGGTTGCAAATCTGTTTGACCTCGAGTGCAATTCTTACTGCTTTTCGTGCTTACATAATTTGGAATTTGGACAAGTTTCCTAATGCTTTCTCTCTTCTCCCCTGATCAATAGTCAATTTGAAGAAAAGTTTGAGGAGATTAATGGTGTTCAGGTCCCTGCAAACTTTCCCTCAAGTTCAGGAGTTAATGAGAACCCAGCAACAACAATAGGTACAGAGAATAGAGGCAAGGACATTGAAGTGCAAGGACAACATGATCAGGGAATTAGTGTAGATCCTAATGCTCCTCAGGATTCTGTGGGTGGGATCATGAAGATTGTTCCCTCAGATGTTGATGTAAGTTTGTACTTGACATTATCTGTAGGCTGTAGTGGTATAACAGTTCTTGGGGAATTATTTCAGCTATCACTATTCGCTGGACTTTACTAGACGAACAAACAAGATGTTCTGATTTTACGTTAGCTTATGGTTATATTAGAAAGAAAGCCACAAAGGTTGCGTGCTAACCTTAATTTATGGATCACTTATTTTTGAATTTTACGTTTTTCTAAAAATTTAACCATTGGGAATCTTCAAGAAGAGTTTCCGGAATATGTTTTTAGTAAATCTGAGTCTTGATGTTTTTTCTGTTTCTTTGTCCAGAGTGATGCGGATTACTGGCTCTTAACAGATGCAGCTGATGTTAGCATCACAGACATGTGGAGAACAGAGCGTATCCTTCTCTTTGTGATTTTGCCTCATTTAATTTCTTATTTGCTTCCACTGACTGGGTAAAGGTAGGCTGTAAATATTGATTTTTCTTGACACTTTCAACTATAGCTGCAGTTGAGTGGAGCGACTTTGGGCTCCATGAAGACTATGCCACGGTTAATGTTAGCACGCCGAGGCCTGAAAGTCCAGTGTCCAATCCAACTGAAGTGCCTTCTATTGCAAATCCAACGGGGAGTTGAAACCTTTAAAAGAAAATTGGTGTTTGGTAATCCATTGGGGATTCACGGGCCTGCTTTTCAGAGTCTATGATGTCCAACCGAGTTCCTTTTGCACGCCTTTGTTCTCCACTACAGGGGTTGGATGGAAGGTTCCGTGACTCTCAAAATTTGAGAACTAAAGACAGAGGCCGTTGACATATTGTACAGTTGAGTAATATACATAATCCATGTATCTACTAGCAAATAAGATGTTATAATTTGTAGTAAATCGGTGTATATTATATTATCAATTATCTAACAAAACATACAGTAAGGTAGAATTTGGTTGGTGAGGTAGGAAGTCAGAATGATACTATTGATAACAATTGCTTGTAGAATCAAAACCGGAGACATATTAGACAATGCTTTCATGATCTCATGCATTATTCTTTCTTTTTCTTTTGACCTTGTTTATGAGGCAAGCCAAGTAGATGAAGTAAATACCACTGGATGCTTCCCTATTTTAGCACGTGACAATCAAATTCCAAGGGTATGATATGCTGATCACCTGGAAAAGGTGGGACTAGTAAGCCTCTATAGCTGTAAACTTCTATGCTTATCGTTTAGTTTTTCAGTATTGAACTTGCTCGGGACAAGGTAATTTGTTTTTATGTGATTGATTTCATGGTCTTACAAGACACTTGCTATATGTATCTGTGTCATATGCAGCTAAAATCCATAGGTTGTTTCCATCGGAGTTGTGATTGAATGAGACAAGTGCTTCCAATTCAATTGAAGTAAAATGGGGATGAGATTTTGTGTTCTCTGATCATTCTCTAGAAATTCTAATCTCGATGATCACCTTGACATTATTGGTAGAGTTTAGTTTACATTGCTACATCACTGTGACAAGTAACAGACAAAATCTCATTCTTTAAACTATAATTTCAAACATTTTAAGATAAAAGAAAAGGAAACTGGTAAAGAAGACTGAAAACTAGTCTTCTTTATCGACTTTCTTTCCAATCCAACTGGCAACTATAGGAGTGAGAGCCACCGTTGGAGGAAACCTTATTGGGGACGCAGCTTTGTGTGCAGCATAAGCCAAAGCAAATGTTCCCACTTTCTCTCCTGTCTCATTAGCTGATATTCCCACCTGAATAGAAGTAAAATAAATAAATAAATAGAAAACTTCTTACACCTGTTTTATTAACATGTGCTACAATAAATAATATAGCTAATGTTGTACGAAATGATTTTGATAGTATATGAAAACTGAGATGACAAATAGTGTACTGTGAAATTGCACATATGTTGTGTATCGCTCGCAGAACTAGTGTAACACTTGCTTTCTCTACCAAAATTTTGGATTAAATCTAGAGCAAAACATTTTTTGGACTAAATGAAAAACGATGTTTTATGATGTTTAGCTAGAATATTAAATGATATGATCAGACTTTAAAAATGATGAGCGAGTATCTTAGCATTACTCTTGCAAACAATGAGATCACATAGAGCTTTTACGTGGCACCTATTAAAAACTACGAGCTCATGGAGATACGATGCGATTTCATTTGTGGCAATTGTATCAACATTCAACAATAGTCGTGACTCGCGATAACAATAGTGATAAATAGTCATGCCCTTCGTTATTCTCGTACCTTTTGCAGCAAGGCCTGGACATCAACGCCAGCACTAATTAGGACATAACATAGAGAAAAGGAGATGAGTGAGAGTGTGATGGATGTGGCTAAATAAGCTCCTCCATATTTTGCAAGAAGCTCCTTGGCTTCGTCTCCCTTTGATTTCTTTTTCTCCCCACCTTCATTTCCTTCCCCTTTTGAGCTGAATATCTGTACAACAATATTTTAAAACTTCTAATTTATTTTAGAAGAGAGGCCACGTATTTATTTATGTATTTATATTTTCCGGATAACAAATTTGGTTACTTCGTCTTCGTTTTAACCAACACGCCTATTATACGACCCTTTAGTAGTAGTACTCTATAATTGTGGAGAGAATATATTTTCATGATTCCTTCTCATTTTCTTCCATGCAAAACGATCCAATCAATGTTTTATTTTTGACAAATTAAGAATTTTTATATAATAGATTTATTTAACAGAAAATTCGGTATCATTATATTTTACGCACGTACTGTTTGCATTATATTTGATTCGCACAGGTCTTTGAGTTGTAATTTTAGACTTTTAGTTGCATATTGTTTGCTTCCACAGAAAAGGGTGTAATTCAAAAAAAAAAAGAAAAAGAAAAAAAAGGTACTAGTACTTTCTTCTTCTTCTTCCTTTTTTTTTTTTTTTTCAAAGCTTAACAGAAAAACAAATTGCTTAAGAGATTTCATAAATTATATTCTTTGATTTTGATAGTTTAGCTAAAAACAAACCCTCTCAAATTTGAAATGAAAAACCATAAAAATAAGCAAACATAATCCATAGGAAATCGAATAGCCAAAAGGGTACCTTCCAGAGACCAGCCTCGAGACCAAACTTCTTAGTAATTTCCTCGGCAGAAGAAGATGAAGATGAATTTGGGGCTTGAGTTTCCTCTGTTTTCTGTTTAAGAGATTTGAGTTTGAAGCGTTCGGAATTGGGTTTAACAGAAGGCGAAAAGGGTTTAATTGGTGAAGAAAAAGAGTGGGAGCAGGAGTGGGATTGGCGGAGGAGTATCGACGAACAAGAAGCTAAGGAAGCTAGTGCTGTTGTCATTCTTGGCCGTCCGTACAAATATTCTCTATCTACTCGATACACATACGCAAACGTTTTTTTATTTTTTTATTTTTTGCTTATACTCTCGGGAAAACATCCGGAAGCTAGAAAACGAAAATTTAATGGTCTCATTTGCCAAAATTTTGAACCAAGCAGAGGAAAATGAATTTTTCATTACCCCTCAGAATTTGGAATATTTTCTCCTTTGGTCCTTGAGAAATTTACGCCTAATAGTCATGTTTAAAACTTATTTTCACAAAGGGCTATTTATGAAAATATGATTTTGAAAACAGGTATTTATAAAATTTTTCCGTTTATATATATATTTTGGAGAATGTAGACCATCACTATTTTACACATGAAATATATACCATGGTATACATTTTATGTATTAAATGTATATTGTAGTTTATATTTTATGAATAAAAATTACACTAAAAATTGACACATATTTCAAAATATATACCATTGGTCAATTTATAATGAAAATATAAATAGTGGTAGACATTTATATTATAAATGTATACCGTTCATATATTACACATGAAATGTGTATCTTATGGATAAATTTATATTATAAATGTAGATTATTCATATTTTGTGTATGAAATGTGAACCATAATTATGGGTATTTTTGAAAGAAAAATTAAAAAACATGCATTTGTGAAAATAAGTTAAAACGCATAAATTTCTCTTTTTTTTTCGGTGACTTTTCTCTAATTGGGCCACGAATATAGATTTGCAAAGCACGTTAGAGCCCAAGTTATGCTCAAGTAAACGAGGTAGGGTACTTTAGTCTTTTTGGGGTTTCCTGCCACGTAAGGTGCTAGTAAGTATTGTGGCTAACTCGTCACCATTTGATGTTAATGGTTAAGAAGGGTACAAGTAGCAACGCAAGCAATGCATAGTAGTAAAGACAGCCTTATCAAAAGCAGAATGAAAATAAAAGTGAATTAATATTCGATTCTACAAATATATATATACACACACACACAAGTGAGTAAACTGCAAAAAAAAAAAAAAAAGAAAAGAAAAAAACCTAAAGTTTGGATGTTCTGCAATTTAGACCATAAAATTTGGACTTTACAATATAATACCTTGAGATTAAGAATTTCTGAAAATTAATATCATGAGTTGATTTTTTGAATAATATTTACTGATAAAAAACAAGAATATCCTTAAAATTAAGAAGAATAATAATGATTAATATAATTTTAATAGAGGATATTATTATTTTTTTGTTACTAAAATAAGTCAAAAAGTAGATATTATTATCTTAATTTCAGGATATTATTTTACAGAGTTTAAATTTCAGGATTTAAATCGCAGAACAATCAAATTTGAGAGGGTGTTTTTTGCAGTTTGCCCCAGACAAAGTTAATGGATTTGATAAGCATGAACCACTGCTCTTAATTAGGTGTTGAGTCAATAGTAGATTAGGTGCAAGACAGATTTGTCTAGGGTGGATATAAACCTTTAACTAGTTTCTCTATAAATTCTCTTACTTTTATTTAATTGCTTATTTTTATTACTTTCTTTATTTTAATTTGCAAAACAAAAACCCCCATTCATTAGTTTAGATTTGGAGACTATTGACTTTAATGAACACCATTCTCTACGGGTTCAACCTTTTTACTGCTATACTAGCTTATCTAGGATAGCTTTAGGAGGTAAATAAATAATTAATTTTGATTGCCTTAACGATAGTACGTCATATGCGGAGTCGGGTCTGTGTGGAAAAGTCTTCATAGTTTTCTTTGTGCATTATAAGGGAAATAAAAAAGAAAAATACAATAAAATTTATACCCAAAATCAGGATTTGTAACTTTTGATCTAACAAAATAAATTACAATTAAATAATTAATTCCTATAGAACCATATAATTAACGACTAAATGTCAACTATATATCTATTATATGATATTCATCATCAAATACATATCAAAACAGCGTAATACCCACCTATGTATGTAAACAATCAATACTATATACTCATATAACTACTCGAGTACTAATTGATGGTTTTAAAATCGAATTTGCAGTGGAAGATTGACCAAAGAATATTCAAATTTTTTTTTTAAAGAAATAGACTATATAAGTGCATAGTATTAATTCATAGAAAACAGAAAACAAACAAAAAGAATAAATCTAATACCTCTTATAACCTATAATTAGATTCTAGTTTTTCTGCCTTTTAAATCACGATCTTCTAATCTAAACCTCAAACACATTAGATGAATATGTGGGCGTTATAAATAGATTTCTCTATACTCACATTTTGTGTTCTTGTAATATTCTCAATACATAAAATTGAAAGGTTGGTTTCTACTGAGAATAATGGAGACTCTCTTTTTTATTCTCTCTAGTTTATGAAGACTCTGTAGAAAAATACATAGTGTGTTTTTGCTGTTAGGTTTTTTTTTTTTTTTTTTTTAGCAGCAAATTAATCTAATCAATTAATTAATAATACCATATAAAAGAAAAAAATGTCCGGCCATTGAATAGTGCCTACATGCCTACTATAGTAGGCCATGCTACTGTAGCATTTGAACTATAATAAGCATGTGGCACTCCTCTTTGGAAGAGTGTTTCCTTTTTTAGGTTTCTAAATTTTGTTTTTTAGCAATTATCTCATAATTAGTTATATTTAAATTCAGAATTTAAACTAATTAGAAAACTCATCTCTCCATAAATTTAAATTAATTAATTAATAAAAATTATTAACTATAATATATAAACTATTTATCTAGACAAAATATGTAGTAATAAAAATAAAATAATATCTAGTACAATATTTGTGAGAGGTGGAATTAGGGACCTGTGGACCTATAATTCAAACTTCAATATATTATAACATTTAATTAAACTCTTTTAATGATTTTTTAAATTTATTAATTCCTATATTAATCCACTAAAAATATAGAATTGCACTCATGAAGTTAAATAATTAATTTATTCAAAAAATATGGAGTAGTCGATCAATTTAATCATTACACGTAGTTCAATCCTTCTAACTTGGATTATAAAAGTTTTAGTACAGATTTTTTTGTTACCTATTGTAATTGGCAACATATTGCACCGTTTCCACGTTATTTTGATACCTTTCTTTGATATGTTTCCCACTATATGTCTCACACATAACAAATGGGCTTTGAATGGCATGAACACCAATAGTATCAAACTTTTTGCTCAAATCGTCTATTTGTATGATAAAGCGATAACAATGTTAACTTTATAAGCACCCATAGTCTGCCTAGGTAATATTCTTTCCGATAGCTATTGATAATTCGTATAGGCCATTTTCTTAGGCAAATCATACAACTCCTTAATAGATTTTCCCATCAAAGTACCACTCTTGGTGTTATTAATAGTAGTCCTTTTAGAGCTTCTCAAACTATTGTGGAAAGTTTGAACTTGAAGCCATTTCAAGATCCCATGATGAGGATATCTTCTAAGTAAGTCTTGATACTACTCCCAAGTCTGATAAAGTAACTCCGAATTATATTGCACAAATGAGATGATGTCATTCCTCATCTTCTCTATCTTCGCCAGTAGGAAGAATTTGGCAAGGAACTTTTGGGCATGATCTTCCAATGTGGTGATAGAACCTGATGGTAGAAAACTCAATCAACTCTTTGCCCTATCTCAAAGTGACAAAGGAAAGAGCCTAAAACGAATAACATCCTCACTAACTCTATTGTGCTTGAATGTACCACATATCTCTAAAAAATTTGCAATGTGAAAGTTAGGACTATCATGGGGTGAATCTCCAAATTAAACAGAGGTTTGGATCATTTGGATGATTGCCGACTTGATTTCAAAGTTGATAGCTTGCACAGTCGGGCTTCGAATACTAGAGTAGACAACATCCACTAATAGCTCGACATAATCTCTCAATACCCTTAGTTCACCCCCATTTGGTTGCTCTCAATTGTTTTTCCCTTGTTCAAATATGTTGGCACTACTAGACGAAGCTTGAACCTTCTCTATACGAAGTCTTCTAAGAGTTCTTTCAATTTCCAAATCAAGTGAAATAAGTTCCAAGTTTTGCGATCTTTGCATGCAAGAGTAAAAGAGTACTTAAAATAAAAAAAAAGACAAAAGTTTGAACTAAAATTGGAATCACTTAGCATTAATATTAGCAAAGATATAATGTATCAATCCCTAGTAGTGATACTAAAAACTTGTTCTTAGTATATTAAATAATAAGGATTTCAAGTGCATAATACTGGAAACAAGTAATAAAGATTAGTAAAGTATCGTTCCCACAGAGATTGTTACTATATCTAATACTAATTACTAAAATTAGATTGATTCTAAAACTATCCAAACATGTAAATCATTCATGAAAATTAAGTAAACTAGGAATATAAAAGGACAAATGAAAAGCAAATGAAAATAAGTTCAAATTCAATAGAAAATAAAGTCTAGAATTGCTAGCTACCCAACCCCACTTTTTGTGTCACTTAGCTCTCTTTCTCTCTAATTAATTTAACTAAATTGTTATTAACTGGATGTGCTAATGACTAAAAAGGCCACATGCCTACAATCACAATGACGGTGGCATATGGCACATTTGGGTATCTGTCTATTCATGTTTTGTTTCATATTATTTATATATAGGAGATTTTAGATACCTTAGTTGCAATAGACAAAAATTATAGTGAAATTCTGTCAATTTTTGTAGAGAGAGAAATTCTCAAAAATAAGTGAATATTTTGTTCTTAGATTCATTTGGAGAATTAAGTACAATAACTAACTTAATCTTTTTCTACGTAGCATTAAATAACCACAATCTTGTTGAGGACAATTTTTGATTCCGATTGGGTGGGAGGGGATATTTAACACAAAAATAAAATAATAATTGAAAGTATAAAAAAAATTATAAAAAAAGCCTAGCTTTTTGCTGTATATTATAACAATTTGACAAAGTGACTAGATTACAGATGAGTAAGGGGTAAATTTATTCTTGAGATGCATCATAGTAGATACAATACCATATAGTCTTGATATTTTAATTTCTTAACATTGTTTCATCGCACATTTCTTTTTGAATTATTAAATTTATAAACTCTAACATTATGATCATATATTTATTTAGAAAATATTTATAAACCATCTTCAGTATACACACACTTTTATATATAATCATGGATCTCAATTTTTCAAGTTCTTTTAATTTATCAAAGATAGCAACTAAGAGAAGGGGGAAATAGGAAAAAAAAAAGTATTAAAAAATATCATAGATAAGTTTGATATTGTAGCCTCTTCAACTCAAGTAACTAAGCCTGAAGGGGTATTTTAATACCTAATACCCTAAGGTTATATAACTTGGGAGTTATTGGCCCAAACCACATCATAAGAATATTTGCAACCCGAGTTCTTAAGCTCATAGGAGTTCTCAACACTTAATACCCTGAGGCCAATTAGTCTGGAAGATATTAGCCTAAAGCTCACTGCATGGGTAGATGTATTGTTCATTGTACATACCAAAAAAAAAAAAGAAGAGAAATTGCCCTCTACCCAAAGAAGTTAACCTTAATGAAATATTAGAACTAATTTTGCAATTTAAATTAAGCCCAATGATTATTTGTTGAGCACGAAATAAAAGGTTTATTATATTTTGACTTGAGAGTATGTGATACAATAAAAACAAAAATGAGAGTTTATATATTTGAATAAATCAATTAGAGAAAAATGCTGATTACTTTAGAGGAAAATTTTGTGAGTTATTTCTAAATGTTGATGCCTTAATTACTAGGAACTAGTAATAAGCTGATTGAAGGTGTGATGATAAACATCTGATTGATACATTTATTGAGGGTTTTTAATATTATTATACACTTAGAATATTAATAACTTCTTTGTCTGAAAGCACTTCTGTAGTTATAGGAATAAAAGTAAGTGTTACCCCTAATAAGTGATAAATGTTTCTACACAAGTTTCATAAATTTGGCATTAATCTTAAACCACATGAATGATTAATCTAATTTTTGAACCCAAGGAATTTAAACTCAATGCCTAACTGAATCCAATTCATAAGAAAATCCTAGGTCATTTTTTTCGGGTCTGAATTGGATAATAGTAGAATTAGACTCATTTACGTTCAACACGACTTACGTCAGTCATTGGCCTGCATCTCTCTCAATAGCTGGTGAAATTGAGTGATTTTTGATTGTCTAAAAGTTAGATAAAAAGATATACAAGAGTTATTCTTTTAGAAAGTCTAGAATATACCGAATTTATGGGGAAAAAATATCGGATCTTTGCATAGTATAAGATCAGCCACCAATTTTGATTCAACATGCTTCACGATTTTTGCACCAAGTAAAAACAATACATCTAATAATGATGCATTTTTGGTGCCATACAAAATCTAAGAGATAAGGTTGCAATCAAAATTCTTTGACAAAGATCTAAAAATGTCTAAATCATTGAGTTCCAACTGTATTTTTAAGAACGATTGAATCTGGCCAAAATAAGTTACCAACTTGCTTATCCTTAATCTACAAATGTTGAATTCATTTCTTCTAAATTTCCCTATAAATCGATGTTTATGCTAGGCTTAGAAGGTATTTTGGTTGTAGATCAAGATCATTCTCTTTCACTTTTTATTTTATTTTGTATTTTGTTATAATGTCATTTAAAGTAGTAAGAGCTTTCCATTTAAAGTTATGTTTATACCTTATTCATACTTATTATACTTCTTCATCTTGTCTACTTAATTTTGCATGACACTAAGGTGAGAAAGTGAATCTCTTGGGATAGGAATAGGTATAATTTACAACTCTAAATAGAACTCATTGCTAATATGCTTTAATTATTGCTATAATATATGTTGCTTTATTTTCTTAATCAATCTTAATAATCTTCTTGTTAAGTGAGGGATCTTAATTCATTGTGGATAATATTTGGAACATCAAATGCTTGATTTCTTTTGGGGCATGGGGAAGTAAGTGTGCTAGGAATGACTCTTGATTTATTGTAGACATAAGTTGGCACTATGAATGCTTGACCATATTTATAAGTACTGGCATTATCCGAAAAAGATAATTAAAAAAATTAATATAATAACATACTTAATTTATAATAGACTTTAACGACAAATACTTTGATTAGTACCTTTGTTATGTGTGAATTCTAATTGAGTTATAAACGAGTTTGACATAACAAGAACGGATCCACCTTAGCAATTGTTTAATTCTCTAATTTGTCCTAATTTTTATCCCTTTATTTCTTGCATAATTAAAGTCATCATATAGCATAGTTTCTCCCATCCTCTTTTTTTTTTATTATTTATGTTTTATGGGTTTGTATTAATTATTAACCTTCCTATGGATCGATCCCGGTCTTACCAGATAATTTATTACTTTGACACTCCTATACTTGGGAGGAGAATTCATTAATTTAAATAAGTCACAATACATGAGAAGGAATGATGTTATCCTCCAAGAACAAGAGGCTTCGATCCGGAATCTTGAAATTCAAATCGGTCGTCTTGCTAATATTGTCAACAATTATCCCTAAAAATTTTTTTAAGGCAACACCAATAAGACTCCAATAGAAGAATTTATTGTAACAACAAATTATAGTTGAACACAAGATAATGAGTCTAATCAAGAAATTCAAGAAGAAGAGTTATGAGAAAGGCAAAAGACTACTAAAAAGAGAGATGTGGATAGATTTGAGGAAATTAACATGGTGTCTAATAGAGAAAATTCAACTTCAAAGACACCTATTGAAAGAAAACAAAACTTTGAAGGCTTTGGAAAGAAATTTTCTAGTCCACCACCATTTTGGCAACAATTTTCATCAAGTGGATATATTCCATCTCATTCTCGCCATTTCATCTATAACACATACGACAAAAAGGTATTGTCATCTAAAGCTCAGAGCCTAAAAAATCATATATTTGCAATAGGATGGTCTATTTGCAAAAACCTATTATTTTAAAGGATATTTTGAGTATTTTACTCATTATTGAAAAAAGGAAAAGAGAACTCTCATTCGTCTCCCCAACAAGAATCATATTGTAATATCTAACAATTTCACACGCGTACGTATAGAATATTTATATAATTGTTTACTAAGATTAGAGGATACTACTCAACTTAGAACTAATAAAATAGTGGATGATTAAAACTTTTTAAACTTTCTTAAAATATAAGAAGGACTCACATATAATTATACATAGTAAGTCTCTCATACAATCATACTTAATATACACATGCTCAAAAGTGGATGCAAAACCCTTAATCAGAAAGACATAGGTCAAAATACCGATATACACTCTCCATAGTTAGAAAGTCGGCATTCCTCATTCAAATTTTTATATTATCAATGCCCTCTGTAATGTAATAATATGCATGAGTATGAAACTCAGTGAATAATATATATAGATATAGAAGTGTATATAACAGAAACCAGATTATCATATGGTTATGATCCCTGTGTATATTATATTGCCTGACAAGGCGGTTGCATACTGAGCTACTCAAAGAACATATAATAGAGCATATAAGCCATCATATGGATGCTTCATGCTCTAGAGAATTTTCTCTGTGTACATCTGAGCTCCATCCCATACCGCTATCAGAGCACTCTTGAAGGAGCAATAGTATCCTTGAAAGGACCAAATTGTCCCTGAAGGGACTAGAGTATCCTTGAAGAGACTAGAGTATTCCTAAAGAAACTAAAGTATCCCTGAAAGAACTATATCACATTTAAGCACTAGTCTATTACACCATATTCACCAATACTCGTCAGATAATATAAATACATCACGTGTCACGTATTCATGTTTCATGCAAAGCAAATTGATAAATTCATACGTACACATAATTAAAAGATTCTAAATATTCACAAATATAGATAATTTCTTACATTGTAGATGTGACATCACTTACCTTGACTCCGAGCTTCTCAATTCTCTGCTTGTGAAACTCTTTGCTCAAGATATAATTGATGTGTTCGTAATATTTACCCAATGATATATTTTTTTGGTTACTAAATATGCAATGTTGCAATAATTGTTATTTCAATAGTTGGTTTAAAGATGCTAAAATGTCATATACAATAAATTAACATAACATATAAATATAACTTTTACCGAATAGCAAAGCACGAGCTCAATTTATATAAAATATCATCCCAATTAATGATAACATAAAGCAAAACAACTAGATGAGATTGTGAAGTAGACAAAGAAATATAAATTCAACAATTAAATACAACATGAGAATACTAAGTTCCATGTAGATACTTGTGCTATTATCAAGTCTTTTCTTAATCCTTCCTCAGGTATGGATATAGGAAATTATGATAACAATATTACAATAAGAATTTAACACGTTCATAGAACATGTATAGATAGGCATGTTCACAACTATACTAGATTTAAGTGATAGCAAACTATATACTAAAATTAGCGGGTTTTAAGGTGTCCGACATTATCATTGATAAAAATCCTTTATTGTAGATAACTCAGTATTAAAAGGAATACACAAAATAAAACTTTACACATAATACAAATATCGATTACCTTAAAGCAAGTCCCATAAAACTTGAACGTATCTAATAATAGCTTGATTCAATGGAAACAATTTAATCCACTTACATGATGGGTAAAGCAAAACAACTAATTAAGTGCACAAAGAAAGAAAATAAAATTCATTTCACGAACCTGGGTGATATTTAGATATATAAAAGCAAATTAATGGAGCAAAAGATACACAACCAAAAATTGAGAATTTCCAATAAATAAACAAATTGCCTTTTCACCTCAAGTGTTGGCTTGACTCCTTTATATTATTATTATTTTTTGAGTGGTTTAACTGGGAAAGACTTATCTATTAACTAAGGTGGATACAGAAGAAAATGATGAAAGGAGAGTGTAGGTTACGGTGGAGATAGAATTCAAAGCATGATACCAATAGTTCTATCTAAAGCTTTCCTACATGCCGACCAAACTATATCCGCATCATTAACTCAATATAATAATAATAGAAGATAAAAAATAATAAATAAACCTAATCAGATTTCTTCAAACATTTAATAGACAACTGAATTCAAAATTCAATAATAGACAAAAAAAAAAAAGATACATAATCTATTAAATCATGAATTGGGTAGCGTTATATACGCCCAAAGTCAATAGGCTTAAACATAATAGAAAAATAAACTTAAAACTAAATGTCACACCAATTTGATTATCCCATATTTAATACAATTAATTAATTATCTAAGAAAATAATCATATTTTAGTGGAATGATACTTTTATTCAATATAAAAAAAAAGAAAGAAAGTAGTACTTATTCATGGTATTAAAAAAATGAAACAACTTTAATGAACTTTTTTTTGAAAGGACAACTTTATTGAACTTAAGCATGTCAATTTTTGCATCAATAAACTTGTCCGAAGCCTTTCATCGCAAAAATTTCTAATGGAAGAAACATTGATAATTAAAGTAAATTATCAAGTCAAGCACCAAAAACAATATACACATGTAACACTTGTATAAGATTGTTACGTACTCATATTATTATCGGCTCTTTTATTATTTAACGAGTCGGGTGTCAAGAAAATTCAGAATATCACACATACAATGCCCACTAATCTCCCCAACAACCAAATTTCAGCACTGGCTTTTGTCTCGTCCTTTTAATCTCATCATCTCATTGTTTTTTTTTTTTTTTCCCCTCTTTCTATATATCTTCTTTTCTTTCTGTCACTCCCCACCACCTTCATCTTCTTCTTATTCATCTCCATCTTCTTCTTTGTTCAGGTCTAAGCACCACCAGACCAAACTCATATGATTCCTCTTTCTCTCTTAAGTCACTCATTTGGGTACTGTTGGTTGGAATGTGCAATTATATATTATACTCATATATTCCCCATGTAAATGCACGTGATCATAAATAATATTGATATGGAAGTAGAGTATTAAACCCACAAAGATTGATTTCTAATTCAATGCTAAGTATCAAAATTATCTTAACCCTAACTTTATCCAAACAAATGATGTATAGATTTTGAAGAAATACAAAAAAGTAACTAAACTAGTATGCAAAACGAATAAAAGATAAATCAATAAAAAAAATTCTAGGTTACTAATTCCTCAACCATTCTCTTTTCATACTATTTCATAATTTCTCTCTTAAATTAATTAATCTACTACAGTTATCAACCGAGAATTCGAATGAATTCACAAATACCTTTCTAAGACATACGTGAAAACATCTAGACAAGCTAATATGTTAATCCTAGTATAAATTGACTAGATTCATTAAGGTTAGTAATTCTCAAGGAGGTTTGCACAAGTCACATAGGTATATTTCTATTCTATGCAAACTTATCCCAAACTAGGCAATCTTATATTATTTTACCTAAGACCAAATTTCTAATCCCTTTTCCAAGCTCATAAAAATTTCACTCAACAATCTATTTAGTGATCAATTAAATAGAAACAATAAGTATAAGATAAAACAAATAACTCAACAATGGATTTGATTAATGAAAAATAAAAAAAATAAACAAATACAAGATACTAGGTTGGTTTACATAATAAAACTAGACAAAGAAATATTTAGTTCATAATATAAATTAAGAAAAATAATATTTTAATACTATAGAGTCAAGAAATTCAAATATCAAAAAGAAAAGAGTTTTAGAATTCCCCCATTTGAAGAGCTTGAAGATGTTCATAGAAGTTGTCAAGCTCATTCTTCAAATTTAGTCCTTGCTCTGTAGAATCCTTCCTCAAAGATTTGTTCTCAATAATATCTCTCTAAATATAGAAAATACAAAGAAAAACTCACAAGAAAATGAAGAGAAAAATAGTATGAACAAAGAATGATATTGATGTTATGGAGGAAATCAAGGAATAGAGAATTGGAGCATATCTTCTTCTTCCTCTTCTTTTTCTCCTTTCATGGCTACCTCTTTCTTTTTCTCTCTATCCCAACATGCCTCCTATAATCTCAAAGATAGGATTTTAAAGAGGTACTTCTTGCAAACTTAAGGCAAGCGGAATTTGGACTCTTAGATCATCAAAATGTTGATCATGGTCATCAATTATTGACCTAGGACGTAGACGGTAGTGCCACAGTATCAAAAAATGGTATTGCGATACCAAACTTCTTGATAGTTGGTGTTGTGTTACCATTTTTGGCACTGCAGTGCCGCTTTTTTATTTGTCTGGATTTGCGGTTTCTCTGAAGCGCCATTTGTTTGTTTTAGCTCTGATTTACCTTATTTTTGTTGGATTATGCCTGTATCAGATTCAACTTTGATTCTAGCAGTTTAAAAAAACTATTATGAGGTACAAATTTACCTTAATTCGTATCAAATACCCTTATTTTATTCTCTTATATACACAAACAAACAAAATATTAAAACAACAAGGAAAATAATTGAAACAACTTAAAATAAGTAAGAATATAACAAAAATTATGGTAAAATAGCACTAGATAACTCCATTTTTATGAACTTAACAGGCATCATTATCTGTTAAGCCACATGGTCACAAGAAAGAGTCGCCCACATGGTCACAAGAAAGAGTCGCGAGAATGATGATCCTCTGTGGCCTTATCTGAAGGATATACAACTGTTTGTCGCCGTTTCTTGCCACCCCTAACGAGTGTGAGCCTCATAAGTTGGTGTCAAACCTCACTCATCGATTTACCAACGACGAAACACTGTCCTCGTGCTCATCACTTGAGCCGCCGACAATGGACGAGATCGTGGAGTATATTTACGGAATATGTCTGCCACTGTTTTTCGATAAAACGTCACTAAAGGGTCATTGAAACATCTTAGCACCAACACATTTAGACTTGTTTGGCCATTGGTAACATCGTACAACCGTTCGTCGGAGTCGGAATTCCTTTGGTAAAATATTGTAACTTTGAACATTTTTTATATTAAGATTTATCAGTATTTTTGTAATTGTTTTAGGAGTACATATGTTATTGGCCATGGAATTTCATAAGAAGATTGTGTAAATTAAGGTATAAAAAGGAATAGTTGAGATGTGTGAAATTGAAATCAAAATTGTGAGAAATTTCGAAAAGGAAAGTTGGCATTTTTGGAATTTAAAAAATGGTATTTTTGTAATCATAAAAAGTATTGGGCCGCTTGGGTCTGGGGTTGAAGGATTAAAACAACAAAAAGTGGTATTTTTGTAACTTTTTGGTATTAAAGCCTATTTAAAGCTCGAGATCTGAATTTGGACAAATTATATACTTAACCTAGCTATTTTAGACACTAGGAACTTAATGGTTTCTGTTTTTTCAATTGAGACTCAGTTAGAAAATGATTTTCTGAAGCAACCTAAATCAGATACTAATTTGCCCAATGGACTTCTAAATGACACACAAGAGCAGGCACGAGCTTTTAGAGAAAATTCATACACTTTTAGAGGTAAGAATTCTATCATTTACTTTCAAAATTTGTTTTTCATGAAAATTTTTGATTAAATTTAATTTTGTGATTCAAATATTAAAAATGTGATATAGTGAAAAATGGTAATTTTGGAACGAAAGGGAATAATTGCATAGTTGATTTTGTTATTTGATCACTAAAAGCACATGTCCACTTCATATCACACACATGTATTGCATTATTATCTCATGCATTCGTCGGAATCACGATGTTTGTTGATCTATTTTTAACACACAGAACACCGCAAGTATACTGGTCGCAACAAGTAATATAGAAGATAAGTGAGTTTCGAATCCCACGAGGAGCAAATGAATTACAATTACTAAGTACTAATCAAAACAAGTTGGTAATTGATCCAAATGACAATAAGTAGTTGTTTTGAAATGAAATTAAGATGTGGATTCAATAAAAAAAAGAAATAATAGAAATTAACACTAAATAACCAATGGCAGTTTTACAACAATGAGATAAAGCTTAGGGATGCAGTCTCTCCTCTAACTCCTTCAATTACTAGTTTTCCTTACCGTTCAATCATCTACTTAGAATTAACAACCAATAATTCAATGGTATTCACAAATTCCTTTCCAAGATATAAGTGAAAATGCTTAAACAAAATAGTATGTTACTCCTAACATAAATTGATTAAACTCATTAAGCTTGGTAATTCCCATCCAAGGTTGTTTAAGTCACTTAGTTATATTCATATCCTATGTAAACTCACCCTAGGCTAGGCAATCCTACGTTGTTCAACCTATGTCCAAATCTATACTCCCCTTTCCAAGTTCATATAGATTTCACACAACAATCAATTCAATGGCCAAATGAATAGAAGCATTAAACAAAAGGTAGAATAATTAACTCATCAATAGATGTCAAGAACAACTGAGGAAAATAATATAATTGAATTACATTAAAGATTTGATTACATCCCTAGAGAAAGAGTTTAGTTCATAGTTATGTAAATAAGAACACAACAAAAATGATATAGCTAATACATGTCCATAGCAGAGAAATAAAGAAAAAAATAGAGGAAAGATAGAAAAACTCTTTGAAGCTTGTTCAATCTGTAGGTTTCCTCTTGAATTCTCGCGTTCCTTCTGCTCCTTATTGTTTCTCCTTCAGAAACTCTCTCTAGCTCTCTCTAACTTTGGCTATTAGGGTTTTTCTCCCTCTCCATCTCTTTCAGCTGATTGTGGAAGAAAGGTTAAATATTAGTGGTAAAACCAGCCATGATCCAATAATTCTGCAATATGTCTGTGCTTTGTGGCACTACGGTGCCAAGACGATCGAGAGGGTAGCGCTGCAGTGCCACAATGTGGCACCAAGGTGCCATGGAAAAGCTGACTCTTTTTTGCGGTATAGTGCAAGTGGCGATGCGGTGCCACGGGATTAATACCACGGCGCCGTGGTACCGTAAACTTGATGCTACACCGCTATTCACTAGCACTACGATGCCAGGTTTCTGGGACTCTCGATGCTGCTGCGCCATTTTAACATTGCAATGCCCATTTTTTGTCTAGTTTTTCTCCATCTGGTGGCTCTGCTTCACTCTGCTGAGATGCTGAGACTGTGTTCTTCTGTCTTTGCTTATAATTGGTCTAAATTGCTTTGATTAAACCTTGATTTTTCCTCAAAAGTCAGTATTCTCTAGCTCAAGACTCGTCACCTGAAATATACACTAAAAACAACAAAATGAAATGAAAAGAGCTCAAAGAAGAGTAATTCTTAAGCTTGAAAATATAGTAAAGTGTAAAATTCACTTAACAGTATTCCAATAGAATACTAGAATAACACACGTTCATTACTTAGATGATACAGAACATACGTTTATCATTTAGATGATACAAAACTCACATATATTAGGCATTACGGAATTAGATAATATCAATGCATTTGTAATAAACTTTGGGTTGTGATTTGACACTGCTTTTGGTGAATATGGATTTTGCCAAGTCTATTTGTGAAACTAGTGTTTACAAAATGTTTGGAATGAGAAACTAACCATGCAAGAAGTTTATAAAAATAAATGTATTATTTATTACAAAAACTCGTGATTATTTCTCTAATAGGCATTAGCTTACCCCGTTCCTTCCTCTTAGGTAGTATATAGTGTGACTTGGATAAGGATTGGTGGTATTTGAAGCTTACTAATATTTGTTTTTATTTTTATTTTTGTAATTCCTACTATATTTGTTTATAGTGGACTTAAGTAGGAATTGAAATTTGACAAAGTGGGTTATCTCAAGTAGTAAGAGTACTCACTATTTGGAATCTCGATCGTAGGTTTGAGTCACACCGAGGGTAAGCATGAAAACCTATTATCCCTAATGGAGTGGAGTAGAGATTGGGTACTAGGAGATATTTTCTTTTAATTTGTAATAAGTGGAGGTCATTAGTTCAACCTCACTTTTTTTTTTTTAAAAGTAAGAATTGAAATTTATTTAAGATTACGTAAGCTTTATTTAGGATTGGACACGTTCTGTATAAATTATATCTAAGGAAGATGTGTGATGAATGTCGATGCACAAGTTTGTGTAATTATTTTTATTTGAATTTATGTTTAAAGAGTGATGCATAAACTGTGAGTTTTCTTTTACTTAAATATTTCTATAGACCATTATAAATGTTTATATGGTTTCAAAACTTTTAAAATTAATTTTCGTATTTCTATTTCATGAAATATCCATTCTGCCACTGACTTATTGAAAGATTTTTTTTTTGTTTGTTTTTGTGGTTGTTTGTTTTCTTGTTTGAGAGTTAGTTTCAAATCATAAGTTTGTGCCTATATATATATATATATATATATATATATATTATCAACATTACTCCCAAACAATCACACACAATTCTCAGGAGCAAAATATATTTTAGATTCTCCTTTACCAAACAAGAAGCGATAGTTTGCTGAAATGCACCTAAGATGGTCGATCCATTAGTCGGGTCAATAGCCAACAACATAGCCCAACAACGAACTGTACCAAACGATTGAAAAACAACCTCTGGTCTCATCACAAAAGCAGCTCCTCTAAAGTGGAATGTCATCGAAGGAAAGACATAATGAATTTGTTCCCTTGTCAGATTATAACAAAGTCAAATTTCATTATCCCTCTTCGTAGAGGATGTAATTCGCTATACCACCGTGCAATATACTTAAACTAATTCTCCTCTCAAAATGCCATAAGCACCCCCCTGTGATGAAAGAGTACGGACAACCTGTGTCAATATGGAAACCACCTGTGATGTTGTGCCTTCGTCTGAACACTTCTGGATTGATGTAAAGTCGTTGATTTCCGATACTGATACCCAGCATTATCACAAAATAATGTGGGCTAAAGTCAAGTAATGGCGTCGTTTGGAGCACCCTATGTTGACGTCACATTGATGCACTAGCATCGCCAAACTGTAACAATGTTGGAGTTTCCAATGACGACGGGCAGAAAGAGAAACGTTTTTTGGTTCTTTCTTGTAGTTGAACCAACATTGAATGTATCACTCCATTCAAACCGAGAACACCTGCGATTACGTTGCCTGGCCCTTCGGCAAAAGGAATGTTCCAATTGCTGAAGGCGCAGCCAAACACTAAATTGGAGTACTTTGCTTTCCAAATGCTGTCCGTTGGAAATGTGAAAGTCTCGGTCGATAACATGCCGCTGCTGCTAGTACCATTGACAGTGGCGGGTATAGACACAGTACCTGTAAAAACCCGGGTTTTGGGAAGGTAATTTGGACATTTTACTAATTTTCTGGATATAATATTAGATGGATTAATTTGCAAAAATTTTGTATAGAAAAACTAAATTACAATTTTTGGGAGATAGAATTGATAGAAATTTGAAAATTTGAGAACTTATGTGCAATTTTTGAAAAATTACACAGCCCTATAAGATAGGGCCATGTGCCCTGTCCTTTTTCTCTCTCTCTCTTCTCTCTCTTTCCCCCCGACCTCTCTCTCTCTCTTGGATCTCCCTCGGCTGTCGACGTCAGACCGCCGTAGGAGCCGCCGCTGCCATCATCCACCCGCGCGACCGACTGGCGAAGCTTCCCCGTGTGACGTCGAAGCTGCACCGCCCGTCCCCTGTCGCCGCTGTCAACTGCAATGCCGGAAAAGCTCCAAAAGACCATTCGGATTTTTGGCCGCTGGCGACTATTTCAGCCACCATTCGACCTCCCGTTGGATTCGTCTCGTCGCAAGGATCACCAAGATATATATATCTCAACCCCATTTTACCCGGATTGAAAATTGTCATTTTTGGATATTTCGAATTTATTATTGTTGTTTTTGATTCGGCCGTTGGATTGTGTATTTGTTGTCATTTTTGGATTGTACTCGGAAAATGAGGAAGTTTGATATATATATTGTCTATGTTTGGTGACCGGCATGGAAATCGAAATCAGACGGTCGAGATTTGCCTCGATTTGTGTACCACCGGCCCGGTATGGGACCGGACCCGAATTAGACAAGTTATATGTCTAACCTAGCTATTTTGGGTACTAGGAATTCAGTGAAGAGATCCGTTTGTGGAATTGAAGCTCTGGTGAGAAGTTGGTTTTTTGCAAGAAGACGATCAAGGGCTTGGAATTGGTTCCTAACCCTCCGGGTGATCGTCAACGACACCTTGAGGATTCAATAGCATGGTATCTCTATTCGAGTAAGGTAGGGACTCAATTACCCCTGTTTTATATCGTTTCTGAATAAAACTTATTTTCTGCAACATATGAGAACAAATATAATTTTTGGTTTTTCTTGAGCATCTGTGATGGGAATTGATTGTATGATGTGTACATATTATATTGCTCTGGGAATTTTCTGAGTGCAGGTTATTTTGGGTATATTAAAAATTGGGCCGTTATGCTACCCGTATTCCTATAAAACCTAGTATGCTGATTTTATCGAAAAACCCGAGCATAATTATTTTCACGCTTCGGTTCTATATTGCACGTGTCATAGGATCATACATGAGCACCGCGTTAGCATCGTGGATTTATAGTGTGGCGCTGCATGCCCCACCGTCGGTGTAGAGTCTGTAAACCCGTGCGGGGTTTTGTTACTTCTGATTACCTCCCCATTTGGGAGGCATAGGCAATTCGGTTGTCCCTCCAGGATTGGTAGGCGACACATGGATGTCCTCTCTGGGTATGGGCTTAGATATTAGGTAGGTTGTTAGGCATACTTAGTGCCATCATCCTGGGTTTCTACAGATGAGAGGATGAGAGCTCATGGGTATAGGTTGATTTGTGTCATGTGCATATATGAATTGAATGGTTTTGATTACACTGCTTTATATATATATATATATATATATATATATATATATATATATATATGGATTTCCGGTTTGGATTATATATATGTATGTTTTGGACTAAACTAATTATGCAGGAATTCTCCATCATTAAAATATTTTCGACCGGGTAATTATTTTTCTTATTGGACATTTTATGCTCACCCCCCTACTTTATTCCTCAGGTGGTGTCCAGTGCGTTTTCGGTGATTAAGAGGAGTAAGAGGTCATCTTGACTGTAGTTCATTTCTTGGTAATGCTAGAAGCTTGTTGTCGTGGTGTTTGGATTGTTTGGATTTTGTGTTAGCATTGAGCCAAGATTACTACTTTCTATTTTGTCTAAGAACTTATGCATGCCATTCTGAGATCTGAGTTTCGTGTGGATGATGATGATGTTTGGATTTATATTTGATTCCGCATTTTTAAATAACTATTCGATTTATGTTTAATGGTGTATACGAACTGTGAGAGTGGTTCAGGGAATGAAATTCTGATTGTTTTATTTAAATGTACCGTTTTATAAAAACTAAAACTTTTGACAATTTTCAAATAAATCAAGAAATGTCCCACCTTTGTGGAATTCTCCTTCTGCCACTGACCCGGGTTTTGGGTCGTGACAGTACCTATCGCTTGTACATTGTTTGGGGATACAGAGTGTGTGGTTGCACGGTAACTTACGATAGGACTGCGATTCCTGGAAATTGTAGTTTCCAAGTGCTACGGGGAAACAATTTATGCAGCCTGCGCTTTGAATCCAAGAGAGACTGGCTGCTGGGTCTATGATTAAGTAGGGTGAGAAGTTCTTTGAGCCAATCGATACTTATGTTACATAGAAGCCGTTTTGGTGATTTCGGTGAACTCAGAGTCGGGGGGATTTCATAAAATTGAACGCCAACTCTGTCGAACCTTGTTGTTCTTGGGCATGAAGAATTGCGCGATTGACGGATATTTCGACCACTTTGTTGTGTCTCACAGATTTTTGGGAAATAGTGTAGTCATTGGAATAAGCTTAATGTTCAAGCCCCGAATTTCAATCGGCCTCGTGATTACTACTGTCAGCATGAATATCACGAATTTGACTGCTAGAGATATAAGTGATGTTTTCAAGATGGTCACAAGAGCCATTTTTGATATTTTTCCTTGTGAAGAATGAAGTACAAATACTTGGTATATGTATAGCCTAGATAAGATGGAAGAAGTAGTAGATAGAAGAAACTTGGAGTGTTTGATAGCACGAAATAAGAAGGGAAAAAACAACTTTTCTTTGCACAGACTTAGAAGTCATCAATCAAAGGGATAGGTCCCATAGCTTTACTCGGTAATGTATACACAGGAGCGAGGAGCATGGTCAGGTCATAATAAAAGGAATGTCTGAAATTTGCAATAAATTAAAAGTGTGTTTTTTACTAGTTAAAATATCATAAAATTTTCGTATTAGGTAGGTAATATATGCATTTAAAATAGGGTAATAATAAATTAAGTTCTATTTTTCCAGATATTGACTGTTATAGATAAATACATTACATGCAAGGATCATTAGTGGTCTCTGTTTTTTACTTTGTAATGGATTATTATTTCCTTTTTCACCTTTTTCATATAAATGGACTCTTCAAGAGAATATAATTCATTGAAACAAAAAGTTTCAAATACAAGGATTATAATTTCAAACTCAAAGGAGATAACAAAAAGATTACAAATACAACTAAAAGTAAATATATGGGTTACCCTAATAATTCTTTAAGAGAAAGAAATAGCAAAAGATCACTAGTAATCTATTTCCTATAATATTTGCTCCTGCATTCTTAATGGATAGACTAAATGAGGCCAACATCAATTGAGATCAACGCCCGTGCAAAAGAAAATAAAACAAGGACTGAACACTAAACAAATCTATAGATCTGAGAAGAAATATCATATTTAAGATCTAGACCGGACTAAAATCTACATAAAAAATGGTACTATAAATCAGATCTAGATTTGATTAAAACTGAAAAAAAAAGAAATATCAAAGAGGAGAAAGAAGA
Organism: Parasponia andersonii; assembly: GCA_002914805.1. Lineage (NCBI taxonomy): Eukaryota > Viridiplantae > Streptophyta > Magnoliopsida > Rosales > Cannabaceae > Trema > Trema andersonii. The sequence continues at coordinate 493,751 of JXTB01000088.1, forward strand.
AGAGAGTGAGAAGAGGAGGCCGGAAAAAGATAAGAGAAGAGAAGACCCCTCTTTGGCCTCTAAGCGGAGTAGCGTAGGTTTTTTTGTTAGGAGGAGATGCAAGTTGAGAGATAGGGGCCAGGGTTTTTTTTATTTAGTATGCCATTTAAATTGAAGCTAGTTTTTAACTAGTAATGGATTATTGTAAATAAATAAATTGAAAGAAAGGATCAATAATGGTCTTTGTCTTCTACCGGGTAAAGAAACATCGTCTTAATATATCTTTCCGTATTTTATGGTTATAAATGCTTCTAAAATGGATAATAAATTTAGCCATGACCAAATATGAGTTTGTAGATACGGATTGCTTTTTGATAATTCAAATAAAGGGCCATTAATGGTCTTCGTAGCGAATTGGAAAAAAATCCTCAGTCTGCTTGTCCCTTGTATGTCACCACTAGATGCTGGGTATATGACAATGCTTTTTCAAGACAGAAAAAAAAAAAGAAATTAAACGCTTAGAGCAAAATACCGCATGAGAATTAAACAACTAACAAAAAATAAGGATCTATTTAATTTGGACTTTTCATAATATATATATATATACTTTTAAAATCTTTTGATAAAAATATGTATACGCCATAATTTTCTATTTTCTTTCTGTTAGTCATAAGTTTTATATACTATTTATAAAAGGATTTATTAAATGTGAAATGCTAATAAATTGAATTTAAAGAAACTTGAAAATAGGGAAAATTATTGTGTGCCGCTAAAACATATGTACAAAAGATGAGTATTTTTAAGTACTTTTGACAAAACTATGATTCATGTCTACAAAATGCGCTTTCCCACGGTCTCCAAGTCGGGGTCTAGGATTTGCACTCTTTTTATTTGAGAAAGCCTCTATTCTATATAATATTACAAATAAGATGTTAGCAAAGCATATTTACACAACACTTTCTTTGAATTTTTCCAACGTGGGTGATTAGTATCTAAAAATACACTTTATTTATGGATTAGTTGTAAAATCCTAAATTTTTGTAAGGGTAGTTAAGTAATTTTACTTCAATGATATTTTGGTAATTTTGTATTTTGGATTAATTAAATAAAAATAATAATAATAAAAAATTCGATGTTGAATCTAGACAAGATTATGTCTAGATACATTTAGAGTAAAAGTAAAAAAGAAATTTCAAATTGGGGACAAAAGTGTAATTAAGGATAGATTAAAATGAAAGAATCTTTTAAAATTGTGGCCAAAGTAGAATTTCAGAAACTTATTTTTTCGGTCGAATCAGATTATGCCACGTGTCCCACTGCTACAGTTTTGAAAAATTGCATAAAAACCCCCCATTTCTTCTTCTTCTCCACGGAGGTCCTCCCGAAGCCACCCACGGAAACTGTTCATCTGAGCCTCCACCGTCCGCCGCTATGCCAGACGTGTCCGTCCGCCGTGACCAGGAGACGCCGATGAACCAGCGCCGGGTGCTGCTGCCGTGAACCGCCGCCTGTCGCCGGAGAAATCGTGGCCAGAAGATTTCGCCACCGGAACGGTTTTTCTCCTGCCGTGCCGCCGTCCGACGTCCGATCACCGTGCCACCGCCACCGTTGGATTCGTCTCAGCTCCAGCTTTGTTTTCCGACCACTCTCAGCCTCTAACTCGGCTCCGGTGAGAAGTTGTCTGCTGTAGCAATATTTTAATATTTCAATTTTGTGGTATTTTCGTAATTATTTCAGAATTGAGTTATTTTTCCCGAGAAAATTATACCACGTGATAGAGGAGTTTGAAACATGAAATTTTATGAGTTTTAAGTGTTAAAACGATAACTGGAAGATCGTTAATTGTCGGGATGAAAATGTGATATTTTTCTAAATATTTTCAAAATGTGGTATTTTTATAATTTTCGGATTTTGAGCCCATTTAGAGTTCGGGACCTCGAAACTGAGTTCTGACTTCGAATTTGGACTCAGTGAGGTCGGGATATGAAGTTTGATATAAAATATAACTATTTTTTGAAGTAGCACGAAATTCGAGAAAATAGCTCGTGAATTGTACCGTTTTGCGTGCCACGGGCCGGTTCCGTACCGGGACCCATTTTCGACGAACTTTATATCTAAACCAACGTTTTTGGGTGTTCTGAATTCAGTGGTGACATCTGTTTCTCAATCCGAAATTCCGTTTGAAAAGTCAACTTTTCAAGTAAACGAGACGAGACTTGAAAACGACTGTCCGAACAACCCAGTAATCAATTGAGGATATTTCCAGCATGATTAACTCAGCATAATTACTATTTCGATGTAGGGGATTCAATTTCCTTGTTTTCTTTTATTTTCATTTAAATTGGAATTTATCTTGAAAAATGAAATTTTGTGATTTTATTAAATTGAATTATTTGAATAGTTATTTTGATGAACTATGAA
>JXTB01000088.1:496439-523843 GCA_002914805.1 Parasponia andersonii
GAACTACTAACCATGCAGTTGTATTGAGAATTACTAAAAAGGATTTTCCAAAAAGGGTAATTGAGTTTTCTACTGAGCATTCATATGCTCACCCCCTACTTCCTTCCTCTTTCAGGTGTCAAATTATTCTGTGACAGATATTCGTGTGGCTTGGCAAGCATGTTTGGTGTATGCTTGCAGTTTCAGTACTCTTCATTGGTTGGTTCATACTCTGTATCGTTTTCTCTAAGTCAAATTCATTTAGCCATACGTGATAAATTTACTGAGTGGATGTATGAGGATGATTTCGATATTTAATCGAGTACTTAGACATAGAAATGATTTATGAAAATTATTTTAATTATGGGCCTATGGTTTTAAATTGGACACTTTCATTAAACTTAATGATTTAAATAAAAGTTTCTAAAATTTATTATTTATCATGTCTCTAAATTTAAAATTAAAAAAAAATGCCTTGGAAATTTAAATTAGTAGATAGTGTTGTAATTTATCGAGTTGGTCCAATATTAAAATTTACTTACTCTTGAGGACTAAAACTTAAATTTTAAGTACTCGATTTTTTCTGAAAATTTTGGGAATTTCTGTTTATCATTGTTTTCACTTAAATTTACTAAAAGTCATGGCCTTGGATTTTCGGTCGTGACATTAGTCAATAACATTTGTTTAGATAATGCAATTCAATGTGATATTCTTATTTCATCTTTTAAAATGATAATATTGAAGAAATAAATTCCTTTTTGTGTATTCTTCAAGGCTTTTCACCCCGAAGCTTCTCGGTTCACCACTAATCGTGTGTCTCGTAGTTTAGGTTAATGCCCTTAAAGCATGTAATTTTGGATATTTATTGAATTAATAAAATGACGGATTTTTATTTGAATTTGTATGTCTTTAAATATCAGAAAATTCTAAATTTATTAATGTGACCATCCATTTCAACATTCTTCCAGATGCATCCAATTTCTGTAAAACCTACCGAAAGGGATAACTGGTAAGTGCTTCAATAGTATGAGCATGAAAATAAGGTTGTAGCATTCTTGAAATTATGATTAATACTAGTGCCAACGTTTCCATGTCTGGAGTTTCAAGACTCAACATCTAGTAGTCGCTTACAGACATAGTACACCAGAGGTTGTAGTTTATCTTCATCATGTATCAGAACCGCGCTTATTGTATATTCTGATCCAACAAGATAGATATATTGTGTTTCACCTCGTAAAGGTTTTGACAACACAGGAGGTTTCTCCAGATGTTGTTTTAAACCCTGAAAGACTTATTCACATTCTTCTATCTATTCAAATCTTTTTACTCCTTTGAGAGCATTAAGAAATGTTGGCACTTATTAGAAGCGCAAGAGATGAATTGACTCAATGTTACAACTTTTCTTGCTAGGCTTTAGACTTTCTTGGGTTTCTTTGGTGATTTTATTTCGAGGAGAGATTGAATCTTTTCGGGATTAGCCTCGATTCCTTGCTGATTTAGCACATACCCTAAGAATTTTTCGGACCCAACACTAAAGGCGCATTTTAGTAGGTTCAATTTTATCCTGCATTCTCGCAAGATTCTGAACATGGTTTCCAAGTCCGAAACATGATCCTTTGCAAATTTTGATTGTACAAGTATGTCATCGACATATACTTCCATTATTTCTCACCAATTCGATTGACAAACATTTGGTTCATAAGTCATTAGTAGGTTACCCCCACGTTCTTGAGTCTAAAGGGCATTTTCTTTTAACAATAAAGCCCTCGGTCAATTATGAGGGAAGTGTATTCTTCATCGAGCTCAAACATAAGTATCTAGTTATATCCCATAAAATTAAAGAGTTTGTATCCCAATGTCGTATCAACAAGTTTGTCGATGCGTGGAAGTAGGAAACTATTCTTACAATATGCTTTGTTTAAATCAGTGAAGTTGATGCAAATTCTGCATTTGCCATTTGACTTCTTTACTTGTTTGCTAGCCAAGATATATAGAAAGACTGATGAATAAAGTTTATCTACAGAAGTTTATCTACCTCGCTTTTCAAAGCTTGGTAGCAGTCAGGATCTCTATTGCTTGCTTTTTCTGTCTTACTGGCTTGACATTAGATCAATGTTGAATTGATGACGCATGACTTTTGGTAAAATTCTAACCATATCCGAGTGTTTCCACGCAAAACCTTCTGAGTTACTTTTTAGAAATTTTGTGAGCTCCTCCTTGATTTTTTCGCTTAACTTTACATCAATCTTAAGGACCTTCATTGGTTCATTATCATCAACAATGATTTTAAGCAGGTCCTTGACTGCCCCGTAGTTGGCTCGCTTCTAGGGATTCAAGGATCTATGTCCCAGTTAATTGACTCAACAATGAAGGTGGTAACCTCAATCTATCATATCTCAATAAAATTTCCAACTCCGAATAGTGTCGGGACAGTATGAGGATGCCAATAAAAATTGAGAGAATATTATAATGAATCCCTCAAAATTATGGAGAAAGAGAAGAAAGTCATGCAAACTATGGTTGTGGAATTGGAGGCACAAAATGCTAAGCCAATTGACCACGACATAGATCCTCGTATCCTCAGAAGCGAGCCAACTATGGGACCATTCGAGGACTTACTTGAAATGGTTAGTAATTATAATGAGCCAACAAAAGTCCTTGAGATTGGCACGAAGTTAAGCGGGGAAATCAAGGAGGAGCTCACAAAATTTCTAAAAAGCAACTCAAATAGTTTTACATGGAAACACTCGACTATGGTTGGGGTCTTACCGGAAGTCATGTGTCATCGACTCAACGTTAATCCTAATGTGAAATCAGTTAGATTGAAGAGGCTAGCAATAGATTCTGATTGCTACCAAGCTTTGAAATATGAGGTTGATAAACTTCTTGATATAAACTTTATTCTTGAATATTTTTATCCATTGATCTTGGCTGGCAATCTTTATTCGGTGTTCTCTTTTCTCTTTTCTCTCCTATTTTTATCCTTACAAGTTACACTTCTTGTTTTGGCACATTATAAGTTACCTATTTATAGAGGGGAGCTCTGACACACCGAATAAACTTCTACATGTTTCTATCTCCCGTGCTTCTACGCGTTTCTATAAATAGGAGAGGTATAGACCACTATAAATGAGAGAAAGAAAAGACAACACCAAACTCTATCGAAATTGTAACTTGAAGAAATATTTAGTAAAATAACTATGGACGTAGTCTTCTAATTTGGGGTTAAATTAATTTAAAAACTCTGCACTATTTATTTATTTATTTATTTTTTACCAATTTCATACTTATTATCGATTTCTTATTTCTTTATATTTCTAATTTTTTCTAATTATTTTCTGTCAATTCTACTCTAAAGATTGGTAGAATTCTGTATTGACAAAAACCTCTATCAACATGTATATACACCAAATCGATATTTTTTAGCTTTATATTATAAATACTAACTAGTGAGAATAATTCTAGCGAAAACAGAACAAAAAATCAGGCAAATAGAAACGAGGAAAAAAATTATAAATATAACACGGTTATATAGAAACTATAGACAATGTATAGTTGATTAAGTTTTATTGTTTATGCATTAACAGATAATTCCTATTTTGTAATTATTAGCAAGCTTATTATGTTAGGGTTTGTATCCTAAAAGCATGCATATTTTGGATGTTTGCTGAATTAATAAAATGACATTTTTTTATTTGAATTTATGCATAATTTGTATGTCTTTAAATATCAGAAAATCCCTAGTTTATTTATGTGACCACAAATTTAGTATATAAGTGTTATATACATGAAGATTAAATTTATGAATAATAAACTAAATATAATCCATAATAGCTAATTAAAATTTGTGATCTTTAATTAAATAATATTAGTACGGTCCATTAACATTGAGAATGTAATAGTCTTATTTGGACTATTAATATGTTGACATCACAATGGAAGTACTTTATATAATTTGATTATATAGGACTAGACTAGACATGATTTGAATCTCACATAAATTTCGTTAACTGTTGAAAGTTCAAATAATGTCACTAGATGATAATATGTAGATCAATCTTAATCTTGAGTAGTTATAGAATCCTATTTATAGCATTATATTCTTTAAAATACTTGTTAAAAGCTTGTTTTTTAAATAGATCAAAATACTTGTATCTTGGGAGCATGATGAGATGAGTAGCTAGGAATATAACTTATAGATATGAAATCTATTCCTTCTATCAAGAAGCTAGAAAGATGACTCCCTTGTGTATTGATTCAGGACTTGAACAGATTGAGTACACAATTTATAATAGATTAATAAATTAATTATTCATTAGAGAATCAATGGAATACAAGGATAAAGATGTAAAGGTTATATATATATATATATATTAAATATATTTATATATATAAATAAATTATAAAAACCAACGTTTACTTATAAATGTTTTATATATATATATATATCAATTAATTAATATGATTAATTAATTAATTTATTAAATACTTTATATATATATATATATGTAAAGGAAACCTTAGAAAGATACATTACGTATTATTTTCTATAGAGCCTCCATAACCTAGAGAGAAAAAGAAGAGAGTCTTTCTATTCTCTGTAGAACAAACTCTTGCAATCTCAAATGTTGAGAAGATTACAAAGGCCTAAAATGTGAGTTTAAGAAATTACACACAATTCATATACTTTTATCCAGTTATGCTTGAGGCTTGAATTAGAAGATCATGATTTAGAAGATGATAAAACAAGAATCCGTTGATAGGCTACAATAGGTATTAGATCTATTCTCTTTATTTATTCCTATTTGCTATGAATTAATACTATGAACTAATATAGTTAATTGTTTTGAGAAAATTTTTGAATGTTCTTGGGCCAATCTTCCGTTTGGAAAATTATTTTTAAATCCAATAATTAGTATCAAAGCAGTTATATGAGTATATAGTATTAATTATTTGTATACATGAGTAGGTATTGTATTATTTTTTATATGTATTTGATGATGAATGGATGAGTTATCATATGATGGATGTATAACTGATATTTGATCATTAATTATATGGTTCCTTAGGTTTTAATTTTTTACAATTTATTTTGATTAGATCAAATTATGTAAACCCTAATTTTGTAGTACAGGCTTTGTTGTATTTTTTTTTCTTATAATGTACTAAAAGATGATGAAGATGCTTTCATCTTGGAGCCGACTCGATGCCCAAAGAACTCACCAAAAAAAGTTTTTTTTTTTAAAAATAATATATATATATTAATATATGTTATATATATAAACTAATATATATCATATATAGATAAATATATAAACGCACCTGATCGTGAGACCAGGTGCTTACGAATTTTTTATATATATAATATATATATATATATATATATATATAAATCTACTTTACATATATAAAACTTAATATTATTATATATATAAGTTTTGTTCAAAAAAAATTTTTGGGCCTAGGCCCAAATAATCATTTAGATAATTATATGTGCTAAGTCAGTTTCGTAAAAATATTTATAAAAATATCACTTTTTATAAATTTGATTTATAAAAATATTAAAAGAGAAAAAAGGAGGTCCAAGAAGATTAACGAATAGCTTTCAGACCTGTGTTCTTTTGACTTTTTGTAATTTCCTAAAAGACCCAGCCAAATATTATTATTATTTTATTTTATTGTTATATTATATGTAACATATATAACGTAATCATGCATTATAACATGCCATTCATTATACCCACATATAGTCATTTGTGAATGTCATGTATACATATTATATTCATCCTAAAATAGTTTAGTTAGAATATGACTAATATAATTAGATTAAACAATTAAATAGGAATAAAAAAATTAAATAATGTGATTTAAGTTTAATAGTTAAATTTTGGTAATATCACATTTATTTAATTTAGGCTATCCTTATTAATTAGATTAATTAGATTAGCCAAATTATTCCTATAATAATAAATTTAGATTTTTAGAAATCTAGTAATTTATTAGGACCAATGAGATTGGACTAAAAGTTTAACCTAGAAAATTATATTAGATATAATAACTAGGTTAAATAAAACATTAGATGTTTATTAGTAAAAGCACATAAGATTTTCAAATAATGAGTGGGAGAGGAATATATTCCACGGTCTCCATTATTAATTAAGCATCGTGAGATTTCATTGGCGCCTAGAGACGCTTAGATTTCGTCCTCACTATGGAAGGTGTCCTTTAAATTAATAATAAGGCTTAATTTCCAATAGGATTTTAGAATGTATTTCAAAATTGTCCTACCCTACTGGTGGCAATTTTGAGTTAAGTTGCTAAAATCTAAAATAATGGGTCATACTCATAAGGATACAATTAAATTATTAATAGTATCTTCACCATAAAATGGTAGTTAATAAATAAAAGAAAATATGAGATATTTTGATGTTTTATTTATTAATTGAGAATGTCTCAATTCAATTAATAATTATGTGACCGATCCTACAACAACACCTAATTAGAGAAAATTGAATTATCGTGGAATTAGTAATTAAGTTATGTGTTTACTTACCTGCATCATGTATCATATTTACTATTTCGAATTCTTTGTGATATTTATTTTCAAATATGTTGAATGTTGTTTTATTTATTTAATTTTAGCAAACACGTCAACCTCAAATCTCATTATCGCTTTACTCACAAATGAAAAATTAATTGTAGATAATTTTCTTAAGTGGAAAAGTAATATGAAGATCGTGCTTGTTAGTGAAGACTAAAAATTTATGCTTACAGAGGAATGTCCTCCACAACCCGTTGCTAATGTTACTTGTGCTGCATGAGAAAGCTATGAAAAATGGACTCATACTAATAATAAAGCTCGTTACTACATGTTAGCAGGCATGACAGACGTGCTTAGAGCTAAGCATGAAAGGATGTAGACTACTTATGAGATAATGGAGTCTTTCTAGGCTATGTTTGTGCAACAATCTGTTCAATCTCATCATGACACCATTAAAAAAGGCTATGAATGCGAAGATAAAAAGAGGAACCCTAGTTAAAAATTATGTTTTGAACATGATCAATTACTTTGGAGAGGCTGAAGTTCACATGGTTATGATCGATGACCGCACCGAAGTGAGTATGATTTTGGAGTCACTCTCACCTGATTTTCTTCTAAACAAGAGCAACTATGTTATGAATAAGTTGAATTATACGATAACTCAACTGCTCAATGAACTGCAAACCTTCAAACCGATATCGAAAGATAAAGGTAAAAATATGGTTCAGCAACTATTGCTAAAGCAAATGTTGCAGAAGAAAATCCCTCTACCTCTAACAAAAATAAGAAGAGAAAGAGGAAGAGCAAGGATGTCTCTGGATCTAAGCATAAAAAGAGCAAGAAGAGCAACACAAGCATCAAGAAGAACAACTCTAAGGACAAAAAGCTTAAGGGAAAATGTTTTCATTATGGAGTTGATGGGCATTAGAAGAGAAATTGTAATAAGTAACTATCCGAATTGAAAGAGAAGAAGAAAAGCAAATATGATTTACTTGTTTTAGAAGCTTATTTAGTAGAAGAAGATTTATTTGATATATCTCCTTGAATAGTTGATTCAGGAGCCACTAATTATGTCTGTTCATCTTTTCAGATACTTAGTTCTTCAAGGAAGCTCACCGACGGGGAATTCACGATGAAAGTGGGCAATGGAGCCAAATATCGGTAAAAGTAGTAAGAATTGTCAGTCCTCATTTTAGGAATAAATATTTTTTATTAAACAATGTTTATTTTATTCCTTGTTTTCGTAGGAATTTGATTTATATTTTAAGACTCTTTGAACAAATGTTTGGTATTTCTTTTCTTAATAATGAGATTATGATTTCAAGAAATGGTTTAAATATTTATTCTATAAAAATAGAGAATGGACTTTACATGGCCGGACGAACATGTAATTTTTAAAGACTTAAATGAAGAGAAGATTGAAAACCGTGGGCCAAATCAAATTTAGCAAAGTCAATGCCCAATAAAAGCCGGTCCATGTGGCCCACTCTCTCCTCACCGGTTGGAACCCCCAAACCCCACGACACCTCTCTGTCGTGCCCGATCCGGCCACTTCCGTCCATTTTCTCGTCGGACCAAAGCTACTAGTCGAATAATCGTCCCCAAACAACCCCCGAACTGGTGCAACTTCGCTGGAGAATGCCTAGAACGCCGGCGACAGGTTTTTGGCTGCAGAACTGGTGCAACTTTAAACGCCGCCTCTCCACCGTCCAGTCACCTGGGTTGATATATAATGTTGATATGTTCTCAGCGAATACGGAGTTTAAGGTGACAAGCTCGGGATTTTGCGTTGAAAACTTCTAAAGCATGGAGACACATGGAAACACATTGTTACAAGTGTCTAAAAACTAGATCCTCTTAGAATATGAAAACTCCAGTTGATTTACTAAAAACAACAATTTACATCTCCAAAAAACAAAACAAAAAAATCGAAAATATTCAACATTCAGTGTACTAATTTATGTTACGACAATACCAAATATATTTTACAAGTATATTAAGATTTATAATTATAAACTATTTTCTAATAGTAAGATTAAATCTCTATTCTGACTTACACTATTAATGAAAGACATTTCAAATAAAAATGAACTTTTATTTCGGGAGTGGGGTAAACGGGAATAATGATGATGTGTAAATAACTTTCAAACGACAGGAAAATGATTATTCAATTAATTTGACGAATCAAATAAAGTAGTTAATAATTATTTCCTTCTTTTTCTTTTTGAAACTCTGTCTTTTTTCTTAGTTTATAATTATGACAAAAATTCTCACTATTAATGAAAGTAATTAATTATTTAGCACTAATTGAAAAATTTTCTCAAATGAAAAAAATAACAAAATTATTAAAAAAAACCTGTTAAAAGATAAAAAAAAAAGATTCCTTAAAAAAAAATCAAGAATAGGAAATAAAAATTGCATTGATTATACCTATGAGTAATAATGTTATTTATATCTATAGATAATAATCTTACAAAATCACTATTTAAGTCTCCCTACAAATACGTAAAAAAAAAAAAAAATACCTATGAGATTAAAGTCCATATATATTAAATTATATTTTCTATTATTTTTATATATAGTTTTTCCACAAATTTCTTAGAAGGAAAAGTTTTTGCTCTCACGTGCTGAGACCAAAAAGCAAAATCAAGAAAAACACCATATAATAATTAAAAAAAAACAACTATTGTTTCCATAGATGTCCACAAGTTAGGTCCTTAATATTAGGGTTGAAAATTTGAGAGGGAACACAACAATACACCTTGAGACCTATATTCAAATTTGCTTGATACGAAATTGACTCGAATTAACCTAATAAAGTATTTCATAAAAAATATTTTTAGCGAATTTTTTGTAAATTATAAAATTAAAACTATAAAACTTATGAACTAAATTACCGTAACACACTAAAATTTAATTAAATAAGCTAAGTAAACCAACAATTATATTATTTAAAGGTATTCTAACATATTAATCTATATAACCTTTTAATTAAACGGGTGATACGCGCGTTAACCCATAAATGATACAATTTAATTGGGTCGGCAAGATACAATAAACATTACTCCTACTTGGAATTAAGTCATAGTTTGGAAGATTTAAAAGAGTCAAAAAGAAGTCGTCCTAATTGTTTCAAGAGGTAAATAGTTTATTGCTTGATATCATTTATTTAATTAACATAATAAGATTAAAAGTCTTGATTTTCTTTACAAATCTTCTCTGAGTCTATTATGTTTGTTGAAAATTTTAGAAGCTCATGTTTCCACTGAGATTTCAAATCAACATCTTGCTTGTAGAGAGTCACAATTTGCTTAGCATTTTAACAATAGTCAATTATGTGATAAGGGCTATATATTGAGTTATTTTTAGTCTTCCAAAAGCTCTATTTGAATACTTTCACAAATGATGTTATATTTTTTGGTGGTCGAAAGAAATACTTCTATTAATAACTAAGAATGTTTCAAACCAATCCTTCGAAAAAAAGAAAACAATTCAAACCAAGATATTTTTTTGTTTAAATTTATTTATTTTTTATATGGTATAAAAGACTTGACATAATTAGCATGAGTACAATTTGAAGTCTTTACAAAAATAATCTTATTGATGGTTTACCAAGTTCAAATTTTGAAAAGAAAATCTTGATATTCTTTACAAATCTTGTTTGAGTCCATTACGTTAGTTGATAATTTTAGAGGCTCATGTTTCCACTTTGATTTCAAACCAACATCTTGTTTGTAGATAGTCACAATTTGCTTAAATTTTTAATAATATTCAATTATGTGATAAGGGCTACTGAGTTATTTTTAGTCTTCCAAAAGCTCACTTTAAATACTTTCACTAATAATGTTATATTTTTTGGTGGTTGAAAGGAATACTTCTATTAATAACTAAGAATTTTTCAAACCAATCCTTCAAAAAAAAATGAAAACAATTCAAACCAAGATTTTTTGTTGTTTAAATTTTATTTTTCTTTGTATAGTATAAAAGTGTGAAAACCTTGATTTTCATTTAAGGGTATAATTGGTTGAAATTTGAAGCAAGGATCAAAGTGGAAGAATATTTAAGTTTGGGGTCAAGTTTGAATATTTAAGGACCAAATTGAAATAAAAATTTGAAACTTTGGGTTAAAGTGTAATTTTGAAGAGATGGCTCACGAGCTCATTAAGTGACACATGTCACAAAACCCCCAAATGGTCCCCAAAATCCCTAACCTCCATCTCCCTCTCACGATTTCTCTCTCCCTCCCTCTCTTCTTCTTCTTCTTCCTCGCACCCCTCACTTTGCAGCCCTCCCGCCAGCCACCAGTGCTGACCTAGGCCACGACTTTGGCCGGAAAAGCTTCCCCATGTCCGGATGCAGCAGCGCTGCCCTCCCCCGCCAGTGTCACATTGTCACACTGTATTGTGGCCAAATTCCGGCATTCTAGCCACCGTGGCTACTACCCACTGCCACCAAATCAATGCCTAAGCTCTCCTTTACTTGGATTTACTTCTTGCCACTACTAATTTTCAGCCAAGAAGCTCCGGTGAGCATTTAAAAGTTTTTATGATATTTTTTAACAAAAAATGGTATTTATGCAATTACTATTGTATTGTTCATCCAATGTTCTTGAAAATTTTTGCGGTGAAACTATGGTTTGGGATAGGAGAACAGGTAGTAATATTCAGGAAAATAGAAGGGTAGATTGAGAGAAATTCAAGATTGAAATTCGTTGCATTTATCGAAATATTTTAAGAAAATGGCATTTTTATAACTTTTCTAATTAGTTTCTAATTAAACCTAAATTTGAGCTAGAGGCCTCAAAACTGAAATTGGACTTCAGAATTGAAGTAAGACCAAGAGATGAGTTTGATATAAAACATCAATAGGTTTTGAGGTGGCACGAAATCTAAGATGCGAGGCTCGAGATTTCACCTCGATTTGTGTGCCATGGACCTGGTCTTTGCCCGAAGTCCAAATTAATTGAATTATATATCTAACTGAATACTTTTGGATAATCTGAATTCAGTGGTGACCTCCGTTTCGCAATCTGAAACCTTATTTAGAAAGTCACCCCTCAAAGCGAGTGCACAGGATCCCAAAACGACTGTTCGAGTAACTGGGTGACCAACGGGATAATTTTCGGGCACCGATAGCTTAGTCTAGTTATTAAGGTGAGGTAGAGGTTCAATTATCAAGTTTTTAGGTTATTTTTTTTTTAAATTGCACAATATGACTTATTTCTTAAAATTGTCGATTTTCATAGATTTGATTAAATATTTAGAGAACTTGTGAACTATTGTGATATATTGGATCATTTTGAGATTGGTTTGTATAGTTTTTATGTAGGTTTAAAATTTTGATTCTAGGAAAATACAATCGTTATGCTGCCTAATTTTCTGTGAATCCTAGAATAATATCAAATGAGTTTTAAAGCATGATTTCCTTGATATACTTGATGTATGGTTATTACATATTCCATAATATGTTATATTTATCATAGGATCACACACTTGAGTTCCATTTTAGCATCATAGTATTTAGATAGCTGGCAAGTTGTTGCAGTACTAGGTGAGACACCTAGATCCCTGCACAGGATTTGCTGACACACCTAGAAGTAGTGTCAAGATGCTAAGTACCTTTGTTCAAGAAGTATTATAGGACTTTGATGAGAAGATGAGAGCTCATAGATATACTTATCTTGTTTAATTTATGATATGTACAACATGATTGTGATTTTGATTTTGGTTTTGATTACATGGTTACTCATGATCTTGATTACTTTGCAAAGTTATTTTACAAATAGATTTTGGAAAGGTACCAATCATGCAGGTTTGAAAAGTTGCATTCATACTAAAAAGGTAATTGAATTCCTACTGAGTATATAAATACTCACTCTTTTATTTTTCTCCTCTAAGGTAGTGTACAATATGACTTAGGCAACTCTAAAGCAGAGTGAGAGGAGAGAAAGATGGTTACTAATTTAGTAGTTTGTAACTACTTAGTAACTTTTATTTTGGATTTGTATTAACATTTAAGGCTCATACTTTGGATTTAGCCTGTATTCTTTATTATGCCTACTTGTGATGATGATGGTGATGCATATATATGTTTTATGAATATAATTAACAGTCTATGTCTAGTAGTGATCACAAACTATGAGAATTTACAATTTGGACTATTTTTATGAACTTTTATAGAAGTTGTCTTTTTTTTAAACTAGTTGTCATTATTCTAAAAAATTGACATTTCTGAAATTTTCTGAAATAACTAATGAATTTTCACTTGCGAAATTCTTCTTCTGCAACTGGTTTGTAGTTTGGATCATGACAAAAAGATGTTGACATAACTAGCATAAGTACAGTTTTAAGTCTTTATAAAAATAATCATATTGGTGATTTACCAAGTTCAAATTTTGAGAAGAAAAGATTTGTGACGCATTGTAGAAAACATAGGTCAATTTTTTTTTTGAAAGAGTGAGGATTAACTAATGACTACCACTTATTACAAATAAAAGAATATAAGTCATGCATCCTGTGAGTCAAACTCCCGACCTACTACTAATTCCCACACCACCTACTATGCTAGCCTCAGTGGGCGAAAACATAGGTCAAAATTAAGTTTTTTAAAATCAAATAAGTGATTTGTACTTATCAGCCCTCGCAACAGATTTATTTATGACTACAAGTGTTGGAATCAGATGTGATTACCATTTAGGCTAAGCCTGCGACCACAAAATATTTCCATATTTTAAGAATGAATTATGTTTTGGAAGATTAATATTTAAAATTTGATTTTGTGAGATTTGTGAGGACTTTTAAATCATTCAGTTCTTTTTCAAACTAAATTTTGTAAAATTCAGATAAGTTTAAATTATTTACTCAAAATTGTATCCGTGAAAATCTTGGATATTATTTTGAATTAAATTTGGAATCCTACGTAAATAGGAGAGAAAATATTAAACCAAAATATCTAACTTTATATCTGTCACGACCCAAAACTTAGACTAGTGGCAGAAGGAAAATTTCACAAAAATAGGAAATTCCTTAGTTTATTTAAAAAATGTCTTAAAGGTTTCTGTTTCACAAAACTGTCCATTTAAAAAGATAGTTGGAATTTTATCTCGTAAGCCTCTCTCATAGTTTGAATACACTATTAAATATAAATCGAATAAATATAATTAAAAAACGTAGTTTGAAATAAGGTTCAAGCATCATCATCACCCACAATAAAAATCAAATATTCGTATGGCATACATGCGTTCATAGATATAAGAGAAAGTAGTAATCTTGATTCAATGCTAATACAAAATCCAAACAGTCCGAACACCCCAACGACACAATTCAAGTATTACCAAGACAATAAACTACAGTCAAGATGACCTCCTCAATCCTCTTGGTCGCCAAGATCACACCGAACACCACCTGAGGAAGAAGGTAGGGGGTAAACATACAATGCCCAGTAGGAAAGCAGTTACATCGATAAAAATATTTTAATGATAGAAAACTCCAGCATGGTTAGTTTAGATCCAAAACATATATATAAATATATAATCTAAACCGAAAATCCACATATATATATATATATATATATATATATATATATATATATATATATATATATATAAAAAGTGGTGTAATCAAAGCCATCAATCCATATGCATATGACATAAATCAACCCATATCCATAAGCTCTTATCCTCTCATCTGTGAAAACCTAGGATAATAACACTAAATGTACCTAACAACTTGTCTGACACTTAAGCCTATATCTGGAGGGGACACCCATGTGTTGCTTATCAAACCTAGAGGGGTGGTTGAATTGCCTATGCGTGCCAAATGGAGCAAAAATAATAAATTCCGAGCGGGTTTACGAACACTGCACTGATGGTGGGATACGTAACACCACATTGTAAACCCACGATGCTAAAATAATGCTCTTGTATGATCCTATAACACATGCAATACAGAACTGAAGTGTGAAAATAATTATGTTCTGATTTTTTGATAAAATATGTAAAGTAGGTTTTACTGAAAAACCAGTAATAGAATTGACCCTACTTTGATATACCCAAAATAACCAGCACTCAACAAATTCCAAGAGCAATATAGTATATATCATACAATCAGATTCCATCACATATATTCAAATAATTCAAAAATCATATTTGTTCTCATATCTTGCATGATATAAGTTTTATTCAAAAACGGTATTAAACAAAGATAACTAAATTCCTACCTCACTAGAATAGTGATACCACACTATTGAATCCTCAATGTGTTGTTGGACGATCGTCCGGAGGGTTGGGAACCAATTCCAAGACCATGATTGTCCTCTTGCAAGAAACCAACTTCTCAACGAATCGTCGAATCTTTAAATGGATCTTTTCACTGAATTTCTGTACCCAAAATAGCTAGGTTAGACATATAACTTGTCTAATTTGAGTCTGAACCCATGTCAAACCAGTGGCATGTAAAATGAGGTAAAATCAGAACCGTCCGATCTCGATTTTTGAGCCCGTTGCTAAACAAGACAACATATATATATATATATATATATATATATATATATATATATATATCAAACTCCTCCATTTTTTGAGTATATTCTAAAAATGACATCAAAAACACAATTTAACGGCCGGATCGAAAACTAATATCCAAAACTCAAAACTTCTAAAAATGGAAACTTGCAAACCAAAAATAATGGAGTCACAATATATACATTGACAATTCTCATGATGATATGAATCTAAGAGGTCTAGTTTGAGGTCAAACGGTGGCGGAAATTGTCATCGGTGATGAAAAGCTCCAAACGGCTTTCAATTGAGTTTTTCGGTGGGAAGGGCGTCGGTGACTTCTAGCAACAGTCGACGGAGGTCCTTGACAGTACGGCAAGCTCACGCCGGGCAGTTGCCAGACTAGATGATGGCCCAAAGTGGCTGCTACAGCAGCACTTCATCTTCAGTCGAGAGAAACTGAGCGTGCAAGAGAGAAAGAGTAGAGAAAAAGAGAAAGAGGGAGATCGGGACCAAGGGAGGAAGAGAAGAGAGAGAGAGAGAGAGTCTAAGGAGGAGAGAATCACGTGGGGAATAAAAAAATTGCACAATGTTCTTATTTCCAAACACTCTTTCGATCTAGTCCCTGATTTAATTACAATTTTGTCCTTTCTCCAGCAAACATTGCAAATTAATCCCTCCATTATTATATCTAAAAAATTGGTAAAATGTCCAAATTACCCTAAAAAATTTTGGGTTTTTACATTCTCTCCCCTTATAAAAATTTTGTCTCAAAATTCAAAATACAAGTCAAGGTTTACATCACAATATAACTTCTAACTTTAAGTTAAACAAATGAGGGTACTTCTCGTACATCTCCGCCTTGAGTTCCCAAGTAGCCTTATCTTCTTTGTGATATTCCCAAAGCACCTTGACATGTGGTATCTCTCTATAGCGAAGCACCTACAACTCTCTAGCCAACAGGTGAACATGTTGTTCTTTATAAGATACATCTTCTTGGATCGGTACGTGCACGTACTGAATAACATGAGATAGAATCAGTAGGTACTTCTTCAACATCGACATAGGAAACATATTATGCACGTGATCCAACTGTGCAGGTAGATTTAAGCGATACACCACTGGTCTAAGTCTTCTGGTGACTCTAGGTCTCTTTGAGTCTCTCCTGGATGTCCTTTACCTTCTTAGTAGTCTCTTCAATCAACTCAAGTCCAAGAGTAACACATTCTTCAAGTTCTACCCAACACAGAGGTGATCTACATGACTTTCTATATAACACCTCATATGGAAGAACAACGTAACATGTCCAGTATACAACAACGTAACATGTCCTCAAGAATCTGAATGGTTCTTTCAGGCTGGCCATCTGTCTCAGGATGATGAGCTTTACTGATATCCAACTGCGTACCCAACATTTTCTACAAGGCTCTCCAAAACTTAGAAGTAAACCTTAGGTCTCTGTCAGATACTATACGTGAAGGCATACCATGCAAGTGTATGATGTTCTCCACATATAGTCTACTGAGCTTGGTAAGTAAGTAGTCCATCCGGATCGATATAAAGTGAGCACTCTTCATCAACTGATCGACTATCACTCAAACTACGTCATTCTTCTTCAAGGTCTTCAACAAAGTGGTAATGGCTTAAGCAACCCAGTTGGCCTCTGGTGTTCAGCCTTGACTTGTTGACAAGTCAAACACTTAGCCACAAAAGTAACCATATCCTTCTTCAAATCCTGGTACATCTTAGCACTACCTAGATGTACGACGAACCTTAATTTGTAAGCTTCTGTTAGAATGGTTTCTTGAAGATTAGGGTTATTAGCTACAACTAACTTCCTGCTAAAAAGCAAGAACCCTTCTCTGTTAGTGCTCCAACTATCTCACTATTCACCATTCTGAAGCTGGTTCCAGATTGTCTTCAACTCCTTATCTTGCCACTGACTCTGCTGGACAATCTGGAGAAGAGATAATGGAATCACAATATTACTCAAGCAAGCAACTCATTTATTCTCGAAGCACTGCAAGTTATAGTCACCAATCGTAATTGAGTTCTTCCAATCTTCAAACACCAGTGCAGTAAGTGCACTATGAGGTCTTCTACTCGGTGCATCAACTACAACTTTGGCCTTACCAGGATGATATTATGGGTCAAAGTCATAATCCTCCGTATACTGAACCCATCTTTGCTGTCTCAAATTCAAATCCTTCTAAGTAAAGAGATACTTCAAACTCTTGTGATCAGAGAATATGTCGAACTTCACATTATATAATTAACATTGCCAAATCTTCAACACAAAGATTACCGCTGCAAGCTCTAGGTCATGGGTGGGACAGTTCTTCTCTTGTGGCTTCAACTGATGAAAAGCATAGGCAATAACTCAGCCCTTCTGCATTGAGACACATCCTAAACCCGTCTTTGAATCATCAGTATAGACCACATAAGCCTTGTTACTATCAAGAATAATAAGAACTGGTGCAACCGTTAAACTATACTTTAATTTGATAAAAAATTCTTCACTCTCATGATCCTAAACAAACCTGACATCTTTCCTGATCAACTTGGGTAAAGGCAAAGCAAATCTTGAGAAATCTTGCACAAACTGACAGTAGTAAACCGAGAAAACTCTGTACCTTTGCCATATTTCTCAGTCTTTCCCACTCTAGAGCAGCTTCTATCTTAGTAGGATCGACTAAAATGCCTCTGTGAGAAATCATATACCTCAAGAACTTTACTTCTGACGTCTAAACGTCACACTTCGATTTCTGAGCGTATAACTGATGATCTCTCAGAGTCTTAAGTACTATCCCCAAATACTCGGCATGCTCTTCTCAAGTCTTGGAATACACCAGGATGTCGTCAATGAATATAACCACAAAACGATCCAAAAATGGATTGCAGATCTAATTCATGAGATCCATAAATGCTGTAGGAGTATTCGTCAAACCAAACGACATCACTAAAAACTCAAAGTGACCATATCAAGTTCTAAATATTATCTTAAGTATATCATCCTCTCTTATTTTCAACTGATGATAATTGTAAAATCTAATCAGTTTTAAGGGTATTTTGGACTTTTTAGAGCCAATAGCATAATTGTAATTATTGATTTTTAGAATAAAATATTCAAAATATCTAAATATTATATTGAGGTGCTACATTATCCCTTATTTTCATAAAAGGGTTTCAGAATTCTCAAATTCTCTCAAAGAAAGCCCTTAGGAAGAGAGAGAAAATTTTGGATCTGCTGTCGCCTCCAACTGCCACACTGCTGCCCGCCTCAGCTGAGGCACTAGTCCACATCGAAGAGCTTTCAAAGACAAATCCAACGCCACTGATCCTGCCTCGTTTCGACATCGAACGAAGCCGTAGTGGTCCCCGGCAAAATTCTACCTCCGGCTAGGTTTTCTGGCCACTAGAGCATCGTCTGACCTCCGTTTTCGCCACCTCTGACAAGTGGAGTCTCATCTCAGCGTCGCCAATCAACTCCAAGTGATTACTTGTCAAAATTCATCTCCAGTGAGTTTTTTTTACTTTTACCGTTTTTACCAACTAAGTAAAAAAGTGATATTTTTGTAAATTTTTGGTTAGGTAATTATTTTACGTGAGATAAATATATGAGGTGAAATATGGTTAAAAATCATCAATAATTACGGTTGGTAAAAGTTAAAATGATATCTAGAAATGTGTTAATTTTCTAATTGAAAAAGATTGGTATTTTTCTAAGTTAGAATAAAAAGTGATATTTTTATAAAACTGAATAGTGTTGGACTAGATTTGTTACTATGCAGATTTGGGCCTTGGGCTAAGATTAGAAAATTGTTACTTTTTGAATTATAATTGCAAAAATGACATTTTTAACAACTAGTAAAGTTGATGTTGTTTTTTAAATATTTTGTTAAATAATTATGTTATTGATATTTTTTGAAATATTTCAGAAAAGTGATATTCTTGTAAATAATCAAAAAAGATGATATTTTTCTAAATACTTTGAAAAAATTGGACATTTTTCATTTTAATTCCAAAAAAAAGACATTTTTGTAATTCTTGGATTTTTGTGTGTAACCTATGCTAGGGACCTCGAAACTGACAGCTGATTTCAAATTTGGACTCATGAGATAGAGACATAAATTTTGATAAAAAAATATGACTATGTTTCGTTATTGAACGAAAATTAGAATTTCGTAGCACAAGTCACACTGTTTTGTGTCCCACGGGCCGGTCTCGCATCGGGATCTGTTTTTGACAAACTATATATCTAACATAACGTTTTTGGGTATTCTGAATTCAGTGGTGACTTCTGTTTCTCCATTTGAGGCTCCGGTGGAAAAGTCACTTTTCTAAGTGGACTTACCGAGATCCCTAAAATGTCGTTTAAAAATCCGAGTGACCAACGGGAGTTTCCTCGAGCGTCATTAGCTTGGTATTGCTACATATCGAGGTAGGTGTTCAATTACCTGATTTTATATCAGTTTGATTTATAATTGCATTAAAACTTATTTATGAAAATCGTGAAATCACGATGGTTTGACAAATCATTGAAAATTATTAGATTATAGTGGGATTGGACTGTGTGAATTATTTTACATATTTTTATATTGTGATTATGAGGTAAAATAGCAGTGTGTTGCTTATGTTACAGTAAATCCCAGAATAATGCCAAGTTAAATTTTTAAAGCATGATTTGATTCATGGATGCATGGTTATTATGAACAATTACATGTTGTACATACCATAAGATCATACACTTGAGTTCCATTATTGCATCATGGTAATTTAGATCGCTGGCGAGTTGCTGTAATGCTAGGTGAAAGACCTAGGTCCCTGCATAGATTTGTAGTTGATACACCTACGGGTAGTGTCAGGATGCTGGGTACTTCTGCTACAGAGGTATTACAGGACAATGATTGGAGGATGAGAGCTCACTCATATACTTGGTTGATTATGATATGTACAAACATGAGCTTCTGGTTTTGGTTTTGAATATGTAATTATTCTGGATACCAACTGTTTTATATATATGGTTTTTAAATGGATTTTCGAGAAGTTATTAACCATGTAGGTTTAGTAAAATTGCATACATTCAAAAAGGTAATTGAATTTCTACTGAGTATGTAAATGTTTACCAGCCTTACTTCTCCCACTTTTATGTATTTGTCTAACTGAGGTAGTCGTCTTAATGGATAGACAAACTATGGAGTTTGTGTATACTATTCTACTCCTAATTCCTGGTGGGTGTTCGTACTCTGTTATCCTTCTTTCCTTGTTCAGTTATTTAGCTAAGATTAGTAAGTGGATGTATGAGAATGATTTTGATATTAAATTGAGAATTTGAAATAAAAATGATTTTATGTAACACATTTTGGACATAGAACTAAATATTTCAGTTAAACTCAATTTATTAAAGTTTATAATTTCTCAAAAAGTTATAAAAGAGATGGCTGGATATTTTCTTAAATTTTGATGAGCATTTCTCTTATATAAAATTAAAATTAATAAGAGCTTTAATGATTGTGGAATTTATAAAAATTTGAGGATCAAAACGAAAATATCTAATACATGATTTCTCTTAAATCCTGTAAAATTAATATTTTATTATATTTTCACTTAAAATTACTAAAAGTCATGGTTTTAGATTTTTGGTCGTGACAATAACTGGATCCCAAATCAATCTTGGAGAAGAATCTTGAACCACCGAGTTGGTCAAACAACTCATCTATCCTTGGCAAAGGATACTTGTTCTTCACCATCAACTGATTCAACTTCTAATAGTCCACTCTAAGTCTCAATGGACTATCGGCTTTCTTTGCAAACAAAATAAAAGTACCTCAAGGGGAAGTGCTACTACAAATAAAGCATTTGGAAATTAGATCATTCAATTGTTCTCTTAATTCTTCCAACTCTATAGGCACCATGCGATAGGCTGGAATAGAAAATGGCTGAGCTCTAGGAACTAGTTCTATACAGAACTCGATCTTCCTATCTAGTGGTAACCCCAGTAAGTCTTCTAGAAACACCTCTGAATGCTCACACACCACCAAAAATCATAGGTCTTGATCGTCTATCCTCACCTGACCATCAATGGCAAATAAGTTCCTTCCTTCTACCTATGCATGCTTTCAGAATAAGACTAGGCTTCAACGGACTCATCCTAACCTGATAGACAATAGGATACCCATCACTAGGAAAAAGAGTTACCTACTTCATATGACAATCCATAACGGCTTGATACTTCGACAACTAATCCATACTGAGTATCACGTTATACTGCCATATCGGTAACACAATCAAATTAGCAAGAAGTTTCCTATCACCAACCATAACCCGACCAGACTTAAATACACTAGACACGTCAGCTACTCCTCCCACAGGTGTACCTAATATCAATACATAATCCAAATCAGAAAATTCTAACCCTAATAGTTGAGCAAACAATAAGGATATGAATGAATAGGATGCACTAGTATCAAAGAAAACATGTGCCCAAGAGTGTGAAAGAAGGATCATACCATCAATAACACCTCAGCTGGTGTGATCCTAAATGTCGTTTGCTTCAGTAAAAGTATAGGCTTGGCCAGTCATCTTTTATTTCCCCTTGTTGCTCCTTCCCCGGGGAAGATGGCTGCTGCTGGATCTTGTACCACTACTGTTATATCCATGCCTACCTTGACTTCCTGAGGTGTGAAGAGTCGGAAAACTCTGAGTAAAACTCTAAGGGCAGTACTGATGTTGATAAGGCTGACAGGAAGTAAAAGTCTACGATGTACCCTGTGACTGTTGCTGGATTGCTTGAGTGATCTGATAAGAAGCAGAACCTAACTGGCTCCTCTACTGCTCTCTTTGAGAAAGAGTAGACTTCTGTAGACGGTTGGGACACTTCTTCTTCTGATGATCCTGCTGGCCACAAGCAAAACAACCCCCGTATGGACTATCTCTGCCACCCCTTGAAGAACCACTGCTATTCGAGCTTCCACTATTCAAAGTACCCTTAGCTGACCACTACTACTGGTTCCTTCTAGTGGCTTTCTTGTCATTACCCCTCCGCTGATTCTTCCTGGAATCTAATCCCCCTTCGATGGCTTCTACCCACTGGGTAGCCACTACAATCTTAGGAAAAGTATGGAAAGTCTGAGTACTAATTATGTTGAAAATATTTCGATTCAGACAACTCCTGAGCTTAGTAATTTGGTACTTCTTATTTGTACCTAGTCTAAGAGCAACACCTGCAAACTCAATGAACTCTATTAGGTACTCACTCACCAGTCTGTTACCTTAAATTAAAATCTCAAACCAATTCACAACTTCGTCCTATTGATCCTCATTACCATACTAGGCCTTAAAAATCTGTTCAAAGTTTCCCCAAGTCAGACCCACCACATCTTGCATTTATTCCATCATCTCCCACCAATGAATGATATTCCTTGTCAAACAAGTAACAACAAACACCACCCAAAACTCAACCAAAGTACTGAGGACCCGAAACTATCTCACGCGACCAAGCAATTATCGTAAAGCTTCTAGTTTACCATCAAACTACTCTGGTTGATACGTATGAATCATTGGAGATTATCAGACTAATCCAACTGATGTTTTCTCGGAGCCGAAGGCTAAAAGTCTAGATTGCTTATATGAGCGAATGCCTACTACATTGCCTAATCAGATGAATGAAATATGGATAAGGAGGTTCGGCACCCAATTGGTACCTCAGAACTCTTCTTGGAGGCATCCTTATAAGTTTGAAATAATATGTCAAACTGTTAATGAGATAATGACGCATGCTTATCATAAAATCAACTTCAATCTAGTTTAATAGCGATATATCCGAGTTGTTAAACATAAATCTCTAATACCAAAATTTATGTCACGACCTAAAACTGGAGCTAGTAGTAGAAGGAGAATTTCATAAAGATAGAAAATTTCTTGGTTTATTTAAAAAATGTTTTAAAGGTTTCCATTTTACAAAATAGTCCATTTAAAAAGATATTTAGAATTTTATCTCATGAACCTCTCTCACAGTTTGTATATGTTGGGGTTTTTGTCCTAAAAGGTAGATTTCCAATTTACCCTTTTGAGTATAAACAACTTTCTCTTATATGCAATTGTGATATTTGCTATATTAAACTATCTTAGTTGAATAGTTTATTCATCTGAAAAAGATTCCATTACTTTATATGTGTATAAAGAAACAAACATGATTAAGTATTAATTATAGGGAGACTTGTTTCTTTATCTAAGTCTAAATAAAGAAGTTTACAATCTGTAAGTAAAGATGAAATACTTTATTTACTATAAGTTATAGTGTTTGTCTATCTCAACAGGAATGATGTGTCTTAAATCATTAAAGTATCCAACTTCTAATAGAAATACCAATACAACATAAACAAATTATGTGTATTAAACTGGACTAGGTAATATAAAGAATTGGAGTGTCATAACTCAATTCTTATATTATCACAAACTAGCTCTTATTATATAGATCTTAATCCTTGATGTTTGACTGGACTTGCTTTCATGGGTTATAGCTTTTTGATTTGTTAAAAGACTAACCTCTATGAAATTAGAGATGAACTCTGGCATATTAGAGGTTATGGCTTATGAATTGGTAGGAACACCAAATAGTGAAGGACACTATACATTAATACTATTTTATATTCTTTCAAGATTCATAGAATAATTAAATCTAAGATCTTAGTATTCATTTTGTGAATTGGTTAATAATTTTGTCTAAATGGCCATTGAGAACAAAATTATCGACAACATTATTCCTTGATAGAAAGATGATAACTTAAATGTAAATAGGTGTTGGAGGAGTATTACGGTAATTTCACCTATCCAACTACGACATTGTACAGAGATTCTATATGTGGTATAGAATATGCTAGATGGATCGGTTAATTAAGATTAGTTGATTAAATCTCTATAAAAGGCATAACATTTAATCTAAGAGTGCAGTATTGGGCCTTTAGTAGAGTGTCCCATTTACTAATAATATTTATATAAATACCATAATAAGAGTTATTATGTATTTATCATATTATTGGAGCTTAGATTATTTTGATTCATTAGGTCCCTTGTCTAGCTCAATTAAGCTCATTAATTGGTTGCTGGTATTTGTGAAATTAGTTTCATGAAACTATGTAAAATAATTATTCTACACAGAAGTTGGTATTTTTATAAATAAGTTTCATGAGTTGAACATATTTATTAAAATACACCCAAAGCCCAAATTGGAGAACAAACCCAGTCCTAATTGGACTAGGGTTAGCAGTTTTGGTCCTATATATATAAGATATATGAGAGAAAAAACTACACAGTAACTCCTAGAGAGTCACACGCATAGACACAGGGTGAGAGGGAGAAAAATCGGCCAAGGCTGAGAAAGAGAGGAGAGAAAAAGTTTCTTACTATCTCACAGTCTCATCTCACGTTCCAGTATTTCATAGGATCAAGAAGGAGTTCTTAATTGTTCTCTAACATAGGTTTCGACTTGGTGCCCACTCGCCTCATCAACTAAGAGCAAGAGCATAGACAAGAAGATCTAGGATTGGAGGTTTGATCACTATCAATAAGGAGATCAAGGAGGAACACGCTACAAGAGGTAAACCATAATCTTATCTCTAGTGTTTTTGTATCTAGATTTGATTTATATTGTACATGATCCTGTATATGATACATGTGTTATATGGTTATGAAAACTGTTTTCATGTAAAAATTTTAAAACCTAAATCCACTAATTTTTCTACTGTGTTCATAATATGATCATGTATTTTCCATATCTGTATGCATCATGATTTTCCTAAGTATTAGGTCAATTTATCCAACAGTATATACCATTAAACATAGATCAAATAAATATAATTGAAAATGGTTGTTTGAAATAAAGTTCAAGCATCATCATCATCCACAACAAAAATCAAATATCAGTATGACATACATGCGTTCACATATATAACAGAAAGCTGTAATCTTGGTTCAATGCTAATACAAAATCCAAAGAGTCTGAACACCCCAACAACAGACTTCAACCATTATCAAGATAACAAACTACAGTCAAGATAGCCTTCTTAATCCTCTTGAGATAGCACTGAACACCACCTGAAGAGGAAAATAAGGAGGTGAGCATACAATGCTCAGTAGGAAAGCAGTTACCTCGATGAAAATATTTTAGTGGTGGAAAACTCACGCGTGGCTAGTTTAGATTCAAAATATACATATATATATAATTCAAACCGGAAATTCACATATATATATATATATATATATATATATATATATAAAGTAGCGTAATCAAAACCATCAATCTATATGCACATGACACGAATCAACCTATACCCATAAGCTCTTATCCTCTCATCTGTGGAAACCCAAGATAATGGCACTAAGTGTACCTAATAGCCTACCTGATACCTAAGCCCATACCTGAGTGTCGCCTACTAAACTTGGAGGGACAACCGAATTACCTACACCTGCCAAATAGGGAGGTAATCAGAAATAACAAATCTTACGTGGGTTTATAGACTCTGCACTAAAGGTGGGACATGTAGTGCCACATTATAAACTCACAATGCTCATGTATGATCCTATGACACGTGCAATACAAAACTGAAGTATGAAAATAATCATGCTATGATTTTTCAATATAATATGTATAATAAGTTTTACGGAAAAATGGGCAACATAACAGCCCTATTTTGATATANGATTCCATCATATATATTCAAATAATTCAAAAGCCACATTTGTTCTTATATGTTGTAGAAAATAAATTTTATTCAAAAATGGTATAAGACAAAGGTAATTGAATCCTTACCTTACTAGAATAGTGATACCACACTATTGAATCCTCAAGGTGTTGTTAGACAATTACCCAGAGGGTCGAGAACCAATTCTAAGCCCTCGATCGTCCTCTTGTAAAAAAACAACTTCTCAACGGAGCTTCGAATCCTTAAACGGACTTCTTTACTGAATTCCTAGCACCCAAAATAGTTAGGTTAGATATATAACTTGCCTAATTCAGATCTGAGCCTACATCGGACCAGTGGTATGCAAAACGAGGTAAAATCTTAACCATTTGATCTTGATTTTTGTGCCAGTTAGCAAACAAGACAATATACATATCAAGTACATTCCAAAAAATGATATCAAAAATACAATCCAATAGCCAGATCGAAAACTATAATCCAAAACTCAAAATTTCCAAAAATGACAACTTACAAACTGGAAACAATGGAGTCACAGTATGTATACTTTGACAATCCTTTTGATGATATGAATCTAACGGATCTAGTTTGAGGTTAAACGATGGCCAGAATCGTCGTCGGTGGCGAAAAGCTCCAAACGGCCTTCAATGGAGTTTTCTTGCAAGAAGGGTGTCAGCGGCTGCTAGCAATGGCCAGTGGAGGTCTTTGGCAGCACGACAAACTCACACCGGGCAGTTGGCAAGGTGGCTGTTGCGACGGCTCTTCTTCTTCGGCCAAGGGAAACTGAGCGAGAGAGAGAGAGAGACGTCGGGACCATGGGAGGGAGAGAAGAGAGAGAGAAAGAGACTCTGGGGAGGAGAGAGTCACATGGGGAATAAGTGGGGTTGTGCAATGTTTTAAAAAATTGCACTATAGTCCCTATTTCCCAAAACTCTTTTAATCCACTCCTTGATTTAATTGCAATTTTATTCTTTATCCAATAAACTTTGTAAATTAATCTCCCTATTATTATATCTAGAAAATTGGTAAAATATCCAAATTACCATAAAAAATTCCGGATTTTTACAATATCCCATTTATCGCGTTGGCATATAGGATTAAAACCATTTTTGACCCCGAAAAGCTGCATTTCCCATCTTTTTTCACTGTTTTGGCGAGTTTAATATTAACCGCATTTGGGTAAACTCTACATCGACGCATTTTATGTCACGACCCAAAACCCGGGCTAGTGGCAAAAGGAGAATTTCACTTGGTGGGAAATTCCTTAATTTATTTGAAAAGTGTCAAAGTTTTAGTTTTTATAAAATCAGTCCATTTAAATAAAAACATTTGGAATTCCATCCCGTGAACCACTCCCACAGTTCGTATACACCACTAAACCTAGATTGAATGATCACCTAAAAACATGAAATTAATTTTAAAACCCATCATCATCATCATCCACCACAGATATCCAATAACAGGAAGGCATGCATAAGTTTACAGACAATTTGAAAGCAGTAATCATGGTTCAATGCTAACACAAAAATCCAAATAGTCCAAAGACTATGATCTCAAACTTCTAGCATTACCAAGAGGCGAACTGCAATCAGGATGGCTTCTTAGTCCTCTTGATCACCAGGATCGCACCGAGCACCACCTGAGGAGGAAGGTAAAGGGGGTGAGCATACAATGCCCAGTAGGAAGA
>JXTB01000088.1:525487-547478 GCA_002914805.1 Parasponia andersonii
GGCGGCCTCGCGGCTGGACGACGGCGGGCGGCGGTGGATCGGGTGGAGCTTCGGCCGGTTGCGCGCGAGAGAGAGAGAGAGAGAGAGATCGGGTGAGGGAGGAGAGAGAAGAGAGAGAGAGCTGAGAGCTGAGAGGTCCACGAGGCCCCCTTATATTGGGCTGTGCAATTTTTAAAAAATTGCACATAAGTTCCCAAAATTTCAAATCTCTATCAATCTGGTCCCCCAAAATTTGCAATTTAGTCCACCCGAACAAAACTTTTGCAAATTAGTCCCCATAATATTTTATCCGGAAAATTGGTAAAATGCCCAAATTACCCTCGAAAATTCCGGGTTTTTACAATCTCCCCTCCTTATAAGAATTTCGTCCCGAAATTCAAAATACAAGTCAAGGTTACATCACAATACAACTTCTAACTGAAAGTTAAACAAATGAGGGTACTTCTCGTACATCTCCGTCTCGAGTTCCCAAGTAGCCTCATCCTCTTTGTGATGCTCCCAAAGCACCTTGACAAGTGGTATCTCTCTGTTGCGAAGCACTTTCAACTCCCTGGCCAACAAGCGAACAGGTTGCTCTTCATAGGACACATCCTCTTGGATCGGTACATGCACGTACTGAACAACATGAGATGGGTCCGGCGTGTACTTCTTCAACATTGACACGTGGAACACATTATGCACGTGACCCAACTGTGCAGGTAGATTCAAGCGGTAAGCCACTGGTCCAATTCTCTCAGTGATCTCAAAGGGACCAATATACCTTGGAGCAAGCTTACCCTTAACTCCAAACCTTGTAACACCTCGCCTCGGAGTCACTTTTAAGAATACGGAATCACCAGTATCGAACTCTACCTCACGCCTCTTCGGGTCAGCATAACTTTTCTGGCGACTCTGAATCTCTTTGAGCCTCTCTTGGATATCCTTGATCTTCTCAGTGGTTTCTTCAATCAATTCAGGTCCGAGAGTGACATGCTCTTCCGGTTCAGCCCAACACAACGGCGATCTACACGGCCTCCCATATAACACCTCATATGGAGCCATACCCACACTGGTCTGGTAACTGTTATTATAAGCAAATTCCACCAAAGGAAGATGATCATCCCAGTTCCCACCAAAATCCAGTATGCAACAACGTAGCATGTCCTCAAGAATCTGAATAGTCCTTTCTGACTGACCGTCTGTCTCAGGATGGTGAGCTGTACTGATATCCAACTGCGTACCCAACGCTTTCTGCAAGGCTCTCCAAAACTTAGAAGTAAACCTTGGATCTCTGTCAGATACTAGTAAAAAAATACTTACTTTCAAGTTCTTGCATAGTCAGAGAAACATTTAAATAACATTACAAATATTTAATTAAAATTATTTTCCAAGATTCAAATATTCTAAACTATTATAAACACTATCTCAAAATAAGAACATATTATTCAAATCTTCACAAGTGTATTGAATACCACCTAATTCAGTAATGTTTAATCTTTATAACATACATGAGTTCTAGCCATATATGTAATGTCTGTGAGTTTTATTTCTTTTTCTTTATCTTTTCCTTTCATTTTCCAGTATTTTGTTGAAACACTGTGATTCCAGTATTCTGTTTTGAACATCATGATTTTATCAGCCGTATAAGATGAATATGTAATGTAATAATATATGAATAATATAAGTCAAAATATGTACCATTTTGCACAAATTCTCAAATAGATTATACAAGGTTTTTAATTTAATCCAAGTTTGATTCTCAAAACTAAATAAGTTTCCAAAAATTTTGATAGTATAACAACTATTTTTATCAAAATCTATAATATCCAATTCCTACATAAATAAGTTTCAAATAAAATATATAACACGCCAACTAGTATAACGTGTTTTCCAGGTAGTTTATATTAAATCAGATCCAAATTAACAATATACATAAATGCATTTTATGTAATTTTTCACAAAATTTTATATTTATTCAAAATATATAAATTCATATCGAAACCAATTTTAAATTTAAGTAATCGAATCCCTACCTTAATGGAATAGCAATACAACATTATAGTATGCATTTGGTGTCGTTTGACAATCATTTGGAGGGTTGAGGGTTGTTTTCGAATCCTTGATTGTTCACTTCAATATGTCATTTTTCGAATAGAGCCTCAAATCTAAAAGTAGACCTCACCACTAAATTCTTAGTACTCAAATTAGCTAGAGTAAACATATAACTTGACTAATTCGGGCTCGGTCTAAAAACCCAACCTCGTGGCATGCAAAATGAGGCAATGTCAATGCCATCTGATCTTGTTTTTTTTGTCTACCACCAAATATAGTCAATATATATATATATACATATTATTTTCATATTTTCAAGAGTATATTATAAATATGATATTTATTTGGTCATCTAACGATCGGATTAAAATGTCACCTATTAAAACTATCAAAATTGATGAAATTTAATCTGAGCAGTTTCAAGTTAAGATATATATATATATATATATATATATATATATATATATATATATATATTTCATGAGAAAGTTTGCTTTGAGATGAGTTCGGGAAGCCTAGTCCTAAGGCCTAAAGTGGAGAGAGGGGAGAACAAGAGAAAGAGAAAGAGAGAGATATCAGTGTTTGACTCTTCAATGTGGGTGTAGGCCTTACCTAATAAATATATATGGACACCAATTCATTAGATTTGTTGTTTTAGGTATTATTTTGACCAATTAAAATTGATCATGTTTGTTTTTTATGGCAAAAATAGAAGAAAGAAAAATTATTAAATAATATATTTTTATTTTTATTTTTTTTTTCTAACTGCTCAAATTATAATAGCTGTTAGGTTAATGATCTAATGACTAAAAAAAAAATACCTATATAGATAGATAAAAAAAAATACCTATCGAATTGAGAACCTATATATATGTAAATGAGTTTTCACATTTCGGGGCCAATATGGCACATAAGATGCACGGCTAAGAGACTGGTCCGTTGAGTTGAGAGTGATTCGTTAAAGGCCGTAAGTTCCATTTAATTAATCCATTTTTAAGGGCTGGTTAATTTTGAGCATGTTATAGTTTCATGAGAACTTTTAAGTATTCCAAGTGCTGGCTAGAATGCTTTCCATCGGGTTAACCCGTAGAGCATTCTCTTGCACAGTTTTCTATTATTTTGGTCCCTGCATATTGTTATTATTAGTTTGAAGAGTGTCATTTGGTCAGAACTTAATAAAAAGGCCAATCTTTTACTTTTTTTTTTATTTAAAAAAAATCGTTAACTTCAACCCAAGAACACATGGGCTATCCTCATATTACTTGAAAATGTTGACATTTGTTTAAAACGGAATATATATATACATATATATATATATATATATATATATATATATATATATATAAAGCATCAAAATTCTAAAGAAAAATCCTTTTCGCTTAAAAAAATGTGATGGTCAGATGAAAACAACATGTGTCCTAAGACGGCCTTTGACTTATAAGGCTCACATGCGGAGATTTATTTATTTTTAACAAAGAAAACGGAAGAAATAGTAAGATTAGGATTAAATATGAGTTGAAAGATATGTTTTAAGATTACTTAGCATTTGAATTCGAATTCAGGTATCATAGATTCATCCATCCTTTGAGATAATCCATGTACATATAATAATATTAATTGATATTTAGTTATCCTTTTAGTTTCTCTATACATCAATATTAGAACTGAAAAAAAAAAATCACTTGAAACCTTTGACCAATATCTTATTTTACTAACATAGCACTTCAGTCTGAGTCACTATTATTGTCACGACCCAAGGTCGGGTCAATGACAGAATGAGTATTTCATAAATTAGAAATACCAAAAAGAACTAAATAAAAAGACTCAATTCATTCAAAATTTTTCCCCGGGAACTCTAACCTTTCAAAACTGACTTCAACAAAATATTTAAATGAAAATAAAATCCTACAGTTATGCGTCACTCATTGAACATAGATCGTAAATAAAACAACTGTTTTAATAGTCGTACATCACAAATCATCTCACACTCAAACTCGGACATAAGTAATACAAACTATGTCCAGATTTCATATTCTAATTTATAAAGTTTAATGAAATCCAAATTCCTACTCAAATTTAAATATTTCACAAGTCTCGTAGGAAATTACCAAAATATAAATAAACTAGTTGTTCTGCAAATACCTGGATTTATATCTTCTGATCCAAATTACATTGAGTGCCACCTAAAGGGAAGAAAAGGGTGAGCTAATGCCTAGTAGAGAATCAATTACAAGTTCCTACATATATATAAAATATACACACATTGAAGGTCCTGCATGGTCAGTAATTCTATTCAAAATAGTTCACAAAACTCAAGTAGAAATCATAGTCCAATGGTCAAACATTTTAAACCATTATAACATCCATTAAAACCAGTACATATCATTTCAAGCCAACATATATCCATGTATGCAATTATGATGTCTGAAGTGTCCTAATGAATCACTCGTAAGTCCGAGCTATCTAAAGAGGCGCCGTAAGTCCGATCACCCGATGTAGGGTATCGTAAGTCCGATCACCCTATGTAGGGCATCGTATGTCCGATCACCCAATTTAGGGCATCG
This sequence comes from Parasponia andersonii, assembly GCA_002914805.1. Classification (NCBI taxonomy): domain Eukaryota; kingdom Viridiplantae; phylum Streptophyta; class Magnoliopsida; order Rosales; family Cannabaceae; genus Trema; species Trema andersonii. The sequence goes on from JXTB01000088.1 coordinate 530,083, forward strand.
TAAGTCCTATCACCCAATATAGGGCATCGTAAATGTATGAATGTATACAAATATTTTATAAATAATAGAATAAGGATATGTACCATTTCCACAAAATCTCAAAATAACCATGCAGTATTCTATAATCAAATCACTTCCAGTCCTCAAAACTGAGTTCTCAAACCATTTTGGATTTTCTAAAAATTTCAGCATTACAACAGCTATTTTTTATCAAAACCCAAAAATCTAATTTCCTGCAGAAATCAATCCAAAACAATATATATGACATACCAACCAGTGTGACGTGTCTCTCAGGCAGTTTATATCTCAAATCAGGTCAAAAATGGATATAAATACAATTTTTATAAATTATTTCACGAAATTCTATATTTATTGAAAATATGTAAAATTCATAAATTAAATTAATTTTTGAATCAAGTAATCGAATCCTTACCTCTATCGAGCGTCCAACTAGTATTACAAGGCTATGGAGAAAGTTTGACGTCGTTTGGGTGTCGTTTGGAAGAGCGGGCGTCGTTTTCGAAACTTTGGTTCCTTGGTTTGAAAACTTGATTTTCAAACGGAGTTTCAAATCATGAAACAGACTTCACCACTAAATTCAGAGCACCCAAAAATCCTAGGTTAGACATATAATTTGCCAAATTTGGATGCGGGCCCCACGGCACGCAAATTGAGACAAATCTGAGCCGTCCGATTTTATTTTTCGGGCCCGTTTCGGAACATAGTCAATATATATCTCATTTTTCACCATTTTCAACGTAGATTCCAAAAATGATATCAGTTTTAAAATCTAACGATCCAATCGAAAATTCAATTTCAAAACTAATTACACACAAAACTGTCCAACGAAATTAAAATCAAATGGAGCAAAATTGAGACATGAGGTACCTACCATCAGATTGCTCGTGAGGAGACGAGTCCACGGTGACCAGTTTCATGGCGAACGGTGGCCGAAATCGGCTCCGGCGAGGAAAAGAAACCGCAGCATTTTCTGTGTTTTTTCGGCGATCGGCGGCTCTGACGGGGCTGATTCTGGCAGCGGGAACTTCGTCCGGCAGCTGGACATCGACACCGGTCAGTGGCGTGGGGAAACAATTGCCGGAGGTGGCTCAACGGAGCTTCGCTGGATTTCGGATTTTGGGTTTTCTTCGGGGACCAAATCGAATAAAAATGGGAAAATGCTGGGATTTATGGGCAATTTTCATAACTGTAGCGCCACATGTCAAGTTTTAGTTTGTTGGGCACTGTTTTGCTTATTTGCACTTGGACCTAGTTTTCTGAAAATCTTCTCAAAAATACCATTGAATAATTACATTTTGACTCCAATTTTCAAACTTTTCATATATTTTTGCCCAAATGAACCTAGACCCAAATCCGTCCAAATTCATTTTTTTTTAAGGTCAATAGACCAATTTGCCTTTACAATTTTCTATAGGATTTCACATGCTTTTCTCTTTAAATGAATTTCATCCCGAAATTCAAGTACAAGGCATACACTCAAAGTACAACTTCAAGTTGAAAATTAAATAAGTGAGGGTATTTTTCATACATCTCTGTCTCGAGTTCCCAAGTTGCTTCCTCTTCCTTATGGTGATTTCAAAGAATTTTGACAAGTGGAATTTCTCTATTGCGAAGCACTTTGAGTTCTCTTCCTATTATTCGAATTAGTTGCTCTTTATAAGTAACATCCTCTTGAATTGGTATCTCCACGTATTGAATTACATGAGATGGGTCAGAAACATATTTCCTCAGCATTAAAACATGAAAGACATTGTGCACATGGCCCAATTGTGATGGTAAGTCCAATCGATATGTTACCGGCCCAATTCTTGTAGTAATCTTAAATGGTCCAATATATCTTGGAGTTAACTTTCCTTTAACTCCAAATCTAGTACCTCTGCGCCTCAGTGTAACTTTTAGAAATACTTGGTCACCAATGTCAAACTCTACTTCTCATCTCAGGGATCTGCATAACTCTTTTGACGACTCTGAACAACCTTAAGTCTTTCTCTTATCATGTTGATCTTATCAGTAGTCTCTTGTATCAATTCTGGCCCAAGAGTAACTCGCTCCTTTGCATCAGCCCAACACAAGGGTGACCTACATGGTCTACCATATAATACCTCATACGGAGCCACATCTAAACTGGTTTGGTAGCTGTTATTATATGTAAATTCCACTAATGACAAATGATCATCCCAGCTTCCACCAAAGTCCAGTATACATGAGCGAAGCATATCCTCTAGAGTTTGAATTATTCTCTCAGATTAGCCATCTGTCTGTGGGTGATGAGCTGTACTAAGATTTAGTTTTATTCCCAAAGCTTTCTGTAAAGCTCTCCGGAACTTGGATGTAAATCTTGGATCTGTATCAGAAACTATGCTGGAAGGCACTCCATGTAAACGAACAATGTAATCCATATTAAGACGACTAAGTCTGTTGAGAGAAAAGTCAATTCGAATCGGTATAAAATGAGCAGTTTTAGTCATTCGATCAATAATTACCCAAATTGCATCATTTTTCCTTTGAGTTCTCAGCAATCTTGTTACAAAATCTATAGTGATCTTATCCTATTTTCATTATGGAATAGGCAATGGCTGAAGTAATCCAGCTGGTCTTTGATGTTCTGCTTTTACTTGCTGATAGATTATACACTTAGCTATAAAAGTAGCTAAGTCTCGTTTCATGTCTTTCCACCAATACTGTCTCTTTAAGTCATGGTATATCTTAGTACTATCAGGATGTACTGCAAACTTAGATTTGTGAGTTTCAGTCAAGATATTCTCTTGAAGTTGTGGATTATTAGCTACAGCTAACTTTCTATTGAATAGTACAAATCCTTCTCTATTAGTACTCTAACTATCTAGTTGTTCACCATTCTGAAGTTGGTTCCAAATTTTTTTTAATTCTTGATCTTGCCATTGACTTTGTTGAGCTATTTGAAGAAGTGAAGGAGTAGCCACTACATTGCTAACACAAGCAATATTGTTTCTCTCGGAATACTCCAAATTATAATCACTAATAGTGACTGAATTTTTCCACTCTTCAAGTATCAAAGAAGCAAGTATACCATGAGATTTACGGCTCAAGGCATCTGCTACTACATTTGCCTTTCTGGGATGATACTGAAGATTGAAATCATAATCCTCCATATATTCAATCCATCTCCTCTATCTCAAATTCAAGTCTCGTTGACTGAAGAGATATTTCAAACTCTTGTGATCGGAATAAATATCAAACTTAGCACTATACAAGTAACATCTCCAGATCTTGATAGCAAATATTACAGCTGCCAATTCTAGATCATGACCAGGATAGTTCTTTTCATGAGGTTTCAATTGATGAGAAGCATAAGATACAACCCGGCCATTTTGCATTAAAACATATCCCAATCCCAGACCAGAAGCGTCTGTGTACACCACATATGGTTTACTACTATCAGGGACAATCAGAATAGGTGCGGTTGTCAGTTTTTCCTTCAATTTCATGAATGATGTCTCACACTCGTCATTCCAAGCAAACTTGACATCTTTCTCGTCAACTTGGTTAAAGGCAAAGCAATACTCGAGAAGTTTTCCACAAAACGACGATAATAACCAGCTAAACCAAGGAAACTCCGCATCTCAGTAACATTTCTCGGACTTTCCCATCTTAGAATAGACTTTGTCTTAGACGGATCAATTGAGATACCATTTTGAGAAATCACATGGCTTAAGAATTTAACTTCTGTCATCCAGAAATCATATTTCGATCTCTTGGCATATAACTGATGATCTCTCAAAGTCTGATGTACGGTCCTTAACTGTTCAGCATGTTCTTCCCAAGCCTTAGAATAAATCAAAATGTCGTCAATAAACACAATTATAAATCTGTCCAAATAAGGCTTGAAGATTCTGTTCATAAGGTCCATGAATGCTATAAGTACATTCGTCAACCCGAAAAGCGTAACCAGAAACTCGAAATGACCATATCGAATCCTGAATGCAGTTTTCAGTATGTTTTCTTTACGAATCTTCAGTTGGAGATACCCAGATCTCAGGTCTATCTTTGAAAAGAATTTGGATCCACCGAGTTGGTCAAATAACTCGTCAATTCTTGGCAAAAGATATTTGTTCTTTATTGTAAGCTAGTTTAGCTTTCTGTTGTCCACACAAAGTCTGAGTGTACCATCAGCTTTCTTGGCAAAGAGAACTGGAGCACCCCAAGGTGAGGCACTACTCTTGATGAACCCTTTTGACAATAGGTCATCTAGTTATTCCCTTAATTCAGTCATCTCTACAGGGGCCATTCGATAAGCGGGAATAGAAACTAGTTGAGTTCTAGAAACTAAGTCGATACAGAATTCAACCTCTCTGTAAGATGGTAATCCAGGTAAATCCTCTGGAAAGACATCAGGAAATTCACTAACCACTGATATCTATGGGTATTTATCAGCAGTTCCTATTTCTCTATCAATGGTGAATAGGCTTCCATAACATTCCAATTTCTATCTCCCACCAATACTTGCTCTTAGGAGAGGACTGAGGCTTATTGGATTCAAACCAGCTTGATACACAACTAAATAACCATCTTCAGTATGAAGAGTCACTTTCTTCTATGACAATCCACTATTGCTCTGTATTTGGACAACTAGTCCATACCAAGAATCACATCAAATTGGTTCATAGGTATCACAATCAAATTAACTAATCACTCACATCCATCAATGACGATAGAATAAGAGTTGTATATAGTAGACACACCATTGACATTTCCCAAAGGAGTATCAAGATTCAAAGCAGGATCAAAGATTTCAAATTTTAAACCCAATATCTTAGCAAACGACATAGATATAAAGGAATGTGATGCACCGGTATCAAATAACATGTGAGCCCAAGAGTGATAAAGTAAGATCATACCATCAACCACTCTAGTTCTTGGCTGATCATATGCCTCTGTCCCGGTGACTACATAGGTTTGAGCTTTCCCCTTTCCTTTGTTTCCTCTGCCTCTGCTCGGATGACTACTGCTAGACCCAGGAGTACTACTGTGGGACTATCCATAACCTCCTTGTATTCCAGATACCTGAGGTGTCTGGCATCTTGTGATAAAGGTAACCCTGAGGACGATATTGGTGCTGAACAGGAGAGTTAAAAGTCGGAGTTGAGCTTTGGAAATAAGCAGGCCTAGTTTGCTAACTAGGGATGGGCATTGAAGTTGCTTGACTCCCCTGTGGTCCTCAGGTGGTCGGTGAATGAGTCTGCAAAAACTGGGAGCAATTTCTTCTAAAATGGCCCTGTTGACCACAATAGTGGCAAGAATACAGAGTAAGATGCTCACTTCCGGTTGAAACAAAACTGACACTGCGTCCACTACTCTATGAACCCTGTCCTTGCCATCGTCCCTTTTTCATTTTTCAGTCTGTACCTTTTCCCTTATATCCACCCATAGTTTCTCTATCACCAATCAACGTAGCTTCAATTCTCTGAGCTATACCATAACCCTCAATAAGAGTAGTAATTGGAAATGGCTCTAGTCTGGTAAGAATCTCTGGCCTTAAGTTGGTTCTGAAATGAACCACTTGCAGTCTCGAATGGTTTCCCGATGTATGAGCATATTGGGAGAGTTCCACAAACCTCGCATAGTATTCATCAACAGTCATACTACCTTGGCACAAGATATTGTACTGTTTCAGTATCTCATTAACATGGTCGTCATTAGTATACTGTCCTCTGAACAGTTCATCAACTATTCCCAAGTCATAGTGGTGGTGTCATGAGTCAACCTAATAGTGTTCCATCAATGATCAACAGCATCCTGAAGCAAGTATATTGCAAAACCCACTCTAAACTCTGCTGGTACTGCCAAGGTATCAAATTTCTTCTGAACTTCCCTAAGCCATCTCAGTGCAGCTGCGGGATCATGTTTGCCATAAAAGTTCGGTGGGTTCAGCTTAGTAAAATCCCTGAAGCTATTAGATCGGTCATTTTCATCAGTCGGCCTTGTCATAAGACCAGGTATCCTCTGCATAGCTTGTTGAAGAGCATCAACAATATTAGAAGTAGGAGGGTCTTGCTGTGGAGAAGCATCTTGTTCTCTCTCAGGTTGAGGCACTCTTCTTCTGGGAGGCATTTTCTTGATCTGTATTTCAATATATCCAACGTATTAGTAAAATAATAATTTTGTACGACCTATGTAAACGAAATGTCCAATCTAGTTTAGTGAGTGACACACTTTGAGTATTTTAAATTAAAACTTTGCTCTAATACCAAATTTTCTGTCACAACCTGAGGCTGTGGTCAATGGCAGAATGGGTATTTCATAAATTAGAAATACAAAAAAGAACTAAATAAAAAGACTCAATTCATTCAAAATTTTTCCCCGGGGACTCTAACCTTTCAATACTAACCTCAACAAAATATTTAAATGAAAATAAAATCCCACAGTTATGCATCACTCATTGAACATAGACAGTAAATAAAATAACTGTTTTAATAGTCGTACATCACAAATTATCTCACACTCAAACTCGGACATAAGTAATACAAACTATGTCCAAATTTCATATTCTAATTTATAAAGTTTAATGAAATCCAAATTCCTACTCAAATTTAAATATTTTACAAGTCTTATAGGAAATTACCAAAATATAAATAAACTAGTTGTTGTGCAAATGCCTCGATTTATCTCTTCTGATCCAAATTACACTAAGTGCCACCTGAATGGAAGAAAATGGTGAGCTAATGCCGAGTAGAGAATCAATTACAAGTTCCTACATATATATAAAATATACTCACGTTGAAGGTCCTGCATGGTCAGTAATTCCATTCAAAACAGTTCACAAAACTCAAGTAGAAAATATTTCAAACTATTGTAACATCCATCAAAACCAGTACATATCCTTTTAAGCCAACATATATCTATGTATACAATCATGATGTCCGAAATATCCTAATAGATCACTCGTAAGTCCGAGCCACCTTAAGAGATGTCGTAAGTCCTATCACCCGATGTAGGGCATCGTAAGTCCGATCACCCGATCTAGGGCATCGTATGTCCGATCACCCAATGTAGGGCATCGTAAGTCCGATCATAAGTTCGATCACCCAATATAGGGCATCGTAAGTCCGATCACCCTATATAGGGCATCGTATGTCCGATCACCCAATTTAGGGCATTGTAAGTCCGATCACCCAATATAGGGCATCGTAAGTCCGATCACCCAATGTAGGGCATCGTATGTCCGATCACCCAATATAGGCAATCGTAAATATGTGAATGTATGCAAATATTTTATAAATAACAGAATAAGGATATGCACCATTTCCACAAAATCTCAAAATAACCATGCAGTATTCTTTAATCAAATCACTTCCAGTCCTCAAAACTGAGTTCTCAAACTATTTTGGATTTTCTAAAAATTTCGGCATTACAACAGCTATTTTCTATCAAAACCCAAAAATCTAATTTCCGCCAGAAATCAATCCAAAACAGTATATATGACACGCAACTAGTGTGACGTATCTTCCAGGCAGTTTATATCTCAAATCAGGTCAAAAATGGATATAAACACAATTTTGATAAATTATTTCATGAAATTCTATATTTATTGAAAATATGTAAACTTTATAAATTAAATTAATTTTTAAATCAAGTAATCGAATCCCTACCTCTATCGAGCATCCAACTAGCATTACAAGGCTATGGAGAAAGTTTGGCATCGTTTGGGTGTCGTTTGGAAGAGCGGATGTCATTTTCGAAACTTTGGTTCCTTGGTTTGAAAACTTGATTTTCAAATGGAGCTTCAAATCATGAAACGGACTTCACCACTGAATTCAGAGCACCCAAAAATCCTAGGTTAGACATATAATTTGTCAAATTTGGATGCGGGCCCCACGGCACGCAAATTGAGGTAAATCTGAGCCGTCCGATTTCGTTTTTCGGGCATGTTTCGGAACATAGTCAATATATATCTCATTTTTCACCATTTTCAACGTAGATTCCAAAAATGATATCAGTTTTAAAATCTAACGGTCTGATTGAAAACTCAATTTTAAAATCAATTACACACAAAACTGTCCAACGAAATTAAAATCAAACAGAGCAAAATTGAGATACGAGATACCTACCATCAGATTGCCCGTGAGGAGACGAGTCCACGGCCACTAGTTTCACGGCGAACGGTGGTCGGAATCGGCTCCGGCGAGGAAAAGAAACAGCGATGTTTTCTGCATTTTTCAGGCGATCGGCGGCTCCGACGGGGCTGATTCTGGCGGCGGGAGCTTCGTCCGGCAACTGGGTGTCGACGCCGGTCAGTGGCGCGGGGCAACGATGGCCGAAGGTGGCTCAACGGAGCTTTGTCGGATTTCGGGTTTTGGGTTTTCTCCGGGTACCAAATTGAAAAGGAAGGGAAAGATACAGGGATTTATGGGCAATTTTCGTAACTGTAGCGCCACATGTCATGTTCTAGTTACTTGGGCACTGTTTCGCTGATTTGCACTTGGACCCAATTTTTTGAGAATCTTCTCAAAAGTACACTTGAATAATTACATTTTGACCCCAATTTTCAAACTTTTCTTACATTTTTGCCCAAATGAACCTAGACCAAAATCCGTCCAAATTCATTTTTTTTAAGGTCAAAAGACCAATTTACCCTTACACTTTTCTATGGGATTTCACAATTATAACATTATTACACTTCACACATAAAAGTTGAGATAGTGTATCTTTAAGCTGATCAGCTGAAGTACACATAATATTAAATAGAATTAATTTAAACTCACCAAGTAGTACTCTAGCAAGAAATTCACAAAAATTGTACAAGACAGTAGTAATTTCAAACTGAAGTGACTCGGTCTTTGTTTTCAAGCTTCCCATTATTATCGCTGCTCATCATTCGACGAAGTTTGATTGAAATGGATGGAGAGATAATGGGCTTTCGCTCGCTCAACTGAATAAACTTGTAAAACCATGAGCCCAATAATGTTCCAGTGATTGGGCCCACTATATAAACCCAGAGAGCTCTGTAGTATCCACTGGCAATTGCCGGACCTAGCGTTCTTGCCGGGTTCATCGATCCACCTGATACTGGTCTGTTTATCACTGACACAGTCAGTCACAAAATCATTGAGGAAATTTGTTTTGGGCCCAAATCATTTTTGGTACTTGGTCTTATTCAAAGAGCAGAGCTGTGTTTTAGCATTGACTCGTCTAACCAATCTTCACTCTCCCTTGGGGTGTGGGACCATATTTTAGGGTTTGTTCTACTGAAAATATTACTAAAAAAAACTATTACTTTCTATAACTTAACTCTTTTTTTTTTTTTAAGAAAATGTCGCTTGAAAATCCTAATGTCGTGGATAGCAACATATATGGGACCATTTGTCTTCCATATTTATTGGATAGTTAGGATATATTAACATAAATTGACCGACCAACTTATCAGGCTAAAAAAAAAAAAAACAAGAAGTTGTGTACTAGGATTAAATTTTCTAGGGCTAAACTTGCTTACCCAGCTACGATTGATGTTATGCACACTGCTGAACCGACCGCTAAACCTGCAAGCTCTCCTACCTGCAACAACAAATAATTTTGTTAATTATGTAACGTTTGAGCTGCTCAGTGATGAGTAGAAGTGATGGAAAAAATTAATTTCACGATAATTTCGAACTGGTATGCATGGTTAATTCTTACAGCTTTAGTATCGGTTGCTACAGCGGAGGTGACAAACATCATGGAAAATGTTACGACTATCTCCATCCCTACGGCTTGACCATCAGTTCCAGAAGGTGTAGTAGTGCCAATTCGATCTATTGGGTACAAAAGTTCACGTAACGTAAATGCAGCTGAAATTGCTCCAGTAAGTTGAGCTAACGCATAAAATGGGACCTGCAAATTATTAAATGAATTAAGCAGAAATTAAACAAAAGCTTACAATCTACTAATTTTATGTTGCTAATAGATATTTGTTCAGAGACAGTTTTTAAACAACTTGACAACATTATATTAATTAAAAATATAAAGTTGCTTAACCTGTATTTCCTTCTTTGATTAAATCATTTAATTAGCAATTATTTGAGTACTTTGTCTCGCATTTAGATTATATTCCTCTCCTATAACTCCTCGAGATTTAATTTACTCTAGTCGTATTTAAAGAACTAAGCTCATTAGCGTTTTAAGGTTCAGGGTTATAAGGAAACTGGAGCGACCGGTGGGTATTGCTGGAGATATAAAGATATAAATTAAACTTCATGTTTCCCTTAAATACCATCCTTGTGGGGGAATCAACCAATGCAATTATTCTTTTGCTACCAGACGACACGTATAAAACCAAAAGGTACATTTATTTTCATCGGTGCTTGTCTTTATTAAGGAAAAAAAAACAAAATAAGTACTTTGTTTTCTTTTTTATGATTAGGAATTCCATATCATTGTGTATATTTATAGTTTTGATCATATTCATATCAATAATAAAAACATAAATATTCATATATATATATATAATACATCCACATGTATATTATATAAATCGAACCATCCACTAGCTATATTGCTGGTCTATTACTAGACCCGATGTATGTCGATGTCTGTCCGTTTGTGGTGTTAGTCTGAGCAAGAAATAGTAACTCAATGTCCCCCGTGACCTTTGTTAACATTAATATATATGTAGCTTGGAGTCGTGTCCTTTGAGTACCCCCAATATAAAATCACACCTTACAAATTTAATTTATTCTTAGTCTCCCTCCTAATTACGAGGGAATAAAAATTCCCTTGTTTGATGTTTTGTCGCATAGTGAAATTAAGGTGGTGGAATCATATTGACAAACTTTAACTAATATAGGTTCATCCAAACAAAATATTATTTAAAGTTCGTACATTTTCAATTGGCTTGCATGACAAATCCGTTGAGTCGTTTAGTATTTCTTTAATACATTGCCAATTAGAGTGAACTAATATCAACTCACGTATTATTTGAGTAGTGGTACCCTATCATTTACCAGTTTGTTTGTTATTAGAGAATTATATTAATTTCTTGAATCTTGCACTATTTAAAATGTAATCATAATCTAATAAATTATGACGTGAAACGGTGTTGAATTGTAATACCCCACATAATTATATATATATATATTAGTAATGGGCCCATAGTCTTTTTTTTAAATCAACCCACTCTTTCTTTCTCTTCTCTCTCCCTCCCTCGTGTGCACTTCTCTTTTTCCCCCAGCTTTCTTCTTCTCTCCCTCGACCAAGCAATAGTCACCAGTCTAGCTCCCATGTGCACCATCTCTGGCCACGAGAACCGGCGCAGCTCCAGCTCGGCAGCAGATACATGCCGCCGCCCTTTCTGCAACCGTCGGAGCCGCCAAACGCCGGTGAGGAGCATGTGATGCCGTAGCTTACGTCGCTCACCGACGTCAATTTCGGCAATGAAAAGTCGCAAAACCGGTTGCCTTCAAACCCTCTCATCGTGGGCTTTCTCTTGGTATATATTTCTTGACCCCATTTTGTCCGGTTTGAAAGTTACCATTTTTGGGTATTTTAAGTTTTGAATTTTAGTTTTTAATCCGACCGTTAGATTTCATTTTTGTTGTCGTTTTTGGAATGTACTTAGAAAATAGTGAAGTTTGATATATATATATATATATATATATACACATATATATTGTGACTATATTTAGTGACCGGCATAAAAATCAATATCTAACAGCTTAGATTTTGTCTAGTTTTGTGTGCCACCAGTCCGGTGTCGGTCCAGACCCGAATTAGTTGAGTTATATGTCTAACTTAGCTATTTTGGACATTAGAAATTCAATGAAGAGGTTCGTTCATTAATTTGAAGCTTTGTTGAGGGGTCGATGTTTCCCAAGTGAGCGATTGAGGGCATAGAATTAGTTCTCGACCCTCTGAACGATCGTCTAATCGATACCTTGAGCATCTAATAGCGTGATATCGCTATTCTAATGAGGTAGGGATTCGATTACTTGATTCTAAAATAAATTTAATTTATGAATTTTATATATTTTCAATAAATATAGAATTTCGTGAAATAATTTATAAAAATAGTGTTTATGTTTATTTTTGACCTGATTTGAGATATAAACTGCCTAGGAGACATATCACACTGGTTGGCGTGTCATATATATTGTTTTTGATTGTTTTCTACAAAAAATTAGATTTTTGGGTTTTGATAAAAAAAATAGCTGTTATAATGTTGAAATTTTTAGAAAATCTAAAATGGTTTGAAAACTCAATTTTGAGGGCTAAAAGTGATTTGATTGAAAAATACTGCATGGTTATTTTGAGATTTTGTGGAAATGGTGTATATCCTTATTCTGTTATTCATATAGTATTTGTATGTACTCATATATTTACGCGGTCGACGGACTTACGATGCCCACTTAAGTTGATCGGACTTACGACGGCTCTTTAGATAGCTCGGACTTACGAGTGATCTGCTAGGATACTTCGGATATCATGATTGTATACCTGGTTATATGTTGGCTTGAATAGATATATACTGATTTTGATGGAAGTTTTACAATGGTTTGGAATATTTGAACCATTGGAATATGATTTTTACTTGAGTTTTGTGAACTGTTTAGAGTGAAACACTAACCATACAGGACTTTCAACGTGAGTATATTTTCTTACATATAAAAACTTGTAATCGATTCTCTACTGAGCATTCACGTGCTCACCCTCCTATTTATTCTCACTTTCAGGTATTGATTTATTTTAGAGAAATTGTCTTGATGACTTGTCAAGGTTGTTTGGTATATGTGTGTCGTTTCCCACATCTTTATTGGTTGGTTCGTACTCTGTATCATTTTTCTTTCTAAGTCAAATTTATTTAACCAATAATAGTATATTTACTAAGTGATGTATGAGGATAATAGTGTTATTAAATTGAATACTTAGAAACACAAATGATTTTATGTAGATTATTTGAATAATGGACCTAAGGTTTTAATTTGACTCATTTTTCTAAATGTTATGAATTTAAAAATATTCCTAAATTAATCAATTGGAATTTCTGTAAACTTTGAGTGGAGTATTTTCTTGAAAATCTATATTAATGAAAGGTTTCCTTAACTTGAATTTTACTTATTTGTGAGAAGTATAATTTTAAACCTATAGTACTCAATTTTCTGAAATTTTGAAAAAATACTGTTTATCACTGTTTCAACTAAAAATTACTAAAATTTACAATCTTAGAATTTTGGTAGTGACATGAATACTTTGTCTTATAATATTATTCATATTATTTGAGGACTATCGAAATTGAATATATTTTTCAAGCTAAATAATTTAATACCGTTAGTGTCGAGATCCATCAGTTATAATTATATGAGTGGTATGTGCATCGCCAGTACAAAGTCTTAGCTATCAAGTTTTGGCAACAAAATTAAGTGATGCTAATTGCAATCTTTTATTAGCTTCTTTTTTTCCCAAGCACACCATTTCTTCATGAATTTAACTAATTACAAATTGAGAAATTAAGAAAATATTTGCCGCGCTATGTTAATAGACATACAATTGGTCAATAATTAATAGATATGTTTCTAGGATTTACTCACTGTTGATTTTCACCTATATATTAATATGATATATATATATATTATAATATTGTGATTAAAAATATTATTTATTTATTTATTTCTGAACCAATCATGACGAGTTTGATACTCATATTTTGTGTTTAGCAGTACTAACATTGCAGATGTGTATTACCATCATTGTTGTGTGTGCGCGTTTGTTTGGGATCAAAATGTAAGTTGAAGATTGATGCACACTAAAAAGGCTAATTCTAAATTTAATTTTCGTACATTTTTGTATGCTATAAGCTAGTAAGTCTCGAATACGTAGAGAAATCATTTAGTTTTATGTGTTCATCCTATTGAATATATGATTATCTATGTCAAGTTTGTAGTTTTGAATTCGACGTGATCTTGTATGATCAGTGCTCCATTTAGTTATTTAAAAACCTTTACTTATTTTCCTTTTAAATTGACTAATTATAGAAAATTACAACTTTTACATTAATTAATTACTATATAGTCTATGTTTGATTATGATTCCAATCGTCGCCTTTAATATATATTTTCTCTAAGTTTGTTGCAGTACTGTACCAACAAAACAGTGGTATTAATAATTGAACTGAATACAACTAAAAGAAAACTTTAATAACTAAGTTTGAATATGATTGATTAAACCTTAGAAGGAGTATATAACGGATTGATAATTAAAAACGTCATCAAAACACTTCGTAGCAAAATTGGGGCAAAATTAGAAAGAAAGATACATGGCATCAATCTACACGGGATTAATACTGTAAGCTAGACACGAGAAATTGGAAAGCTAAACACGGTAAACTGGAAAACTAAACCCTTTTGAATTTGTTTTTTTAGTGAAAAAACTATTTTTCAAAGTGTTAAAATTTTAAAGTTATAATTTGTTCAGGTAACCGTAGTGGAACTGTAATTTAAAAAATTATTTTACAGAGTTTTTAAAAGTAAGATTATATTGTTTCCAAAAAAAAAAAAAAGACTATCTCTAAAAGTGCTGGTAAAAAATAAAACTTTTATCTCTAAAAGTGCTGTTAAAACTAATTGAGGAAACATATAGGTGTGCCTTAACCAAAATAGGGGAAAAAGTGAAGATTCATGGTAGGAATGCATGGATAAAATTAAATATCAGGAATAACTTTAATGTAATGACAGAGTAGGCAGATATATATATATATATATATATATATATACCTGTTTCCATGGAAAATGTAGAAAAGTGGCAAAAGCTAAAGTGACGGCCGGATTCATGTGTGCGCCAGAGATGTGGCCCACAGAGTAGATCATCACCGTCACGATTAGGCCGCCGGCAACCGATGCTCCCAGCTGCGAGACTCTCCGGTTGTCGCTTGCACTGATAGCAGCCGCACCACAGGTCACAAACACCAGCAAGTACGTTGCTACAATCTCAGCCATTACCTTAATAATTATCACATGAGGAGTCACATTAAGTTAAGTTATTTGTAGCTAGATACATATAATACACCATATATATAGGATTAATGTTGGAGTGTACGTACGTACCTTTCTAAGAAGGCCAGACTCGTAGTGCTCCTTAGACAGTTCCCAAAGACGGGAAGGGCAAACAAAAATTTGATTCGACTTTGGATTTTGTACGGACACCAAGTCGTTTATGTTATCGGTCGTGAAGTGATGATGATCTCTGGCCACTGCTTGCTCTATTCTGTCCATTGATTATTATTATTGTTATTGTCTCGAGAGTTTCGAAACTGTTAGTTTGAATATGGATTTGTGGGATAACAAGAGTCTGTATATAAAGACTAGCTCACAGTAGCAGCAACAGAGGGGAAGATGAGAGACCTAGCAATTATTGGCTAGAGAGGCTTTTTTTTTTTTAATGCATCAATGGTGTTTGGATTCAACGGCTTAAATAGATACCAAGTTAATCTAATTTCGACTTTGTCAACACGTATAATGACAATATTGTACTCTACAATATTATTCATGCCTCCGCAGTAAAATAATTACGAGTCTTCTTACCATATTGTTAACGACTAATATCTAAACGTAGACTTTGAGACTCTTCATTTATTGGAATTTGTCCTACGCACATCTCATGGGAAAATTTTAGGTGTTTTAATTAACAAAATAATGCTAACCATTATTATGAATAAAGTAATTAAATCATGACATAATGGTCTAGTCGTTTATTTCTCTCTTTCTATTTATTTATTTATTTATTGGTAGGTTTTCCACGAGAGGTACAAGCCCGTGGTTATTTATTTATTGGTTGGTGATTACGATTCAATGGTTTCTTTTTCCTTTTTATTTCTTTAATTAATTTTTCTTCTCACCCCACATGTGGACCTCCTTGTTGCCAACACTCAATATTTTATTAAGAGGTATAACTAATTTGTATAATGTGGGCATGTTAAAAAAAGTATGACATATATATATATGTATATACATGTGTGTGTTCATATATATTTAGCCAAAAAAGATGTTTTATCATCTGTAAGTACTCCCACATCAAAAAACAGATTTGGTCATAAGTTCTTCCGATATTCATTAATTTGCATTACAGATATTCTGATTAAAATGATGTCTCTTTTCCCCAAGCACGAACAGGGGAAAAGAAAAGATTAGTATTTAGTACTTGCTTCCGCTATAGAAAGATATATATGCCTTTTGCTTTATAGGAAGGTTTATGTATATGGCTGCCATACCTTCCCTTCTTTCTAACTGTGTAAATCTATAAAAGATGACCATAATCTCAACAACTTTTCTCCTAGTTTTGGAAAACTTGAAGAGACCTACATTACGTGTTTGGTAGGTTTGCACTGCCAATGTGAACTGAACAACTTTCACTATTTGAAACAGAAGTTTGAAATTTTAAAAAAAATGGGAGGAAGAGTTAATTATTAGTATATCACCTGATCAGCACTTAATTAGGGTAAAATGTCATTTGAAAAAAAGAAAAGAAAAGAAAAGAATAATGTATCCATGTAGTGTTCAATACTTTATGACTGATAGTCCAATAAGTAGAGAAATTATTTGGGTGCTAATTTAGTTGGGATTCTTGTTGGCTCGTTGATGCTTCTTTCTCGTGACAGGGTATTA
The DNA here is from genome assembly GCA_002914805.1 of Parasponia andersonii. Lineage (NCBI taxonomy): Eukaryota > Viridiplantae > Streptophyta > Magnoliopsida > Rosales > Cannabaceae > Trema > Trema andersonii. The sequence goes on from JXTB01000088.1 coordinate 546,708, forward strand.
CTCGTTAACGACCAAAAAATCCCAATCAGTTTAGTCGTACTGCCATGATCAACTCAATTATATGGTTAAGTTGATTGTAAACATGAGTAGTCCAAGCTAGCGTATATATATTATCAACGAATATGTGCTGCTTTGTGTTCCATATGATCAATAATCTGGGCCGTTTCAATGTTTTTTTTTTGCTTGTTGGGCGGTTATTATGTTGATCAGCCTTCTGACTATATCTGTTCCATCTGCAGTTCTTATCATTATTTTTAACTAAAAATAATAGAAAATTGCCAAAACTATGGCGTTCATAATATATTATGTGTTTTTTTGTTTGTTTATATATAGACATATATTAAAATTTCTAATGGTTGTGCAACTTGTCCTGCAAATGTTGTCACCCAGTATAATATACATAATAAAGTTCTGTCCCAAAATCTTCCTGCAATTAGAGGGGGAAAAGGAGTTCTATTAATCAATTAATTAATAGAAAATATTAAAATATAGAAATTTTTTCTTAAAAGAAATAAGAGAGATATAATCAACATTTTTTTCTTTAGCGAATCAATTAATAATAATAATGCATAAGAATATATACGGGTGCTTATTCTGTTGGAAAGTAAAACAAATTTTATTATTCACTCAAATACTTTTACAAGAGAAAATTATCAACTTCACTCTTCAAGCTCACTCACTCACTCACTCACTCACTAGAAGCTATGCTTCTTTCTCTCTTCTCTTCACTCTTAGAAGCTTTGCTTCTTACATGATGCTTAGAACTCAAAT
>JXTB01000088.1:563680-601775 GCA_002914805.1 Parasponia andersonii
CACAAAATTTAAATATTAAAATAAATAGCTACAGTAGTCAACTTCTCACCGGAGCCGAGTTGGAGGCTGAGAGTGGTCGGAAATCAAAGCTGGAGTTGAGACGATTCCAACGGTGGTGGTTGCACGGTGATCGGACGTCGGACGGCGGCACGGCGAGCGAAAAACCGATCCGGCGGCGCGATCTTCCGGCCGAGATTTCTCCGGCGACAGGCGGCGGTTCACGACGGCGACACCCGGCGCTGGCTCGTCGGCGTCTTCTGCTCACGGCGGACGGGCGCGTCTGGCACGGCGGCGAACGGTGGCGGCGAACGGTGAACAGTTCCGTCGGTGGGTGTTTGGGGGGTATCCGTGGAGAAGAAGAAGAAATGGGGGGGTTTTTATGCAATTTTTCAAAAACTGTAGCAGTGGGACACGTGGCGCATTCTGATACGACCGAAAAATCAAGTTTCTGAAATTCCACTTTGGCCACAATTTAAAAAGATTCTTTCATTTTAGTCCCACCTTAATTACAGTTTGGTCCCCGGTTTGAAATTTCTTTTACACTTTTGCCCCCAAATGCACCTAGACTTTATCTTGTCTAGATTCAAAACCAAATTCATTTCAGATTTTATTAATTTATTCAAAATATAAAATTACCAAATTGCCCTCAAAGCAAAATTACTTAATTACCCTTACAAAAATTTAGGATTTTACAATTGTGAGGTAAGTATCTAAACTTAACATGTTGTTTGATTTTATTTATTATAAAATTATATATGCATGAAGCTCATATATGAGTTATCATTCAATTAGGAAAATATTATCTTATAGACTTTGGCTGCAAAAATATGCTAGTTTTGTTTTTCACTATATTGTGGAGAGAGATAACATTTGAGTTAATATATAAAAATCAATCCTCTTTTAGGCCAAAACGAAAATTTTAATCAGTGAAACTTATCATTAAGAAATGTTATCGAGTCATCTTTTAAGATCTTAAAGGCTCATTTCTCCCTATTTTGAAGCAAATGACACCTTATGATTTAAGTACACAAAAACATATTGTGATTGCTGTTTGTATTATTCACAATTTCATAAGGATGAATACCAAAAAAAAAGTGAACATTTTAATAGGCATGATGACGAGAATACTCTCACGCACAACCAACTAATAAGTAAGGTACCGTTGATATATTTTATGACCGTGTGGAGTTTAATATTACTTGAAGTCAAGTGCATAAAATACCTTGTATTCGTGATGACAATGTTAAACTATACAGAGAGCAAATGGACAAAATTAATTTTTTTCAAAAAATTAGTATCTGGTAGTTGTTATGACTTGTATTAAGGAACTTTTAGGTTTGAACAATTATTTATATGCTTTTATACTATTAAATGGAGCGATTTTACATTATTTTTGTCTTTGTATGCTTTCTCAACTCTTTCTCTCTCATCCTTCTCCTTCTCTACTTTCTTTCCTCTTTTTCTCAACTTTCTCTCCCTTCTTCTCTTTCTATATTATTCCTCTAATCACTTTATTTCTCCGTTTTCTCTCTCTCTATTTCTCCGTTTTCTCTCTCAATCTTCTCTTTATATACACACCCTCTCATTTCTCTATTCCTCTACTTTCTCTCTCTTATTTCTCTATTTATGTACGACATTTTCAAAATGTTATCATAATTTTTTATTTTCTTCTTTTCACTTTTAAAACATAAAAGTATTGTTACTTATATTTTTATTTTTTGTTTTTAGAACAAAAATATAATTACCAAACACTTTTTTGTTTTTGAAATAAAAGAAAGTCCTTTTACATTTTTATTCCAAAAAAAAAAACAAAAGCGATACCAAATAGGACAAAAGAAATCTATATGTGATTATTTTTAAATGAGATGTGTGGATGATTAATATCTTAATATATATTATGGTTTTTTTTATTTGAGTTTATGACTCTAGAAAAATTTACGTTTAATCTTTTGCCAGACTTGTAACAAATAGGATGGTTTATCTGTTGGGATTTATACTGTGAAAGCATTAGTATCCTATAAGTACATTTAAGTTCAATAAAAGTATTTTTGTTATTTTTTTATAAAGTATTCACAATATAAGATTATTTACATAGAAAGTAGAATATCTCAACGATCCTAGTTACAAGTTATCTGTTGGGATTTATACTGTGAAAGCATTAGTATCCTATAATTACATTTAAGTTCAATAAAAGTATTTTTTTTTATATTTTTTTTTATAAAGTATTCACAATATAAGATTATTTACATAGAAAGTAGAATATCTCAACGATCCTAGTTATAAGTTGAAAATAGAATTATTCAGATGTTATTTGTATGGTTGAAATAATTCTGTCTCTAGTCTAACCTGGTTCACATCCCGGAAGATGAAAGTTAGGTACTTCTTTTTGATAAGAGTTGTATGCGCTTCTGTTTCAATTGTAAGTGACAAGTCCAAAATCATTAAAAATGTAGAAAAATACCTCGTGTGACTTGGACTAGGAATAAGCATATTAATTTTTAGCGGCATTAGAGGCTCATTAGTAGTTATCTTTACCATTTGTAATTTCCTATTTGGACTGTGGATTGCGGAACTTAGTAGAATTTGAAATATTATGGTTATGTAATCATACACTTGGAATTAGTTTGTATAATTTATGTCATATCTTGCGTAAGATAAATAAATGATACATGAATTTTGAACATTGCTTATATCTATTAATATATGTTTATTAGGCGATCAAAGAATTCTAGGAATTGTTTTTTTTTAAAAATGTTTTCCAATGATGTTTATGCATAGGTTGTCGTACTTTTTTACATATTTCATAACAATATNAGTCAAATCATTAATGTACGTGCTTTGCTTCATTTCTCTGAAGTTTGCAAATGTATACATCCAATCTTAAGTTTTAAGTATATTCATTCTTTCAATATATATTTGTTGAGCGCTATGGTAAAGTTGGCACTTGTATGTAATCACCTTTGTCTATGTGAATTAGAACTGAAGTCTCACCAGTTCGAGTTAGCTAGGTATAATAGAGTTGCATACTCATAGTAGTATTTGTAAAGATTTGGTTGAGCTCTTACAAGAATTCTCTTTGCTTGTAGAAAGGTCGAATGGGCCCATAACTTTTATATATTGGATACTAACTAAGTTTTAAAGCCATGAACATGGGCAATTTACTGAATAACGTAAAGCCCAAGTTTCCTTTTTCTCTAGCGCTGTAGTCTTTACTTTATATTGCAATATAATTATTTGACTGTTTGATTTATCATTTGCTTGATCATGTTTGTCATGACCCGAGGCCAGGATCAACGACAGAATGAGTATTTTATAAATTAAAAATATTAAATATATATATTTTAAATAAAAAAATTTAATTAATTCAAAATTTTATCTCAAATTCTCTAATCTTTTAAAACTAGCCTCAATAAATATTTAATTGAAAATAAAATCTCATAGTTATGCATCACTTATTAATCATAGACCGTAATTAAAACAATTGTTTAATAGTCGTACATCACAAATCATCTCACACTCAAATACAGATATAAGTAATACAAACCATGTCTAGATTTCATATATATTTATAAAGTTTAATGAAATTCAAATTCCTACTCAAATTTAAATATTTTACAAGTCTTGTAGGAATTTACCAAAATATAAATAAACTAGTTGTTCTACATATACCTTGATCTAGTTCTTCTAGTCCAAATCACACTAAATGCCACCTGAAGGGAAAAAAGGGGGTGAGCTAATGCCCAGTAGAGAATCGATTACAAGTTCTTATATATATATATATATATATGGGCACCAATCCAGTAGGTATTTTTTTTTTTACCTATGCATAGGTATCAATTTGGCTAATGAAAATTTAGTATATATATTTTTTTATTATAAAAAGTAAGAGAGAGAAAGAGCATTAATGATGCACGTCTTTTCATGCACTTCATTATAGCCATTGGATCACCATTAGATGGTGATCCAACGGCTAAAAAAAAATACCCTACCCATAGGTAAAGAAAAAAAATACCTATTGGATTGGCAACCTATATATATATATATATATATATATATATATATATATATATATATATATATATATATATATATATATATATATATATATATATATATATGAAATATACTCATGTTGAAGATCCTGCATGGTTAGTATTCCATTCAAAACAGTTTATAAAACTCAAATACAAATCATAGTCCAGTTCAAATATTTCAAACTATTGTAACATCCATCAGAACCAGTACATATCCATTCAAGCCAACATATAACCATGTATGCAATCATGATGTCCGAAGTATCCTAATAGATCACTCGTAGGTCCGAGCCACCTAAAGAGTTCCTATAAGTCGGATCACCCGATGTGAGGCATCATAAGTCCGACCACCCAATGTAGGACATCGTAAATATGTGAATGTATGCAATTGTTATATGAATGATAGGATAAGGATATACTACATTTCCACAAAATCTCAAAATAACCATGTAGTATTCTTTAATCAAATCACTTCCAGTCCTCAAAACTGAGTTCTCAAACCATTTTGGATTTTCTAAAAATTTGGGCATTACAATAGCTATTTTCTATCAAAACTCAAAAAATATAATTTTCTGCAGAATACAATCCAAAATAGTATATATGATACACTAATCAGTATGACGTGCCTCCCAAACAGTTTATATCTCAAATCAGGTCAAAAATGGACATAAATATAATTTTTTAGAATAGTTTAAAAAATTCTATATTAATTAAAAATACGTAAAAATTCATATATTAAATTAATTTTTGAGTCAAGTAATCCAATTCTTACCTCAATTGAGCGTCCAAATAGCGTTACAAGGCTATAAGAAAGTTTGGCATTATTTGGGTGTCATTTAGAAGAGTAGACATCGTTTTCGAAACTTTGGTTCATTAGTTTGAAAACTTGATTTTCAAACGGAGCTTCAAATCATGAAACGGACTTCACCATAAATTCAAAGTACCCAAAAATCCTAGGTTAGACATATAATTTGTCAAATTTGGATGTGTGTCTCATGACACACAAATCAAGGCAAATCTTAGCCATCTAATTTCATTTTTCAGGCCCATTTTGGAACATAGTCAATATGTATATCATTTTTTATTATTTTCAATGTAGATTCCAAAAATTATATTAGTTTTAAAATCTAACGGTCTAATTGAAAAGTCAATTTCAAAACTAATTACATACAAAGCTGTCCAATAAAATTGAAATCAAATTGAGCAAAATTGAAATACAAGGTACCTACCACCAGATTGTCTGTGAGAAGATGAGTCCACGGTGAGCAGTTTCACAACGAATGGTGGCCGGAATATGCTCCCGCGAGCAAAACCAGCTGCGGCATTTTCTGTATTTTTCCGGCGATCTGTAGCTCCGGCGAGGCTGGTTTTGGCAGCGGAAGTTTTGTCCGATAGTAGGGCATCGATGCCGGTCGATGGTGCAGGATAACGACGGCCGAAGGTAGCTCAACGGAGCTTTGCCGGATTTCGGGCTTTGAGTTTTGCTCCGGGGACTAAATCAAAAAAAGAGAAAATATAAGGATTTATAGGCAATTTTCGTAACTGTAGCGCCACGTGTCAGTTTTTGATTAATTGGGTATTATTTTACTTATTTGCACTTGGACGTAGTTTTCTGAAAATCTTCTCAAAAACACCATTGAATAATTACATTTTGACCGCAATTTTAAAACTTCTCTTATATTTTTGTCCAAATGAACCTAGACCCAAATCCGTCCAAATTCATCCAATAATTTTATTTTATTTTTGTTTTGGGGTCATAATATCAATTTGTCCTTACAATTTTTATGGGATTTCACAGTGTTGATGTGTTTCTTACTTAAACATTTGCATATACTCAGTGTTAGAGTTCATATATAAATATATATATATATATATATATATTATAATTGTCAAAATGTTTGAGAAAGTTGTAAAACCCAAATCGTTCGTCTAGGCTAAACTATTCACATTAATCTTTTGTCCTTGATATATTCTCAGTCATTACATTTATTCAATGCAATTCTAATAATAAGATTCTAGACTTGGACTTCGAACACATAATAAACAAAAGGGGGAAAAAGTCAAAATAAATAAATAAATAAATAAAAGAAAATTCATTAAAACATTTCCCCAATAATGCCCTTTGAATGATTGGTCTAATATACGCGGGTATTACAGGAAGCCCGGCATGTCTAAAAATAAAAATTTTAAATATAGGATGGCGTGCATACAACTAAAAATTTGAGAGGCAATCCTTACTTATTAAATTAACTATATGTACATGAAAATAAATTGAAAAAAGGTATTATAGCAAAATGATTGAATATTAGGCATATTTTATGTAAATATCTACTTTTTAAAAATTGTAGCAAAATGATATATATATATATATATATATATATATATATATATGCAGTATAAAAGTTGATATATAGGTATAGTATATAAACTAAAGGTGGAATATATATATATATATATATATCTAGATTGTAAAATCCTAATTTTTGTAAAGGTAATTAAGTAATTTTAATTCAAGGGTATTTTGGTAATTCTATATTTTTAAATTATTTGAAATTAAATTTTGGTGTTGAACCTAGACAAAATAAAGTCTAAGTGTATTAGGGCAAAAGTGAAAAAGAAATTTCAAACCGGAGATAAAAGTGTAATTAAGAAGGGACTAAAGTAAAATAATATTTTAAAATTTGTAGCCAAAGTAGAATTTCAGAAAGTTTTTTCGCGGTCAAACTAGATTACACCACGTCCCACTACTACAGTTTCTGAAAATTGCATATAAATCTCCCAACTCTCTCTTCTTCTTCACCAAGGTCCCCCGAAACCATTTATCTATCACTGTGTATTCGTCGAGCCACTTGCCACCGCCGTGCCCGAAGTGGGTGTTTCGAATTTAGTGGTGATATATGTTTCTCAATCTGAGACTCCGTTTGAAAAGTCAACTTTTAAAGTGAACATGATGAGATTCGAGAACGACTATCGGAATAACTAGGTGATCAATTGAGGATATTTCTAGCGTCGTTAGCTCAACATAACTACTATCTCGAGGTACGAGATTCAATTTCCTTGTTTTCTATTATTTTCATTAAAATTAGAATTTATTTTGAAAAATGAAATTTCGTGATTGTATTAAATTGAATTATTTGAATAGTTATTTTAATGAGTTATGAATTTGTGAAACATTGTAGACTTCTCTAGATATTTTTACATATGATTTTGTACGAATTTTTATATTTGGGATTTGGTAAAACCATAGAAACAGTACTTTTGGATTTTTAAGTACAAAATAGATTTTTAATTAGAAATCAGAGTATGTCTAGAATGTTAAACCACTTCATGGTTGATTGAGAGTCGTCTTAGGCATTACAGTGTTATAGTAGGCAGATTAGTACACCCGCCTTCGGTGAGAGCCCGTAAACCCACGCAGGGTTTGTTTTCTGACTATCTCTATTCGGTAGGCGTAGGCATTTAGTTCTCCTCTAGTTCGGTAGGATTAGACACATGGGTATCCCTCTATTTTCTAGAGATAGATGTCAGGCAGTGAACACTCAATACATGTAGTATAAGTTGCACTAGTCGTGATGAGAGGATGAGAACTCAAGTGATATGTTGATTTATGTGATGTGCATTATGCTTATTTTAATTAAGACTTTTATATATTTTGATCTGGATATCTTGTTTTGGTTTTTAGCATGGTTTTCTATAAATAGTTTAAATCCTTCATATTTATAGAAATGTTTTCCGGTACTACTAATCATGCAAATGTTTTTAGAATTATATAAAGATTTTCCCAAAAGGGAAATTGGGTAACCTACTGGGCATTTTATGCTCATCCTCCCTACTTTCTCCACAGGTGGTGTCCAGTGTAACATTAACGATCAACAAGCGGAATAAGAAGAGCTATCTTTTATTTGTAGTAGTGACTTGGTAATGCTAGAAGTGTGAATTCAAGACTTGTGTTTAAGTTTTGTTAAATAAATGGATATTGCTAGCATTCAAATTAAGTGTGTTACTTTGAATATGTATGTAAACTATATATGTCATACTAGCTTGATGTTAAGATGTGAATGATGATGCTCGGTGAACTATTTGAAATTTGTTTTCCTTTATAATTTTTCAGTCTGTATTTATTAGTGACTATGAACTGTGGGATAAGTTCACTAGTTAGAATTCCAAATGCTTTATTTGTCGTTCCGTCTAAAAAAAAATTAAGGAATTTTCAATTCTAGTGAAATTCCTCTTCTGTCATTACCCCGAAATTTGGGTTGTGACATAGACGCACTAAATATAAAAACTCGGATATTTAGTGTAGAAAAGAAAAAAAAAATGAAATGGATATTTATAAAAATGACGCGTGAAAGAAGGACACCTGTGAACAGCTCCTCCCTGACAGTCCTTCAAAAATGAACTAAACTGACCACAAAATTAACCTGTACCTAATTTGGCAAATTAGTTAATAAACAAGCACAAAAGAACAAAGCAGGATTAAGCTCACTAGGGCAAACAACATAAGATCTTTTATTCACACAAACCATGTACATAGAAAGAAAGAGAGATAGAGGTGAGTCACTCAAAGAGAAAGGTATCCTTGTGTGGTTTTGTTTTTATGGGGTACGTAACACATATATTCAGTGAGTAGTAGTAGTAGTAGTTGTTCTTTTAAGTGCAAAAGCAGAAACGGCAACCATTGTTATGAGGAAGACTGCTGCGACAAAAGAAGCGACCACGGCGCCCGTGATTTGCTGGCAGAAGTTGGTGTACTGCTGACAGATGGCGATCCAGTTGGCGTCCACGCTCCCATTGTGAGCTAAGTACATGATTGCACCCGCTGAAGCAGCCGCAGATATGATCAGAGCAGTCATCACCTGCCACGTGCATGCAATATAGTAGAAGATTTTACTCATTCAGTTAGTTACAACAGTTCAGGTTTTATAACTAATAAATTTAAGAATAAGCATATATGTCTATATATGTATGATATGTGACGCAAGGCTTGTTTCTAAGTTCTAAATGTAATGACCAACATAAAAATATAGCAAGATGTATCCTTATTATAGGTACATGCCTCCCTTATTTTTTTTTTTTTTCCTCTAAAAGAAAAATAAGAATAGACGGACAATACTAAGTTGCTATGTATCCATGTGCGCATAGTACATGTATGGCTTCAGTGATCGTTCTCGCTTTAAGAAAAAGCAGGACATAATTAGTTTAAGAAAGAAAGAAAAAATAATTATAATACAAAACAAACTAAGAACATCTCAAGCACTCTGAATAAAAGCACACTGAATAAGAAAAAAAAAAGTTAATTATAAGGATAACAATACACATCCCAATTTTTATATTAATTTTTTTTTGTACAAACACATATAATTTGTCACTAATTAATTAGTGTATTAAAATTTACCACAAATAGATTAAACATTATTACCAACTAAGTGGTAATAAATCACATGATACATATGTTAGTATTAAAAATTTGATACAAAAATTATAACTTAATATTAAAAATTTGATACAAAAATTATAACCTCAAATATTATCCTAATTATAATACAAAAACTAAAAACATCAGATTACTGGATTTTCTTGAGAGAGAGAGAGAGAGAGAGAGAAAGAGAGAGAGAGAGAGAGAGAGAGAGGGAGGGAAAAACAAAAAGTAGTAGTTTTAGTTTACCGAGTCTAAGATGATGAGGAGCAGCCTTGGTCCTACTTTATGCGGTCGTACAATGCATGTTATAGAGAAGGGCAAGGAGAGGACAAGATATCCGCCAACTGCCGCATTTGCAATCACAAAAAACCTGCATATATACATAGGTTTATATAAACATATTTGTACATAAAATAATCATCACTCTTCTTTTTAAACTTGGCCAATTCTATAATACGTTCGCAAATGAGAGAGGAAACATAGTAAAAAGATCCTTAAACACTAGGTTGAGTTCTCATTTCTCTTCGACTAGTCTATAATATTATCCATTAACAAACATATTTGATCACTAATTGAAATCCACTATCCACTTGTTATCTAATTAATGTTGTTGGTATTAAAAGGTAGATACTGGCACGATGCGTTGTGTGTATATATACGTATGTGCAAATAATAGGGTGCATTACGCTAAAGTTGGGAGGTCATCGTACTGAGCGTGGAACTGCAGGAACTGCGTGAAGAAGGGGAGAACCTCCTCTGCCTGCCCCACGGCAGCAGCGGCGGCAAAGGCAGCTGCTGCCGCACTGAGCCTTAGAACAAAGTCGACGATCGCAGCCCCTTTCTTCCATCCTACTCTCCGGACCAAGGTGGCTTTTGTGGTCCCCACGGCGGCGGGAGCGGGAGAAGCATCCACAACTGCTTTTCCTTTCGACTTGTTTTTCGGAATAAGAACAGCCTCATCATTGTTCTGTTTTGAGTTCATTAAGACAAATCAAATGAAGAACACAAGATGTAAGGAATGTGTAAAAGTTTCCTAACAAGAGGAGAGTACTTCGGGATTTGCCTTATTAGTGTGGAATGTACTAAAAAGAACAGTTGTTATATAGTAGAGACTATAGAAAGCATTCAGTGAATGGGGCCTCTTTCTATGGAGTTGTTGCAATAGCTTAACTTGCTCCACTTTGTGCATAGAAATTGGTTGAAAGTAATATAGAGCGACCAATTACGCATGATGTAGGCATTATTTAGTGTAGTTTCTGTACTTTAAACCACGTTTTAAGTTGAACACCAATCAACTATGACCTTGCAATTACTATATTGCAAATTACAATGCTTAATGGATCAGATTGGACGGATTTGGTAACAGTACGAGAAAAATGCTGCCAACATTTTCAATACTTAGCACCAATTATATGGATTCATTGAATATTTACCAATAAATTATAATGCAATCACATCCTCCGATTTATTTGTGTGAGACCTATGCACTATTAAATGATAACAATAAAAAGCTCTAACACTAGTTTTTTGTTTCGCAAATATCTATTTACAAAACTTGCTTTCTTATATAGCAGGCGTCTCAACACTCCACCTAACCTATTAAGCTGCAAGAGTACAGTAACAGAATTAGCTGAGCCAATATAGTATACAACAGCTGATGGTAAAATGAACATCAACGCGCAATTCATGTACGAATTGTTGAAATGAGAAAAATAAGCGCATCAAGGAGAAAAATTGTATGTTGATATTGCATCTTTGTAAAATGAAACAAAATACATGATGTGGGTTTATATTACAAAATAATGCTTTTAGCAACCGTACAACAAACTCACCCTTTAAAGGCCTCTTTTTTATTTTTATTTATATTTTTTTGGGAACTCTTTGAAGGCTCAAGCAGCAAAAAGAAATACGCTGTTCCTCTTCTTACTTTACAAGCCGCAATAACTACTATCTTTTATTTCACATATATCAATACCCCAAAAGGATTAAGAAATTGAATTTCAAAGGAAAGGGAAATCACCCATTGTAGTTTATCTTCCCTATATGCTATGGAACAAACCTAAAGGTCGAAAACTTTTTTTCATCACCGAAGGGAAATGTTCAAAACCTTTTAATAACATTTGAAAGAACTATGTGCTTAAAAAGAGGAACTTCCTTATGGCCGCAGCGTCCACCGGCGCTCAGCAAGTGCTTCATGCACCTTAGAGGCTGCTTCTGCAGTGTCATTCAGGGGAGGATAACTCCAGCTTTCAGATATCTGGAAAAGGAGAAGAAAAATCGGAACAATTCAAAAATAGGTTAGAGTAAAACGATTTGCATTCTCAATATATCAACATCCCATTCTGATCATAGTGGCAAATGAAGACATCACATTAACCGATCATTTGGGAAAGAGTGAACAGGAGAAAACAGCGATGTAGTAAGCAATCCAAGAAAATTTTTGCTCAAAAACTTGTTTATTTCTGTGATAGAAATAAGCAAATGCGCACGGATAGATATTTCTGTAAGACAATTTCTAAAAAAAAAATATGATCACTATGATCCCACTATGATCCAACTTAAATTGCAAAAAAGTCTATGATAACTATGATAGAACTTAAATTGCAAAAAAGTTAGACTTGACAGAGTCACAGCGGGCAAATTTTTACGTTACTTACATCCTCAGAACCTGTAAACGGGCGAACCACTCCTCGATTCCTTAGAGATTTATGGAAGTCAGAGAGTTTCCATCTACAATTCTCAGCACCCATAACATAGACAGGTTTCCTGGGAAACAATAGTTTTCAGACAAGGAAAAAATAACAGATCTACCTATTATCATACAGAGTTAATTAAGCTTGTAGAGAACCAACGTGCTTAATAGCTTATGATAGTGTTGTAGTCATCAATAACCGAGGTAATATTGTTAATCTTACCCAGTGCTGCAAACCTCACTTATCAGACTGACAGACTCTGCCGTGACAACAAAGGCATCAGCCCAAGCTAGATGGCCCTTATGTGGGTTTGGTTCTGAAAAACATTATGATGCATCCCCATTAGAAACTCTCCTACTTCACTACTGTCCTTAACAAACATAAATTAGATATCAACTTCAATTACCTTCACCGTGCCAAATGTAAACTTTAGGATTATCACCAAGTTCTTTCAGAATAATATTAGACACCTATTCATAAAAGCATCAGCCACCAGGTTATAAATATCTATAGCAATCACCTAGGAAAGAGAATGCTGTAAGAAAATTGTGCATGGCAAACCTTTTCAGGAGTCCTATCAGCAAAACATATTTTAACAGTCCCACAGCTTACAAGAACACTAAGCAGACTGGATGTCAACTGCTTTGCAAGGTCAGCACCAAAACGACAGCACCCTGTTTAGGGGGGCAAAGAGTTGCATAGGCAACAAAATGGTAAAAGTAACAAAAAATATGAATAAAATATTCCAGAATCTATAAGAATTCTTAATATCATCAGAAAACTGGATGTGTTGAGTGTTAACTCTCGAATACTACCGCAATCAAAAGTTTTTGTAAGAAAACATCTGATAATATCTTGATATTTCCAACATCCCTCTTACCAGGACTTCTAATGAATTTCACTCCAGATTTCCAGGAAAAAAGGAGGCGAACAAATCATATATTTTCTAGTGTCGTCTATATATTGATAATAGGATTCAGGAAGAGTCAAACAAATGCATCTACATGTATAGCCTGAAGCAAAATACCTTTTTTTTAAAAACTCCCACTAATTCACAGTAATAAAACAATTAATTACTTTTCTAGTAAAATATAGCCAAATATGAAATACAGTATTCTTGCTTTGCATTCCTTCAATTCCATTCTTTTTTAAAGAGAATATGAGAGGGAATGAAATTAAGATCCCTGACCTTTTACAGCATATGGAGTTTAGAAAAGATATTTATAAAAATGAAAATAACTTATTAAGATTATCTGGCACATTCTAAAGTTTTAGAACAAGTTCACAAGCATTGAAGAATTATAAAATTACAGACCTTAACCAAATTTCTGAGGAATCATTATATCCATAACTTTTGAGTACATATTAAACCAATATAAATGATTTACAAACGGCATTTTATGTTGGCTTTGATGTCAATGGCAATCACAGAGCATTTACTTTTGGAAAAAAAAATTCCCCAGAAAGACCTTTCTCCCCCAACTAGATTATTCAATAAAAATCACCTCTCCAAGTTTTTCAAACCAGGAAGAGGAACAAACCTAAAGCCTGATCATTTGTTGGCTAATTAGTTGACCCTACAGCACATGAGAAGCAGAAATATAATGGCCGCTATTCAGCATATATTTATTATTAAATACACATACACATATATATTGGGAGAGACCACAGAGTGACTTCTGTAATTAGTAAAATGCATTTTGGATCGGTTATGAGTTATGTACAAAACACAATTAATGATGGTGATTTTTTTTCCCAACAACCAATAAATGATAGCCAATAGATCAAAATCGAACAGTGAAATTATACCTATCAATAGGTTAAAAGAAAAATACCTATGAGAGTTTGGCTCATATATATTTATATATACAACTAATGGCTAATAATATTATCATAAGCCTGACATACATTGATTCACCTCAAGGCTCGCTAAAGATGTTGAATACCAAGTTTCTGTTAGTTTCACAAATGGGAATAGAGAATGTTGCCGCCACACGCCTCCCCAACACAAAACAATACTATTGCTAAATATAGAACCAAAATAAGCAGAAATGACTAATGAAGTAGTAAAATCCATCCCTGCTCAAAATCATCATACAAGAAATTGTAGAAAAGATCATACATAAGACCCTGTGACATTTCCATACAGGTCAATTAACAGTCAAAATGAGTAGCAGCTGAGAATATAAATCATAAAGACGGCAAACCACCATTCCATGCTAACAAATATTTTAAAGAGTTGATAGGCATGTAGCATAGATTATATTTAAGACACTAGCTTCCTTTTTTTTTTTTTTTTTTTTTTTTTGAAAGAAAGACACTAGCATCTTAAAAAACATAATTTCGATAGCATTAACAAAAATATGAAAAGTCAACCTATGTTATTTTTTCATTAGAAGCAAAAGATATATGAAATACTAAAACATTTAGGGTGAAATGAAAGATTACCTATGGTCCAAAAAAAAATGAAAGATTACCTGTAGGCCCACCAACATAAACGACAAGTAAGGGCTTTGGCAGGGGTGCAAACTCATCATGCCATGCACTAGCAGCACTACGAAGCACAGTAGAATCAATTTGGTGTAAAGCTCCCACTGTGAGGACCTGTACTTAGAAAGTCTTAGCATCAACTACATTATCAAGGAAAAATGTTGCAATGACTATAGCATTCAAAAATAGGTATAGGGATATTAACATGACATATTCATATTGCAGCAATGATGCATACCACATGCTTGTCAGGAGGTTCATGTGGAGTTATCCACTTCCGAAGAAATCGTGGAATCTGCTCCTGTCCTTGAGGAGTCAAAGGATAATAATCATGACGAGGAGTGATAACCAAGTCAAACCGATTCAAATGTGTTCTGGGATGTTGTATCTGCAGAAAAATATACAAAACTTCCATAATCCAGAATTTCAATATATCATAAAGTGATGAGCCAACTACTCCAGCATGAAAAAGAGGATGTCATTTTAATACGTTTAGGAGTTCAAACATGCTTATAATCTATCCCAACTTAGTAACTTAGATTTCTTCAGTACTAAGCAAATAAAAATCTGAATTTTAAGGTAGATGGCCCAAGTTGAGAAAACTTTCCAATGATGACAGCCGGCTTTGCTACATCCAGTTTTGTATTACATAAATAATAAACAACATCCCTTAAAATCTAAATGAGCAATATTAAAATCCAGTAGGATAAAATAAAATTTGAAAAAAAAAAAAAAAACCCCACTCATTCTGGTGCTTTTCATGGCCCTTCTAGTTTACTAAAAAAAGAATTACTCAATTTCAAAGACACTCTACACCCCCCAGTGGAAGGTCAAAGGACTTGGTCAAAAGACTTCTCTTTACACCTGTACTAAGGTACATCCTCCATCCGCCCACGGCGGCGGTAGGCATGACTCCCTTCCTGACTCCAAACTCTCCATCAACATTACCTATAGCCAGAGTAATGGGAAAAATAAATGTAAACATGTCTATGCATCTTGATTTTCACCGATGAAACAAATCCCCAACAGAACACTCATCAGAACCAAGGTGCAGATTTCCACGAGGCAAAAGATTCTGATCTCACAATAGAAAGCTACCCCTAGGATACCTAGAAAACTTGTTTCAAGCAGAAATCTAAAGAATTATTTTGTGTCACAGATTAAGTTTAATAGACAAATTATATAATAAATAATTAAAAAAAAAACTCACATTTCTTTACAAAGTTACAGAAAAACAGTAATCAAGGAAAAAAAAATGAAGATGACGGGAAGTAGTTTTTCCTCAGATCTGTCTTCATACGTTTGAATGACTACAAGGTGTTGATTGTGAAGGAATTCCAGAAAGCTCTACAGGTAATGGTTTTTGGAGTCGGTGCAGATAAGGAGCAATGAAGGTTATTCAAGGAAAGGAAATTTCAGGTAGAATCTTATAATATTTGTTTTTGGTCAGACCGAAAAGTTCTTCCGTAGCTAGTAATAGCAGTTTCTTATTTGCATTGTGCCTAAAGTCCAACATGGACGACAGTGCAGGGGGGAAAAGAACTAAAAACAGATCTGATTAAAAGGGAGGAAGTATGTAATATGGCATGCCAAGGTAGTACAAATCATTTACTTCTTGTCTACGTGGCTTGAGTTTATGGATTTTTTGGATTTGAAATTTCATGGTGATGCAAGGAACAATGGGAAATCTTTATCATGTCAGCATTGCAAATTTCTAAGCATTAAACCTATGGATGGAAGCACCCATGACCCATGTACTACATTGGGGGCATCTTTTCAAAAACAAAAAAAAGTGCTTAACTTTGAACAAAGCTGAAAGTTTAGATAGAAGGAAAAACTCACAAGTGACTTATTTGATCAGTTGAAAAGATACATCTTTTTGTCCATGTATTGATTTTTTATTAATCTACACTTCCAATCTTTTCGTATTTGCATTTATGTAAGTGGGTGTGCTTTTCAATAAAATTAGTAATCACATTTATGTACCACATACCACATAAGAATTACATTTTTTGTTATTATATTATGCTTTGTCTTTGAGGTTATCTTATCTTCTCTTCTCATTGTACTGGAAATTGATATTTAATAAAAGTTTTTTGATTACTAATAAAATTGAGGTTTATCCTATATTCTCTTCTTATTTTACTGAAATTGATCTTTAATAAAAGTTTTTGTTTCCTGAAGAAAAGGTAGCAATACTAACGCTTTTATGCACTATGGGAATATCACTGCACTGTCTAAGACCTAATTATTTATCTGAAGACGCATTCATATGTCAATGCCTAAAATATTTAGCTAAATGCAGACAAAAACAAAAGAATGGTTTCATCAACAAACCTGAATAACAAAAACATTTTCAGATGCTAAACGTTTTATGGAACTTGCAATAGAAATGGTATCCCTGCCAGATGCAACCACCAATAACGGGCCATCCCTGTAAAAGAAATCATAACAGTTACGAACATATCATATGTGAAGAACAAGTATATGCAATCAATGAAACAGGGAAACAACTTTGAGGTACAAGAAGCACATAACCAATATCTCCCTTTTTACATATACATTTCAAAATCTTTTGCTCAATAAAACATTTTACACAGATTTGCTCTTAGTTTAATTATAGCTTTATTTTCAGAAAGGCAAAACAGCACACAATTTGTCAATTACTGTTATTATGTACTAGTTTGATTGTTCCACTCAGGAAAAAGAGGTTGGTACCAGGAAAGCAGTATGATCATGAGAAGGGACCCTTTTCTGAAACTACTACATCATTGAGAAAATAGAACAGTCTTATTAGTAACTGCTGAGAAATAATTTACTTTTCAGAAGTCTCACGAGCCATGTTTACAATTTGCTTCACATCAGCCTCCAAAATAGATGACAAGCCTGCAGTGCCACCATTTTCTGAAGGTAGAGACATAACTCTATGACCTCTAGATTTTAACAAAAGTTTCGAGTAACTATAGATCTGCCGTAAGATGTAATCCAACTTTTTATGAAGAGATACAGGAAGCCAGTGGAGCCACTCATTTATTCCTCCTCTTGGTCTTGTTACCCGCTGCATGTGGAGTGAACCGGGAAAATAATAATAATAATAATCAGTGAATGAATACACATATGTATACATCTACCTAAAGTGATTAAATCTGAAGCTGTCAAAAGAGCAAGAAAACATCATGAAGCTAAAAATATGAAAACATCTTGAAACTTAAAATATATAGGCTCACAATCTGTAATACTGTAACATGTATTACACCATGACTGTTTCAAGATATAGATTCATAGTTGTATAGTAAGGAAGTAGAGTTACAACAACCATAATAGCTTACGTGATTCTGAAAAATAGCCTATACATGGGATGAGGGATAGATTTACAAGGCACATAAGACTCAAGCTCCCAAGCCAAGAGGCCCAAGCTATTCACAGGTAGATTCACATAATCCTCACTCTGATGCTCTCCCTACTCATCACCAAAAACCCTACCATAAGTGACTCAATCTCGTCTTTGTAGAGCTCATACTGCTTGTTCAATAGGACTCATCCTTTTACGCAAACAAAAAGAGTTACCCAAACCTAATCAAACACTCTAAGGTAACTTTCCCAAACCTAACTTCATTTTTTTTTCAGGAGAAAAAAAAAAGAGGTCAAGAAGAACGAACATATTTAAGAAAAAGAGCCAAATTTTCTACTTGCCAATTCCATAAACTACAAAGGTGACACCGCAGCAGAAGAAAAAATATATATATATATTAGAAGTGCTCTCTTAATAACAAATTAAATTCAGGTACATTTTAACAACTAAAAAGAACATGGTAGAAAGTTTAGGAAATCCTAAATCATTCCTGTTCACAGTATACCACAAGTAATCCATGCCCTTAAAAAACGCATGATTAGTAGAAGGAAATTGTAGGACTTTCATAATCTAATTAGGTTGCCAGGTACATAGGTTTTACTCAATCATCCGCATTCAGTAGTAAAAAAACTAGACAGCAATCTATGCTATTCTAAAAAATTTAAATTGAGAAACCAAAAGAGGGGGGAAAACGCGAAAAACAAAAACAAAATTACAGAGATACATACAATTTTCATATTAAAGCAAAACCTAACTGCTTGGTGCACCTAACAAAATATAGTACTCAGCACGCTCCAATCCAAACTAATAAATTAAAAGTCGAAGAGAAATGGGCATCGATATAACAAAGCTCTAAAATCTTAAGCGAAGAAAAGCATTGAAGCCCATATAATTTCTCTATAACATTAAATATCAGGTGCTCAAATACATATACATCAAGGTTTCATAAATCATACTCCTCTAAAGTATACCTATCCAAATATGAATACAATTTGGAACAGATTTAACTCTAATAAGGCATCATACTACACCAAAGTATCATATTAACTAAAAAAATAAATAAATAAACCACTGAATTTTCAGTTTTTAACAATAATGAATAACCATCCAAAATATTGCTTGAGTCCAGTTAATCAACACAAAAACAAATAATAATAATAATAATAAGGAGCGTTTGTTATAGATTCCAATTCTATTCTTCAAAAACTGCTTTTATATAGAAGGTTGAAGGATAAAAGCTTTTTCTGGATTTAAAAAATAGAAACGAAGAAATAAAATCACCGGGGAGGCAGTTCAATCATCTTGAAAAAATAATTATAGTAAAACTGAATTAAGTTTACTTACATATAAGATGTGCTTATCGGCGAGGCCAAGAGCGCGAACCAAACCGATGCTCTGATTCTCGGAGACAGGAAAGCCATTTCCAATGACGACGGCTCGCCTAATGACGCCATAGACGCCACCTTCGAAGATGTCAGCAACACCCAAACCCACTTTGGGACTGGGCGGCTCAGGAAGCCGTATCGGCTTCATTGATTCGGCAAAACCCGCTCGAATCCAAAGCCTAAAACCAGAACAACCACATCAGAGAGGGAAAGAAAGAGAGAAGCAAAAATTGGAGAGGAGTGAATAGAAGTTTGATTAGATTGTGTTGAAGACTGACAAGGCCGAGCAGTTTCCTTCCTCGAATGGCCTTAACCTCCTGTTTGGCTGGCTGCCCGGAAAATCGCCAAGAAAAATTATTATTACGCGAAACTCTTCTTTCCTTCTTTTTAATTTGTTCGTTTTTTCTTCGGGGGAGTGGGACCGATCGGGCGTCCGGGTGGGTTGTTGGGCCTTTGGTTTGTACAATACTTTTTATCAATTAGCACTTATAAGATTCAGCTTTTATCAAATAATTAAGGGTTTGGCACACTTATACTCATCTTTTTTAATATACTACCAAAAATACGACCTTTAAAAATAATTAAAATTTCACACAACCTTTGTTGGCATTTTTCTAAATCCTTCAACTAAAAATGTGGTGCCATTTTCATAACTTTTACCATCTTTTTCAAACAGTCTTTTAATATTGGGAAAAAGACACCACATACGGTGCTAGTAAAAGAAATTCCAAAAATACCACTCTCCCTCCTTATTATTTGTCCGACTCTCACCCTTAATTTTCAGATCTATACCATCCTCTTCTTCTTCGTCTTCTTCCTAAGACATGAAAATCATGGGTTTTGGAAAAAAAAAAAAGGGGCTAAGGTTGATGATATTTTTCAGGCCTAAAAATAAAGTGGTGGAAGGATCTAATTGTCTGGCAAGTTGACCCAATTACTTCGTCATCGTGTTACACCAATTGGTGGCTTATGTGTCATCTTCTTTTGTCTACTAAAAGATGAATCTGAGCTTCTCCACTCTCCCACTTCCATTCTATAAAGTTTTTATTTCTTTTTTGTTTAATGGAAAATTTGGTCCTTAATTACATGGCTTTTTACGATTTGATTTTTATTGTTTTAGTTTTCACAATTTAGTCTCTAAATTTGTCGAGATCTTTCTCAATTTGTTCTATTACGAGGAGATGAATTAGGAAGTTTCTTTTATTTTCAAAAAACCTTTGTGACTTCCTATGATTTATTTATATATACGTCATTATTATAAATGAAACCAAACTTGCTTTTATGATATATGGTATTTTACTAAAAGAAAACCAAATTGGATTTTAGGAAGTTTTTGTGATTCTCTATGATTTACTTAAATATAGAGTATTTCGCTAAAAGGAAACCAAACTGGTTTCTAGGAAACCGTTATTTTTTCCTATGATATACCTATGTACATAATATTTTGCTAAAAAAAAACTAAACTAGTTTCTAAGAAACTTTTGTAGTTTCCTGTGATTTATTTATACATAGTACTCTGCTAAAAAGAAACCAAATAAGTTTCCAAGAAACTTTTGTAGTTTTCTATGATGGCAATCTGCTAAAAGAATACCAAACTAGTTTCTAAGAAATCTTTATGATTTTTTGTAATTTACTTACGTATAGGATATTCTGGTAATAGAAAAATAAAACTAGTTTCCTTTAGTTTACTTACGTATAGAACATTCCACTAATAGAAAATCAAATTGGTTTCCAAAAAACCATAAAGATTTTCTTTTTTTTTTTTTGTATAAAAAAGATGGCTTATATACTAAAATATTTAGAAAAATTCTATAGAAGGTCGTGCAAAATTTTTATTATTTTTGAAAAATCGTAAATTTAGTAATATTTTTTGAAAAATAGATATAAGTATCCAGAACCTAGTTTTAATATTAAATGAGTCAGATTAATCGTGGCAGCTTCATGGCCTAGTGGATGGGTTGCAAATGATTGGGCCAGAAATGATTTGGCTACTAACATTGGCTGATAGGGTTCGAACCCTCGTATTGACATTTTAAGTTTTTTCTTTCATTATTTTAAAATTTTTTTTTAAAAAATTTATTCCAATATTAGTTATAAATAAAAACTAATTTAGTTATTAATTTTCATTAGCAAAATTAACCAAATTCGTCATTAATTTCTTCTATTTTTTCATTATTTTTTTCTTTTTAATGTTATCTACATGTAGAAACCAAATTAGTTACTAATTTTCACTAATAAAATTAAACAAATTTGTCGTTAATAACAATTCTCTATCTTTTATCTTAATTTTATTTTTCTTTTTTTTTTGATTTCAAATTATTTTTTCATTTCCTATTTTTCAATTATTTTTCCCTTTTACCTTATGCTTCATTTTTTTAAAAGAAACACTATCTCTTTTTTTCTCTATCGTTATGTAATTAAATCACAGGAAACCACAAAAGTTTTCTAGAAACCAGTTTGATTTTTTTTTAGCAGAATGTCCTGTAGGTAAATAAATCAAAGAAAACCACAAAAATTTCCTGAAAACTAGTTTAGTTTCTTTTTAGTAAGATGTTATATAAATAAGTAAATCATAAATAGGAAACAATTAATATTTCCTAGAAACCAATTCGGTTTCCTTTTAGCAGAATACCCTGTACATAAGTAAATCACATGAAACTACAAACATTTCTTGGAAACCTTCGGTTTCTTTTTAGTAGAATGCGAAACCACAAAAGTTTCTTAAAAACCAGTTTGGTTTCCTTCTACAAAATGTCTTGTACATAAACAAATCACAAGAAACTAGTTTGGTTTCCTTAAAGTAGAATGTCATGTACGTTAGTAAATCATAAGAAATCTTATAGTTTCCTTGAAACTAATTGGGTTTCTTTTTAGCAAAATATCATGTACGTAAGTAAATCATAGAAAACTATAAAAATTTCTTAAAAATTAATCTGGTTTCTTTTTAGTAGATACCTTATATGTAAGTAAATTAAAACCACAAAAATATATCAGGTCACTTTTATGCGGTAAAACCTTTATCAACTAAGTCAAATATATTATAGCTAATTATCTACAAAACTAATTAGCAATCATTGGAAAACTCATGATACATATCCTCTATTAAGTAATCTTGCTATGACAAGAATAATATTTCGATAATAACACAAAATCCAAACCACCTGATTCTATCCATGGACCACAAAATTGATATTCGTAAACTTCCAGTCAAGGACCTATTGTAATTTTTGCTTAATCATTGCTTGATTCTTCAACTCGATGTAATGCGCCATAATTAGAAGCCTAGGTACCATTTTTTAGAAAATAGAGCAAATCACCATGGTTGTACTCCTATTTTTCTAATTATTTTTCTTTTTTACCTTATTATTATTTTTTTTAAAGAAACACTAATTTTTCTTTTTTCATTATCCTTATGTAAGTAAATCACAGGAAACTATAAAAGTTTCTTAGAAATCAGTTTGGTTTCCTTTTAGTAGAATGTCCTGTAGGTAAGTAAATCGATTTTCTTTTAGTAGAATATCCTGTAGATAAGTAAATCAAAAGAAACTATAAAGGTTTCTTATAAAATAGTTTGATTTTCTTTTAGCAAAATGCCACATAAATAAGTAAATCATAAGAAATAATAAAGGTTTCCTAGAAGCCACTTCAGTTTCCTTTTAACAAAATGCCTTGTACATAAATAAATCACAGGAAACCACAAAGGTTTCTTAGAAATTAGTTTAGTTTCCTTCTACATAACATCTTGTACATAAGTAAATTATAAAAAACTATAAAGGTTTTGTGTAAACCAGTTTAGTTTCCTTCAAGCAAAATGTCATGTACGTTAATAAATCATAGGAAACTTTATGGTTTCTTGGAAGCTAATTTGATTTTCTTTTAGCGGAATATCAGGTACATAAGTAAATTACAGAAAACCATAAAGATTTCCTAAAAACTAGTCTGGTTTCATTTTAGTAAAATGTCTTGTATGTAAGTAAATCAAAACTGCAAAAATATATTAAGTTACTTTTATGTGGTCAAATCCTTACCAACCAAGTCAAATATATTATAGCCAATTATCTACAAAACTAATTGGCAACCGTTGAGAAGCTCATGATTCATATCCTCTATTAAGTATCCTTGACATAATAAGAACAATATTTAGATAATAACACTAAATCCAAACTACTTGATTTTATCCATGGACCGCAAAGTTGATGTCTATAAACTTTAGTCAAGGATTTATCTCAATTTTTGCTCAATAACTGCTTGATTCTTCAACTCGATATAATATGTCATAATTAGAAGCCTAGGTACCATTTTCTCGAAAACAGAGCAAATCACCATGGTTGTACTCTTATTATGAAATACTGCTTATAATTAATTAAAAGGGGCAATCTCGTTTAACTAACTATAGAACACATCAGATGTGCTTGAGAGTTTTTAACTGATAGATTATATTCAAGATTATATTCATTGATATCAATATAACCATTGACTCATGCTTATCTATAATAGTGAAATAAATCAATTTAACAAACCAATTTCAAAGCCAAATAACTGTATATAGATTCATAATTCCAAGTTATAAGATACTAGATATAGAGCATTAGAACTTAGTCAAACTAACCCCTACTAACAAAGAACATGAAAATCGTAAAAGTTGTGCCTCCAAATAGATCAATAATATATAACAACATTTCAAATTCTATTAATTGCATAGAAAAAACACTAAATATGAAAACTTCAGCTTTTATTGATAGATTGATGTCAACCTTTAAAACTTATTCCACATAAAAGTCTCAAAACTCATAAAAGCTAAATCTCAAAATCGTTACCTACTCACACTCTCACTTACCCTATTTTCTCTCTAAAAAGATGACGACTTGGCTTGATACGATCTTATTGATTTCATACCTCTGTACCAACTGAGAACAATCATGGAGCTTCTTCACGAACTGGACTACTGGGTCAAATCGAAGCAGTTGATTCTCTACCTGAGCAAAGATTATTGAGATGATGGTCAAAATAGTGGAATAGATTTGTATAGCAAAGATTATTGAGATGACGGTGAAAATAGTGGAATAGATTTGTATAATAGACTGAGACTTTAGGAAGTTCTCACTTATAGAGCAGAATTTCATTGGAGAGAGACGTTGAGATCACTTTTCAGTGTAGTGTGAAGGAAGAAGCTACCGTATATTTTTTTAGTTTAGCTAGTTATGGTATTTAAATAAAAATAAAAATATGTTAAATGTCAGGAACGTATTTTGGAATTTTTTCTTAAAACGTAGTGGTAGGTGTCATTTTCCCAATAATTAACAAGCTAACTAAATATGTTTAGAAATGCTCCTTGAAAAAGAAATTACATCTAGAAATATATTAATTTTTTTTACCAAAATACTCCTCTAATTAGTTGACAAACGTCAAGTAGTTTAGGAAAAAAAATTATATTTTATTATGTTTGGATTTTATCAAAAAAAGCAAACAAACTCTAGGAAAAGTTAGAGAAATTTTGTTACAATTTGAGAGAACATAGAATTACGAGAAAAAGAGACCTCAAAGAATAGAGAATTTATTGTGTACTTGGTACGAGTAAATGACCATAATTACTGGTTTATAGCTTAATGACACTTTTTTTTAGGTAATTATTAGTTTGGAGATTTTAGTTTCCTTTTTATCCTTTTTTTATTGTCCTTTATAGCTATGAATGGAACACTGTCATTAAGTAGTAATTTGTTTTTCGTCTTCATATATCAAGCTTGGTATCGTGTTCTGATATTGATTTTTGTTAGATAACTTTTCGGTCAAGAAATATATTCTATAAGATTGGTATATCTGATGAGGTATTTATGAATATATATATATATATATATATATATATATATACATATATATTACGAATCAGGATTTTAAGTTTATTAGACATTGGGTATCCAATCTTTTTAGATTTGATTGGATTGAATTAATAAATTATTTAATTAAATTGGATAATTTGTACAAACCCTAATTCTAATTGTTTAGTTGGGTAGAAATATGACGGGATGCCTTAATTCTAATTGTTTGGTTGGGCAGAAATATGACGAGACGAAGAGAAAAGAGAGGATAAAATAAAAATGGGGGCCTACAAAATATTAAACAATGAAAACTTATAAACCTTGGACTCCAAATTATTTTATCTTGAAAGTATACCATTTAGTGAAATAATTTTACTTTTGATATTGGAGATAAAAAATTTAATTACTTTTGAAAAAGATGATATATAGTTCTAACTTGTAGTAGATTTTATTTTTATTTTGGCAAAGAGCCTAGTTCAACTTACAGTTGTCAAAATGGGCGGGCCGGCCTAGCCCGGCTCACCCATAATGGGTATTTTCAAGTGACAGACCGAGATGGTCTGGCCCGTATGAATGATAAGGAGGCCTGTCCTATATAAATTATGAGGAGGCCCAGCCTGACTCTATAGCCTAGGCGAGCCCCTAGGTGGGCCGGGCCTAAGCTGGCCCGACCGGCCCGCATTTTGGCCATTTTTTAAAATATTTTTAGAAATATTTTTTTATGAATTTTAATAATTAAAAAAAATTATATATATGAATATGTGATAAAACTTTTACCGCAAATAATTTACAAGTTTTATGATAAAAATCAAAAAATAATACATAACTTAAGTAATAAATTGATGAAAAAAAAGTAAATTAAATTTGAAAAATAACAAATACAAGTTTATTGATAAAATTTTGTTTACCTCATGTTGGCCTTTTTTATTTGAAAGGTTTTAATATAAACTTTTTAATGAATTTGAACAATTAAAAAAAACAAATTATATATATATATGATATAGCTTTTATCACAAATAATTTTACAATTTTTATGATAAAAATTAAAAAATAATATATATAACTTAAGTTGATGAAAAAAAAGTAAATTATATTTGAAAAATAACAAATTCATCATTAATTCATTATTCTTTAATCATAATTGATCATTATCGTTCATGTACAAATTATTGACGTTTTCGGCCAATTCTTCATTGTGAATAGTATGTTGATCTCGTTTCGCCGCTTGCTCCTAATCTTTAACACATGTTAGCACTTCAACCATTTCAGGAGTCAACGAAGTACTTCGATCATCTAATATCTTCTTAGTGGTGCTAAAAGTAGACTCCGAAGAAACCGTAGACATCAGAATAATTAAGATGTCACGTGCTAATTGTGAAAGCACGAGAAATTTTCCTTGACGCTTTTGCCACCATTCCAAAACTTTGAAGATTTCATCTTTACAGTCGATGTCAGAATCTAGCTTAAGATATTGATTAAGCTCCGAGGATTGCGATAGATTCGTTGTTGTTGGTAATATACCATGTTGTTGACTTGAACTTGATCATGATGATGATGAGCCATGCCCACGCCCACGCCTACGCCCATGAATATAGGAACGGATAGACTTCTTCTTTGATCAGTCTTCGGTTTATTGTAGGATTTCTTGTTGACTCATATTCGTACTACTAAACTTACCCTCATATATACTAAATAGTTCAAAATACTTATCATGAGCGTTAGTATATTAGAGTGCAAAATCTAAGTCTAAAGCATTGCCAATATGATCAATAATAGCAGAAATACCATTTAATTTAGCTCTAGGATCTAAAATAAAAGTAAAGAAAAATAATAAAGGAACTTCAGACCAATATTTCAAATAAAGTTCTTGCATTTTAATTATCATAGGTCTAAATATAGGGTCATATTTTTCTTTAGAAAACATTAAAGCAATAAAAAATATGTGATGTAAAATAATTGGAGAAGTAGGATAATAAATGCCAGATAAAGTAATGGTAGCATCATAAAAAACTTCTAAAAATTGTACAAATTTTTCACAAATAAACCAATCATCATTTTTTAAATTTAGTGAACCTGTTTTTGAATTGTAAAACACAGTAATAGCATTTTTATACGCTATTACATTTTTTAACATTAAATAGGTGGAATTCCACCTTACAGGCATATCAAGTTGAAATTTTCTTGGAGGTAACCTTTCAACTTTGCAATATTTTTTAAATTTAGCAATACGAGGATTAGAAGCATTAATATAAGCAGTAGCATTTCGAACATTTTCAATGTATATAGATAGTATTTTCATACCTGTTTTGACGATGAGGTTGATTATATGGCGTACATAACGTTGATATAATAAAACTCCTCCCGTGTATGAGTGTACCGAGTTTTGAAGTAATTTTATAGCCTTTGTATTGGATATTGTATTATCAAAAGTAATAGAAATGATGCGGTTTACTATGCCATATTCTTCTATAACATTTAAGATTCTTTCACAGATAATTTCAGCAGTATGCCTCTGATCAACGACTTTAAAACCAATTATTCTTTTTTACAATATCCATTTTTTATCACAATAATGGGTAACTACACTTATATAATCTTATTTAGAATTAGCACCCCAAATATCAGATGTTAATGCAATGCAAGTATTTCAGACGTTAGTTCGATGCGTATATTTTTATAAACTTTAATCAAATCACTTCCAGTAGTATTCCTAGAAACCTTTTTAAAATTTGGATAATATGATCGTCTAATATGTTCTTCATATTTATCGGACTCACTAAAACATAGTGGCAAATCTTTCGAAGCAATAAAACGTGCTAATGACTCCCTAGTAACTAAAGGATCATAGTTCTAAGTACTTACTGAACTATTCCTATTGAGTTGAAGTATTGATTGAGTGGGTTGCATACCTCCTTGAGGATCTTGATGTTTGGGAAAACATTTTTCGTGATGTCTTTTGAGGTGGATGGTACTGCTAGATGGTTTAGCGGTAAATAACTTCTTGCAATATTTGCACTTGCCATTTTTGTTTTGTTGTTATTGCCATCATCATGGTATTCCATATCGAAGTGGTCCCATACATTAGAAGTTGTCCTCACACGTTTTGATTTTGAGATCGTACTTGTATTAGGAGTAACTATCTTGAAATTGTGAATGACTTTCACTGGCATGTAGATTACTTTGCTTTTCGGGGACTTGGTCACCCTCTTCCATTATGTGGATTTATTCTTCTTCCTCATTAACATCTATCTCTAAATTAATAAGAAGATTCTTTAAATTAAAAAGATAATGCACATATTACTATTTTAGTACATTAACTAAATTTAAATTTAAGTTGAATAAAAATTAACAATTTAACTTTAAACATATTACTACACTAACTAATTTAAATTAAAAAGATAGTGAACATATTACTATTTTACTACATTGACTAAATTAACTTTTATTAAAAGTAAAATTAACAATTTAATATTAAATATATTTTTACACTAACTAATTTAATTACAATGATAATTAATATATTACTATTTTACTACATTAACTAAATTTAAATTTAAGTTGAATGAAAATTAATAATTTAACTTTCAACATATTACTACACTAACTAATTTAAATTAAAAAGATATTGAACATATTACTATTTTACTACATTGACTTTTAACTTTTATTAAAATTAAAATTAACAATTTAACATTAAACATATTTCTATACTAACTATGTCTATGTCTATCTATGTAGATTGTAGTGATAATTTACTAATTCATATTAAAAAGATAAGATAGAAGAGAGTTGTTTGTCTGAAGAATGGATGGGGAAAAAAAGAGGTATTTATAGTTTAAAATTTAAAGATTTTTTTTAAAATTTTTAATTAAAAAAAAAGTCGTTGGGCAACGGCTATAATAGCCGTTGGGGCCAACGGCTATATGCCCCAAAATGGCCTATAGGCCATAAGATGTAACGGGCCCTGAGCCCATAGGCCCAATTTTTTTTTTTAAAAAAATTGATTTTAATTTTTTTTTAAAAAAAAGGCAGACTAGACCGGCCCCATCCGGGCTGACAGCTGAGCCGGGCTGGGCCAATCCGCTGGCTCAGAATATTAAGCCCAGCCCGGCCATAGGAATAAGGCTAGATTGGGCCCGGGCTGGCCCACGGGCCAACCCATTGGACCCATCCCATTTTGGCAAGTTCGACTTATCTTAGTCCTCCAAATTTGTCCTTTCATTGAGATGCATTTTGATTGAATATTTTTTCACGTAAAACGAATTATAAATTTAGAGAATTTTATAAAGATTAATCTTCTATTTATAGTTACTTCTAAAAGATGCGGTGAAAATTTTTCATAAACAAAGATAAAATAGTGTGACTCCAAGTTAAGAGATCTTCAATAATGTCATGTCAAAGGATTTGAATTTGAACTTCAAACTGAAATAAAATTATATGATCATTTTCAAGTGCCGGGTTAATCTGTGAAAGACTGGAATATTTGAGTTATTTTTCTAAAATGTTAATTTTGGAGTATTTTAGTAAATATAGAGTTCTTTTAATACATGTTTTGAATTTTTGTGCCAAAATTATAATCTAAAAAGTTCGGAGATATTTTACACTTTTAAAAAACTAGTCAAATTACTTTTTAGTACCTATACCATGTATTTTAGGGGTGTTCATCCAATAAAATTTATATATATTTTTTTACCATATTGCATTTGATTTATACTAAGTGCGGATATTAATAATCATGTCCAATGTAATCTGCATAAAACCTTTCACGCAAGGGCTTTTTATAAAAACACAAGCCTAAAGTTAAAAACAAACATAAGCATAGTAACACCAAGAATTGGATGCTATGGTGCCCATATTCTATTGGCCGAATTGTCATGTGCCTAATGATTCGTGTTGGGACGCCGTTAGTTTAGTGTCACAGCGATAACTCTCAATAGTTGAATTTTTCAGCTTTTATCCATTTGACACATTTTCATCATGTTTATGCTTCTTTTCACTCTTTCTCCTCCAAACCACCTACTAAACATAAAAACAAGAACAGAAACCTAAAAATAACAAAAAAAAAATAACAAAGTAATGTAGAGAAATTGATTAAATTATAGACATAATTAAAAACCTATCAAATTCATCCACACTTAACCTTTGCAAGTCCTCGAGCAAAGCTAAAGAAAACTAAATCGAAACTAAACATAAACTAAGTCAACCTAACTTAACTTTCTAGTTTTTCATCTCAAAGAATAGTAACAGTTTACAATTCTAACTTCCGATATATATCTCATCAAACTCTTAGACATTCTAAAGCTAATATACTCCTCGAGTGATCATACAATTCTAACTTCCGATATATATCTCATCAAACTCTTAGACATTCTAAAGCTAATATACTCCTCGAGTGATCATACTCATGTGTGGTGTTGCAACCAATATTAAAGGTAATTACTCTGTACATGCTTCTAAAAGTAATTTCATGAATTTGTCATAGATTATCACCCAGTTCCTAGTCAAAGAACCAATAGCATATACTCTCCTTTTGGTATAATTCTTCACTACACTAAAGGTGTTTACTAAAATGAAAAGATCTTTATCATTGGTTATAATAGGGCAATGAGTACTAATTAAAGAAAAGAAAGATAAGATGCATCAAATGGCCATAAACATTTCGCAGAGTAGAGATATATCTAATTTTTTAAGAAATATTCTCAAACTCATAAACATAAATACCAAATATCATTGTGTTAGGCTATACTTCACTCTAACCAATCCTTCATAGTATTTCTAAGTGAAACTATTCATAGTTAAAAAGATGACTGATAACTCTATAAAAATAGAGTTATTTGGTATATTTTTGAGTCTTGGGATAGCTATTTTAAAGGATCAATTTGTCTAGTTTAAGTGTCTTTCTTNATTACAATTCAATATAGTCAATATCTATTTTATTTTTCTTTTTATTTCTAGAAGGAATGCTGAATGTAAGTAAAAGCTGGAAGTAACTTTGCTGCAGCAATGCGCCGAAGCAATACTGAACAGCATAATTCTTTTTTCAGCTAGCATCTTTTACACACAGCTGGTGCTGATAGCTAATATTATATACCAGCTAAGGGAAAATGAAGCAAAAGTGGTCCTCACTCCATATTTGGCTAACAGGTGTGTTAGGGTATCTTACCTATTCTGATATAAAAGGAAAATGTACTGTAGAGAAGAGTAGAGGACGGCTGACCAGAGAGAAAAACAGAAAAGAAAAGAAAAGAAAAGAAGATAGTACAGAGAAGAGAGGACGAAGGAGAGGAAGTACTAGCAGCAGGGAGCTCGATTTACCATTATCCAGCTAGATTTTTCCTTACTTTCTTAAATCTTCTTTGTATTTAATTTCTTTTTCTTATCTTGAACTTTCTGTAATCTATGAATTACTTTGGGTTGCTGATTTTTGAACCCCAGAACATGAGCTAAGTTTTTCTTAGCTGGAATATTGATGAATCTAAAGTTGTAATGAAGGATTAAATGTTGCTTTAAGTGTTTATGGTAATTTCTTCTTATTCACTCAAGTGAGCTTCGTCATTAATTCCTACTATTGTTTGGCCACCAATATTTAGGATAAATAAACTAGGATTAATTCTGGAAAAGTTGATTTTAGTTGGATCTAACTTGAATGATACATAGTAATGATCTAGGAATATGTCGTTACCATGTATAACTCATTGAAAATCGATGCTATAAAGGAAGTATTGAGAACTGGATCAGCATAGGAATATGTTAAATCTGGCTTAAAGAACTTTAAACATAATAAATTTGGAAGATTATTATGTACTGATGGAATTTTCTGTTACTGGAATGAATATTGCCATAAGCATTGCTGTAGCAATTGTACCCAGATTTGCAACCGAGGAGGATTCAATCATCACAGCTTAATATATCTATCCATTTACAATCTCTTGTTTAGGTCATATTGTTTTATGTTTGGTATTTATATTTTTTTTTATTTTATTTTGCATCTGTCAATTCTTATAATTTCTTAATTCAGCCTATTTGACATTAGTTTTATCCAACTAATTTTGTTAATTAATTCCTATGGAGACGATACTCAACTCATTACTATATTACTTGTTCGGTACGTGCACTTGCGTAGCAATTATAAAATTACACCAACAATGACAATCTCAGAATTTTTTAAGAGATTACCTTTTTTTTTTAAAAAAAAATCACATCTATTTTCTTCTCTATTTTTTTCTTTCTTTTATTCATCTCTTTTTACTAATATATTTCTAGAATAATTTTTCCCATTCTCTCCTTTTCTTCTCTTTATAAATCTAGATTTTTCCTATACTCATCTTTTGAACTCAATCAAATTTCTCTCAAAATCCCTCCTAATGTCACTTACTCTACTCAATTCATAGAACAAAGGGTAGAATAATATAATATTTAGGCTCGGTAAGATAAAGTGGTTGACTAAATAAAAAAAGTCTACATGTAAGCTCAAAGTAGCTAACTAGGGGTATGTCTTATAGACATCAATAAGGAACTAGCTTATTTGGCTATAGTGCTGAAAACCTGATGCCTTAATCACTTTTTAGGTAATATTCGATCAGTTGTTCATCTCAAAAAAACCTCTAGAAAAGTTCTAATTCTGAGCTCTACTCATAAAAACTTAAATAATGCTCAAAGTGAGACTACGAGAACTAACTAACCTAGCTTGTTCTAATCGACTAAAATGGCTTATTGTGCATAAATATGGGTATATTTATTATCAAAGCATATAACAGAAGAATTATACCAAGACTATAAATAATACCCATCTTTCATTAGGACTTTAATAATCAAATTTCAATCTCATCACAGAAATTAGAAAGCATCCGAAGACTCAAAATAAGAAAAAATAGCAAATAAAGCAGAATTTTATGATCTTTTTAAAATAAGAAAACAATCATAAAAATGACAAAATAGAAAGAAAAAAAATAACATAAAGCAAAAAATTGAAAATAAGAACATAATAGAAAATAAAAACTTAATCTACACACTTTAGAAGTAATCCACCCTCATCACTCTCCTACACTTAATCTATATATTGTCCTCAGTGTTAGAAAAACTCCTTGAATCCCCAAGGTGTTTGGTCACTCTTCTTTGTCTCCGACGGCCTCCTCTCCCTTCCTCTAGGGTATGGTGGCAAGGTTGAGAATTGTTGCATATTTACTTCCATGTGGATGGCCATTGAGTGAAACATCTACTCAGAAGTTCGGTTGCACTCTGCCTGGTACTGAGAATGTTGCTAAAATTGTTTCTCAAGGTATTCTAGGTGGTCAGGAATTGACATTGTTAGAGTCAATCGCTATCGAGGAAGAGCTACAATGCCTGACGAACCAGCTCCTAAAGTAGCATCGGGATCAAATTCTTTGTAAAACTGGCTTATGGCTACACAATATCCTCACTCGTTGCCAAATAGACTCCGGTCTTCTTACATAACAACATGATAAGTAAGGGAAAGAAGATGCCTATGGATGAGCCTCGCACACCATTCATGATACTGGCATGGATCACTTTTCCAACATTAATAGACTTGTCGGACTTGATGTAAAACATTAGGATGGCACGATCCTTTGTCACATCACTCAAGTGGGAGCTTGGATTTATTCTGCTCTCGACAAAGTAGTTCCAAACTTTAGCATCCTATTTCAGATACTTGGCCTTCAAAGAGGTGGGCTCATCCTCTGATAATGTTTGTGGTACTCTAAGCTAAGATATGGTGCTTTTGACCTCATCCAAGTCAACATGATTGGCCACGTAATTACTACATTCGTTAACCTCAAAATCAGATAAGGATTAAAACTTGTTAGATAGTTTTTGTAAAATCCTAAATTTTATAAGGATAATTAAGTAATTTTACTTCAAAGGTATTTTGGTAATTTTGTATTTTTGGATTAATTAAATAAAAATTAGAAATAAATTTGGTGTTGAATCTAGACAAGATTCTGTCTAGATACAGTTGGGACAAAAGTGAAAAAGAAATTTCAAATTGGGGATAAGAGTGTAATTAAGGAGGGACTAAAATGAAAAAAATCTTTTAAAATTGTGGCCAAAGTGGAATTTCAGAAACTTATTTTTCGGTCGAATCAGATTGTGCCACGTGTCCCATTACTACAGTTTTGAAAAATTGCATAAAAACCCCCCAACTTCTCTTTCTTCTCCACCGAAACCCCCGAATTTCACCCCCCTCGGCCACTGTTCATTCAACGCCCCTCCGGCCACAGATTTGCCCGACGCGCCGCCCCGCACCCTTGCCCAGCCGCCGACGAAGCCGCGCCCGGTGTCATCGCCTCGCTTCGCTGCCTGTCGCCGGAGAAATCTAGACTGGAAGTTCAAGCCGCCGCGACGGATTTTCCTCCGCCGAGCCGCCGTCCGACTTCGGACCTCCGCACCGCCACCACCGTTGGAATCGTCTCGATGCCAGCTTTCATTTCCGACCGGTCTCGTCCTTCAACTCAGCTCCGGTAAGAAGTTGGCTACTGTAGCAATATTCTAATATTTAAATTTTGTGATATTTTCGTAATTATTCCAGAATTGAGTTATTTTTCCAAAGAGAATTATACCACGTGATAGAGGAGTTTGAAACCTGAAATCTCATGATTTTTAAGTGTTAAAATGATAACCGGAAGGTAGTTGATTATCGGGACAAAATTGTGGTATTTTTCTAAATATTTTCAAAATGTGGTATTTTTATAATTTTCGGATTTTGGAGCCCATTTAGTGTTCAGAACCTCGAAACTGAGTTCTGACTTCAAATTTGGACTCAGTGAAGTCGGGACATAAAGTTTGAAATAAAATACCACTATTTTCCAAGGTGCCCGAAAATTGAGAAAATAGCTCGTGATTTGCACCGTTTTGCGTGCCACAGGCCGGTTCCGTACCGGGACCCGTTTTCGACGAACTTTATATCTAAACCAACGTTTTTGGGTGTTCTGAATTCAGTGGTGACCTCTGTTTCTCGATCCGAGACTCCGTTTGAAAAGTCAACTTTACAAGTGAACGTGACAAGATTCGAAAACAACTGTCCAGAACAACCTGATGATCAATTGAGGATATTTCTAGCACCGTTAGCTCAACATAATCACTATTTCAAGGTAGGGGATTCAATTTCCTTGTTTTCTATTATTTTCACTTAAATTGGAATTTATCTTGAAAAATGAAATTTTGTGATTTTATTAAATTGAATTATTTGAATAGTTATTTTAATGAACTATGAATTTGTAAAACATTGTAGACTGCTCTAGATATTTTTAAATATGGTTTTGTACAAGTTTTTATACTTGGAATTTGGTAAAGCCATGGAAAATGTACTTTGGATTTTTAAAGTACAAAATGGATTTTAACTAAAAATCAGAGCATGTCTAGGATGTTAAAACATTGCATGGTTATTTGAGATTTTATATATATGTTGCACATTTCATACGATCAGGCATGAGAGTCATCTTAGGCATCACGGTATTGTAGTAGGCGGACTAGTACACCCGCCTTCGGTGAGAGCCCGTAAACCCGCGCGGGGTTTGTTTTCTGACTATCTCCATTCGGTAGGTGTAGGCATTCGGTGCCCCTCCGGTTCGGTAGGATTTGATACATGGGTGTCCCTCTAGTTTTTCAGAGATAGATGTCAGGCAGAGAGCACTCAATACATGTAGTATAAGTTGCTCTAGTTGTGATGAGAGGATGAAGACTCATGTGATGTGTTGATTTATGTGATGTGCATTATACTTATTTAAATTGAGACTTTTATATGTTTGACCTGGATATTTGGTTTGATTTTAGTATGGTTTTCTATAAATGATTTAAATTCTTAATATTTATAAAAATATTTTTCTGGTAGTACTAACCATGCAGCTATTCTGAGATTTATAAAAGATTTTCCCAAAAAGAGAAATTGGATAACCTACTAGGCAATTTATACTCACCCTCCCTACTTTCTTCACAGGCGGAGTCCAGTGTGACATTGACGGACAACAAGCAGAATAAGAAGTTATCTTTTAATTGTAGTTTAAGACTTGGTAATGCTAGGAGTGTGAATACAAAACTCGAGTTTAAGTCTTGTAAAATATTTGGATATTACTAGCATTCTTATTAAGTATGTTAATTTGAGAATGTCTGTAATTATATATGCTATTCTAGTGTGATATGGAAGTATGAATAATGATGCTCATGTAAATATCTGAGAATTTGATTTTCTTAAAGTTTTTCGGTCTGTGTTTATTAGTGACTATGAACTGTGGAATAGGTCCACTGGTTGGAGGTTAAAAAAAAAAAATATATATATATATATATATATATATTTAAATTTCCCCTTCTGCCACTACCCTGGGGTTTGGGTCGTGACAGTTTTATTGTCAAATGCAATCGTCTTCCACCTTACTTGTAATTTGCTCCCTTTATGCTCCCAAGCAGTGTCGTAGAACTCTCTCACGACGAGAACTTCTCTGGTTGTTGGCAGAATTTGCTACAATGGTGACCATTGATAATTAGATCAAATTGGCGAAATTCTAATTAATTGATTATAAAGCCTTTTTCTTAGATTGTCTTTAGGAATTGTAATGGGGTGGATCGATTTTTCAATTATCATCTACATTCCCGAAAGTCAATTACAATCTCATGCTCACTTTATTAACCATTCTTTTGGATGCGGAGAAGGTGTGAGTATTAACCAATAGATAATGGGAAAAATTGTGGTTACCCATTATCCATTGATAATAATAAAATATTAAAAAAATTAAGATAAAAATACTAAATTTTTTTCATAATCAACAAAATATTAAACATAATAATATACTAATAATTTTTAAACTCTAAAATTTAAATATATAAGTACATATAACTCTCCAAATTCATTATTTTACCAAAGATATAAAAATTTAGATAGTATAAAATTAAATAGATATTTATATGTATAATAATTTTTCTATATAAATATATATATATATATATATATATATATATATATATATCGGGGTAGGTACAGTCCAAATTATACTAATACCATCCCTATACCATATCCGCCTATTAACAGTACGGTTATTTTTTGCTTTGGTCATTTTTCTCACTTGAGCAGGTTTTTTCCACCTTATTCAGATTGAATAACCACAGATACCCATAACTATGGATTATATTACTATCCCTAATTATGCTCCTCTTGAGCAACCCACTATTGTACCATTTGGCCATACCCACAAAAACAAATTTGGTAGAGCTATAGCTTAAGGATGATATCTTTTGTTTCTTGAGTGCTATTAATTACCTATATAAAAAATAAAAATCTAAAACAAAACCATGTGAAAAAATTCCATAATCAAAGAGTGTATATCCTTTTAAGAACAATAAAAATTATCACACACTATAGAGTTTCATGAATAAACTATTTCTACACAATCCTTATCAATATTCTTCCCAACTAACATCATCATCATCATCGTTTGGTCGTTCCCAATCATTGATCAATATGAATGAACTTATAGCCAAAGTCACGACTCTAACAAGCCATTACAAAAGTACCCGAAACACATTCTCATAAATTCTACACTTTATCAACAAGCACAAATCACTAATGAGTTCTACTTCATTCAAGATATCTCAGTTGTAAAAACCTGGATTTTTAGGAGGGTAATTTTGAAATTTTACTAATTTTTGGGTATTATGTTGAGTAAATTAATTTACAAAAATTTTGTACAGAAGGATTAAATTGTAATTAATTTTGAGAATTTAATTAATATAGTTTGGGAACCGGAGACTATAGTGTAAATTTTAAAAAATCTTCACAGTCCCATATATTCCCACTCACGTGGGTTCCCTTTTCCCAATCACTCTCTCTCTCCCTTCCTCATCGGACTCTCTCTCTCTCTCTCTCTCTCTCTCTCTCTCTCTCTCTCTCTCTCTCTC
>JXTB01000088.1:617130-821055 GCA_002914805.1 Parasponia andersonii
TCTTCATAGTCGGCCAAAAATACCCTTGTCGAAGAATCTTGTTTGCAAGTACCTACCCCCCAGAATGATTTTTGCATATTCCTTCGTGAATTTCCCTCATAATGTAGCGTGCTTTTTCCTCATTGACACATAATAAAAATGGCGAGCTAAAACTTCTTCGATAAAGCTTCTCATCATGGATGATATAGCGAGCTGCCTTTATGCAGAGTCACTTTGCATCATCTTTGCTTTTGGGAAGATCGCCATTTTGTAAATATTGCATTACAGGATCCATCCACGATGGTTTTTCGTCAACTGGCATGGTTACTAGGGGTTCTATTTCGATACTTGGCGATACAAGAAATTCAACAGGGAAAACCTTCAATAACTCTGCATCTTTCGTTAAAGCGAGCTTAGCAAGTACATCCGCCTGGATATTTTCAATGCGAGGAAGAAGTTGAATGTTATAAGCAGTGAATATCGAGAACAATCGTTGTATCTCCTGTAAATAGGCCATCATTCTCTCCCCTCTTGCTTGGTAATCGCCCTTAACCTGACAAATGACCAGTTGGGAGTCGCTGTACACTTCAATCATCTCGATCTTCATTTCCTGTGCAAGCTTTAGCCCAGCTATCAATGCTTCATATTCAGCCTCATTATTCGACGCTGGAAATTTGAAGTGAAGCGCACAATGAATGTTAAGCCCTTCAGGACTGATTAAAACTAGGCCTGCACCTACTCCATTCTCGTTTGATGACCCATCAACATAAAGTTTCCACAACCTTGATGTATCTGAAGTAGGTTTTTTGAGTACTCCTGTGGGAAGATCAACATCATATGTAAATTCTGCAATAAAATCTGCGAGAGCCTGACCCTTTACGACAGTGTGAGGTTGAAAATTGATGTCAAATGGACTCAATTTAACGGCCTACTTAAGTAGCCGTCCTGAAGCCTCGGGAATCTGTAGAACCTGTTTCAACAGAAAATTCGTGAAAACTTTGATGGAGTGAGCATGAAAGTAAGGTCGAAGCTTCCTTGATGCGATGATAAGTGCTAGTGCCAATTTTTCTTGCTCTGGGTATCTAGTTTCGGCATCAAGTAATCTTTTACTTATATAATAGACAAGTCGTTGTACATTTTCCCCCTCGCGAATTAATGCAGCACTCGTCGCATATTTGGAAACAGTGAGATATAAGCATAATTCTTCTCCTAGGTTTGGCTTCGACAAGAGTGGAAGAGAACCCAAGTGTATTTTTAACTCTTAGAATGCATGCTCGCATTCTCTCGTCCATTCGAACCTCTTTGATCCTTTTAATACTTCAAATAATGGTTGGCATTTATCAGTTGACCTGGATATAAACCGACTCAGTGCAGCCACTCTTCCTGCCAGGCTCTATACATCTCTGGGTTTACGAGGAGATTACATATCAATCAGTGCTTGTATCTTCTGAGGGTTAGCTTCAATGCCTCGTTGATTGTCCATGAAACCCAGAAATTTTCCAAATCCTACCCCGAACGCACACTTCTGGGGATTCAACTTCATTTGATATTTCCGGAGAATTTTGAACATCTCATCAAGATGCTTGATGTGGTCTTCGGCTTTTTCCGACTTCACCAACATGTCGTCGACATATACCTCCATTGTCTTGTCAATTTGTTTTGCAAACATCATATTGACAAGACACTAGTAGGTCGCTCCTGCGTTGATGAGTCCGAAGGGCATCTTCTTGTAGTAGTATAATCCTCGATCAATGATGAACGAGGTATGCTCCTCATCTAGCTCGTACATGGGGATTTGATTATATCTAGAATACGCGTCCATGAAACTTAAGAGTTCATGCCCCGATGTCGCATCTATAAGCTGGTCGATTCTCGGAAGGGGGAAGTTGTCCTTCAGGCATGCTTTGTTGAGATCGGTGAAATCGATGCACGTTCTCCACTTCCCATTAGGTTTTTTTACCAAAACCAGGTTAGCAAGCTAGTTTAGGTAAAAAGATTCCCTTATAAATCCAATTTCGAGTAGTTTCTCCATCTCTTCTTTCAACGTGACGTAGCGCTCTGGATTCATAGTTCTTCTTTTCTGCTGTATAGGCTTTTTTGTCGGGTCTATGTTAAGACGGTGGTATATGATATTCGAATCGATCTCTATCATCTCCAGATGTTGCCATATGAAGACGTCTAAGTTAGATTTCAGAAATGCGACCAATGAAGCTCGCACAGGTTCTTGAATCTTTGTTCCAATCTTTAAAGTCTTGGAGGACATATCAAATGGTAAATCCTCCAGATCTTCAATGGGTCCAATTCTGACCTCTTCGTCTATTTTTCGAGGATCAAAGTCTTCGCTGGTCATTTCGATTGATGCTTTATCTGACGGTTTGTCTGACGCTTCAACTGATGCTTCGACTGACATTTTGGACGATGTTTCGACTGACGCTTCTTTTGGTAGCTGGACCATCATTGTGCGAGGCATCGTATCTTTTGCTGTGAGTTTTAACGAGTTGTTATAACAAGTCCGCGCATCATATTGGTTTCCTTGCACCTTGCCTACCCCGTGTTGGAGGGGCAATTAAATGTGGAGGGGCAATTTACCACCAAAAATTGGGTCATTATCGATGAAACCCTAGGATAGGTTCCAACGTTGATCATTAATTCAATCATGCACATAGGCATTAGGCTGTCACCAGTGAAACTGTAGAGTGGAGTGACGGTGGGCTTCAAGTTGATTTCATTCAACCACATCTTCTTAAAGGCGTCGTAGTACAAGATGTCAATAGCGCTCCCATTATCGACCAATACTCGCCACAACTGTATGCTTCCACAATTGATTTTTATGACCAATGCATCATTATATGGATAATGGACCTCCCTTGCATCCTAAACTGTGAAGGTAATGTCCATATCCAGTACTCGTTGAAGCTTTTGTGGTCGCTACTCAAGGTGCATGACGTTAGTCAATGTCTGTTGTCGAGCTTCTCGTGCATACCTGTCTTGAGCCCTTTTTGAATTTTCACCAACATGCGGTCCTCCAAAGATAGTTCGTACTTCGCATTGAATTTCTGGAGATCGCTGTTGGTTTTCTTCTCGCCTTTCGTTGTTCTGCCTGGCGTATTGCCGCAGTCGCCCTTCTTTAATCAATCTTTCAATTTCATCCTTCAAGGCGTAGCAATTATTGGTGTTATGTCCAATGTCATTATGATACCGGTAGAACTTGTTGGGGTCGCATTTTGCTCTGTCCCGTTTCATTGGTTCCGGTTGATGGTATCGCTCCTGCTAGTTTGTGACCGTATAGATATGATCTATGGGCGCGTTTAATTCGGTATGATTGTTGAACCTCATGGGAGCTCTTGAAAGCTCCTGCTTTTTAGTTCTGGGCTGATTCTCCGTCAACTGTTCATTACTCATTTTGTTTTTCTTATTACCGTTATTGTTGGTCAGGATCGCGTCTTTAGTACATCTTTCCTTCCTTCTTTCTTTGTCTTTTGAAGATTCTCGCGCGAAGATTCTACCCTCAGATACCGACCAACTCTTCGGTAGAAGTCTTCGAGAGTTCTACATCCTCGCTCAAGTAATTCCTCCCAGAGTTTAGTTTCTGGTCGCACCCCAGCCATCATGAGAATTAAAACTCCCCCTTCAGGTGGGTTGTTGACCTTTATTAACTCTGAGGTGAATCGGTTGAGATAAGATCGTAGAGTTTCCTCTGGATCTTGTCGAATTGCAGACAAGCTAGCAAGTGGAACAGTGAAATTCTTTGCAGCTTAGAATTGTCTCAAGAATGTCGTCTGAAGTTGTTGCCAGGACGAGATTGAGCCAGACTTGAGTCCTTGAAACCACTTCTTTGCTGCTCCTGAGAGAGTTACAGCAAAATATCTGCAACGTGCATGATCATTGATGCGATGGAGTTCCATCAGGTCGCTAAAGTGGTCTACATGATCCTGTGGATCAGTTTTCCCATCAAAAGTGTTTACGGTGGGAAGTCTAAATCCAATAGGTAGGGCAGCAGCTCGAACTTCCTCGCTGAATGGCGATTGACGATTCTCATCAGTGAGCTCATCGTCCCAACCAGCAAGTGCGTCTAATGCGATTCTTAAATTGTGAATATCGACGTTCGAAAGTAGAGCATTATCTCTTGCTTGCGACAAGGGCGGCCTTTGATCGTTATCTCGATGTATGGCAGGTTGGTCAAGTAGAGTCTTCTGCGATCTGTGAGAGAAATCCAATGAAATAGTGTGACGAGATCGGCTAAAGTCGTTATGATGCGATACGGATCGTTCATGACTACGTCGCCGCTCTAAGTGTTATCTTAGTCTGTAGGATTTTGTCTCGACTCTCTGCTGATTCTTTCGAAGATGCTTCTTGATTGACATTTTTGTTCGTTGTTTAAGCGATCTTGATTACCAGTTGATTTGCGAGAAGATAGTCCACGATTACGGTTAGTGCTTGAACTCTCTGTACCAGATTCTAGAGGCAAGTCTGCGACCTTGCCTTTTCCCTTGGAGATGCGATCTTCATGACGCTCTTGCTGGGTTCTTGGCTGGTTGCGTTTTCTTGTCTCTAGGATCTGTATTCCTTTCTCAGGTAGTTGAGCAGGATGTTCTCTGGGACGTTCGTGCTGTAGTAGAGTCACCATCTGTCCTTTAATAAGTCGTCGTAGGGAGTCATTGATCTGGTTAGTGATTTGCTAAAGGTTCACCAGTGTCTCCTCCATGCGATCCTGTCTCTGAGCAAGGTTTTCTGATGCGGTCACGGTAGGCTGATCCTAAACAGGGTATGCATGTGCAGCAGCAGTGCTTTGGGGTTGGTTTTAGCTAGTTCTGGTGACTCTGGTAGTATTTCTGGTGTTTGCCATTATTAAAAAAGTGAAATTTGACAAACTGTTTTGCCAGAATAGCCCTCCTTCTAGCGCTGATTGTTGACGGAGGTTTAATCAATAATAAATTTAGAAACAATTGCGAGATGTAGCTTGTGTGAAAAGGGTTATCAATCAAAGCAAATAAAGAGGCAAGAATTTTATAGTAGTTCAGCCCCAAAAAAGAT
This sequence comes from Parasponia andersonii, assembly GCA_002914805.1. Taxonomy (NCBI): domain Eukaryota; kingdom Viridiplantae; phylum Streptophyta; class Magnoliopsida; order Rosales; family Cannabaceae; genus Trema; species Trema andersonii. The sequence goes on from JXTB01000088.1 coordinate 622,144, forward strand.
GAGCCTACGTCCACTGTTTTTCACTATTTTCTGAGATTTACAAGAACTCAAAATTACAATGTGTTGTTCGGAAAAAAGAAGCAAGAGTTAAAAAGGTTCTCTCAAAAATTCTTCAGCCTCCCAAGATCAGAAAAAGTCCAAGATCCCTCACTGAAACATTGAACTCCCTTTATATAAATGAGGATAGCTCAATGTTTCCCAATTGTGAGAATGGGTAACTGTACAATCGGGCAATATAATTTGAGTAACAATATAACTAGGTAATCACTTAAATGAGGTGACTGGTCGATCTTTAAAGAGAAACTTTTGTTTCCCTTTCTTTGTAGGTTACCCGTTTGACGAAGCGTAGACTAGTCTCCTTTTCATTCTGGTTGCACTTAACTCGTTCAGAGGAGGTCGCTTTAAACTTGTTCAGAGGAGGTCGCACGTAACTCTTTCGGAAGAGGTCGCACTAACTTATGCGGTTGAGGTCGCATGTAACTCTTTCGGAAGAGGTCGCACTTAATCTTACTCATGCGACCTGACATAGGATTTTAGACCGCACAACACTTAGCAATGTCTACTCCTGCTTCAGGCCCTCCACCAGTTTATCCTCTCCACCGCATTACGGCCCTCATGCGCCACCTTCAAAGATGCCTGTGGCTGAACGACCTCCGGCGCAACCATCCTGATCCTCGATACCGCCACTCTATTGCTTCCCTTCAAGGCCATATTGATCTCATCCTACGGTACATTCAGCGTCACAGGCTCCTCCCTTCGGTTATACGCTCCCGACCTCCTCATCACCAACAAGAAGAACAACTCCTCCACCATCATCAACAGTACAACGAGGCCTTTCGAATCCATCGTCGCCATCTTCACGAGCTCTTCACAACCCTCCATGAGTATCTGAGGCCCGTCCGGCGATGTGTCTTCATTGAAGAGCATCTAGCTCGTTACCGCGGGTGCATAGAGATACTCTACACCTACACAAACCTTCTATGAAGCCACCTTTCCTATTGCAAATCTACCGACCCCAATATTTCCATAAGAAGCCTCCACTATCCCCTATGCAAACCATGTTCTCTAATTCATGGACCTTTATATTCACAATCATTCACTAAGAAGCCTACTGTAGATCCACCAATCCAAAATTTTTAGCCTGTCATGAACTCCAAGCTGTCAAGTTCTGAGTTATCTATTGTAATTAAATAGTTAATGTCTTCAATTGTCAAACTAAGCTAATCAATAATATATCGCGATTTATACGAAGTTATCAACAAGCATCAGTTCAATTAAGGGTGTGATGCTGATGTTTATCTAATGTTACAAATTTAAATATCTCGTTGTTCTTCTTTAATTAAAGCACTGTGTTCTCACTTGCGTAAAAAATAATTTATTGTTGTATTTATATTACGCACTTGCATAGTGCCAATAAACTACTTGCTTTCAAATCTTTTTTTTTTTTTTTGAGCAAATGCTTTGAAATCTTATTACTCTCATCAATTAACTGCAAACAAAAAAGTTGTTTGTCGGTTCTAGTTAGCATTAACCTGGTTATTGATTTATGTCCTGCAATGTTGTTCAAATTCTTCTCTTTTAGATAGATTTGATCAGCACCAATTGTGTTACATAGACACTAATCTTAATTATCGTAACAACTATAAAAAGAAAACAATTGAGCCGCAATAACGCAACTCATACATTTTTCTGGTACATATTCATGTGAAATTAATTCCTCACAGTCAACAGAAACACACAGCTTGGGGGGGGTAGGTTGGGGGGAATTACGGCATTAGGAAAACCACATTTACTTTGCTATCAATAGGGGCTTAGTTAATCCACTCTGACTATCTACAAAATCACAAGATTATTTCTTCATAATATTGTACAAATTCAACATGCTAGTCATGAAACAGTGCTTAAAATTGTGTATTTCAAATATAGTTGACAGAATTGATATATTTTCACCTTTCATAATAAAATTAAATGGTTTCAAGTGCTAAATTACCCATCATTCTAACTAAGGGTACAGGACACTTTGTTACAATATCAACCTTAGAAGGAGCTGAGGCATGTCCAAACAGAGAAAAACTCAATAAAGCAAGCTCTCCAAGGGTTAACCTTGAAGACAGAAATCCATGCCAGTAATAAGGATTCAAATCAAAGAAAGCATCAAAGAATCTCCGAGTCCCATTTAGATCAAGCTTCAAAAGAGTCTCCATCCCAAAAGAGTAAAACTCCCTTACACATCTCCTTTCAATTGGCCATAAGCCATTCCACACTCTACGATAAAGCGGCTTCCCTCTGATCATCCGGGTTGAGCCAAGGCCCACAGCGATCGCATCAGCTAACTCCGATGCTAAACCCATGGTTCGAGCCACCATGTACCCAGTTGAAGGGTGAACCACCCCAGAATTCCCACCAATTGCCATAACACTCTGAGGGATCTTAGGAAGAGGACCCCCCATTGGGATCAAACACTTCTCATCCTCTAATATCCTCCTAACTCGAATTCCCAAATGCCTTAGCCTCGCAGCCATTCTTTTCTTAACCTCCATATAAGATAACACAGGCCGACTGACCAGAGAAGTTTCTTCGAGGAATATCAAGTTCGAATCAAAAGGCATTGCATAGAGAAAAGTTGGCAACTTCGAATTGCTAGCTCGCATATAAGGTTCGTTCCCCAGATGGGAATCTCTCCAATCCATGAGAACCATCTTGTCCAAATCAAAAGGGTGACCATCCACTTCAGCTAAAATTCCATGAGCAATCTGATAGCCATGGTTTCTAGGCTTATCATACTCTATAAAAGCGCTTCCAAAGCCACTAGCATCCACCACCAAGCTTGCCCTGAGCTTATTTCCATCATCACACGCAACCGAAGACTCGATTTCTCGGCGCTCAATTTCCCAGACCTTGGCCTGATGAAACTTAACTCCATTCCAAAGACACCTCTCCATTAACTCCGTCTTCAGTTTCTTCCTACTGACTCGGCCATAAGGCCGGTCCAAGTACTTGGTCTTGTTGTCATTTATACAAACACTTGTCATGCACCATGTTCTGTCCAAGCAATGATCGAGCTTCAAGCTCTCAAACTCATCAACCCAAACACCATAGTTATTAGGCCAAGAAGAAAGAGGCAAAGGGTCAACACAACAGACCTGAATTCCATAGCTGGAGACTCGCTCGGCGAGGCGTAGGCCGGCGGGTCCAGTTCCGATGATGATCACGTCCATAAGAGACCGATCTGATGGGTCCCACAACGGAAGATCGAAGTTCAAGGATTCGGGCTTCGATTCTGGTTGTAAGTCGAGAAAGTCTCCAAACTTGCTACTCTGGATTCTATGGAGTCTCTTTCTCGTTCTCGAATATATCTGTTTGGTTACCGGGAAAGTGAATGGAAGAGTGGAGGAATGAAAGAAATGGGTTGATGGAGGTGGTGAAAACAGCCTCAGAAGAGTACCCATTTGGGAGAAATAGAGAGAGAAAAAGAGAGAGAGAGAGAGAGAGAGAGACTAGAATGAATATACAAAGTTGAGAATTGAGATGGAGACGGAGATGGAGACGAAATCGGTATGGAAAAGCAGGACAAAACGGAATCGACGAGTGATTCCAAGAAATGATACTATCTTTCTTTCTTGCCGAATTCGATCAGTTTGTATAAAAATGAGTTGATGAATGAAGTTGAAAAAGAATACAAATGTATTACATAGCCCAGTTTGATACAACATGTGATGTAAATTTACTCTAGTTGTGCCCTTTTTGGTAAATTCAATTAACAAATTTAGTTTTTTTTTTTTTTTAATAATAATTCACGAGAACGTCACATATCTTACTACTATTTTCGTCCGAACATATTTTATTACAGAGTTCTGATGAGATTTGGTATATTAGTACTGGAATGACTGTAACTAAATTTAGTTTACAAAATTTTGTGTATTTGATAAATTATAAATTATACGTTGTAAAGTAATATTTTACTAATTAATATTATTTATTCATTATTTTTTTTAACCTTTGACAATTTATATTAAATAATATTGATTAAGATACTTAGACGATTTATACACATAATAAACTGATCGAACTCCTCCCTTCTAACATTTTCAAACAAAAATAGACACATTAACTCTGCTAAAATACCTCATATATTCGCAATATTAAAAAACATGACAAACATATAATTAGTGGTAGACAATAGACATATAATTAGTGGTGGATAGATTAAGCACCATATAATTTACTGTATAGTGCTAAAGTCACTCTTTGGCAGAGTGGTGTTCAGCTTTGGTTGGTTTGAGGACACTGGCCACCATTAAAGATTAAAATATAAAAGAATAGCACCTAGCACATTAGTGTAAGACAAAAGAAAATGTCATTATTTTATCTGTGGGTTAGGCATCTGAGCCCCACAGCAACTCACCACCATCTTCTCAGCTTTATCAAATTTGGTGCGGCAAAGCAATTATACTGTATTGTAGTTTGTACGGTTCTCCTTGTGCACACCTTAATAGCAAGAAACTGTAATGGACCATACTAAATACATGAGACCAAATTTGGTATTTTAGAGAGAGAGAACTTTGTTTGTCTTATGGTATATTTTGTGCCTTGCATTTTGCTCTAATTGGTAGTGGAAGCTTTTTCTTTTTCTTTTTTTATTTTTCAAAAAAAGACTAAAAGCGAAAGGAATAGAAGTTCAGAAACAAAAACATGCTTTGATGTTTTTCCATCAAGTTTGTTTATCAAGTAAATGCCAAGTGGAATTTTCATTTTTCAACTGGTAAAATATAATTCTAGGTCTTCATAAGTAAACATCCTTACGCAATTTTAATTGGGAATGAAACTCATCAATTTGTTATAAAATAATAATATCAATTAAAATTTAGGAAGTAATTGCGTTATTTTTTTTTTTTTAATTACTAGAAATTAAACGTTTCAAAGTTTGTTGGGAGTAAGAGCACTTGGAATAAAAAATAATAATAATTCCATGAGAGAAATAAATAAATCACTTCCATTTTAATCTAACTTGGGTCAAAGGACGATATAATAAACAAAGGAACCAATGGTGCCAGTGTAACCCCACTAAAGAGTTGAGAGTTTGACAAAGCAAATTTAATTTCGTAAACCATTTCCCTTGCTAGAAGGGAAATATAATTTCCAGGGTATTTTAATTTTTATCAATTAAAGGCATAATAAAGAATATGTAATTATATTTTTCCTACTAAAACCTCAGAATTCAATCTAAAATGAGGAAGGTTAATTACACTCTCTTTTATATCATCTTTTACACTCTCATTTTTACTTCCTGAGACGTAAATTTCACAATAAAATAGGAAAAGAAAATAAAAAAAAAAGAGTGAAAAGAGATATCATTTAGCAATCTCTATGTCAAAGTTCATAACCGACAGTGTCAAATAGTTACTATTTCACTCTGTTTGATCATGGCACCAAAAAGTACTCGTGCGCATTCATGTGATAATGGCATAGCATGATATGCAACATTTACGTAACTATATTATGGAGTAATATTAGGTATACCAAAAAATTGGATCAAAAATTTACATTAATGATATAATATTATTTAATTTTTTGGGATAGAAAAAAATGCTTTCATTAATAATAAAAGGAAAACCTAATACCATAATAAATAAATTAAAATTAATAGAACAATTTTTCACCGTAGGATTCTCGTGAAATTAACTCAAAATAAGGAGACTCATATGTATCATTATTTTATGTGTAAGGACAGTAGTTTAGGTCGCGATATAATAACATGATTCACAATCAATTCGAAATTAATAAGTTTGGATTTATCTTAAACAGATATAGGTCAAAATATGTTAAATCTAATTAAAAATAATTAAATAATATATTAAAAGCAGGTTAACCTGCTAACTCGAAATTGACCTGTTTAACAGAATTAAATTTTTTGACACTTTGTATTATGTTATGTATTTTAAGACAAAACTTTTCTTTATGTTTTATGTACTAAAACTTGAAAGTTTTATTTTGGTTTTAAACTTTAGATTGTGTATTGTATTTATTTGATTCATTATGGTTAATTGGTTATATTGGAAATGTTAAATAAAATAATAGATTATACCAAGTTATATTAAAAATATGAACTAGGTTAACATGTTAAACTTATTAGGTTATATCAAGTGGAACTAAATACAATATATTTAACAATAACATATAAATTGAGTTCAAATAATGGATTAAATAGTATACGTGTTAACAGGTCGCTTTAGGTTAGACACGACATGAATACGACCTGTTTAAATAATGTGTTAAATGTGTCATTCATAGGTTAATTTATTTATTTAGTATGTCAGGTATGGGTTTATAAATATTGACTTAAATAATAAATGTGTTGAGTATTGATTTGGCAATTACTCGTTATGCATGTATCTTGACATAATATAACAACACGAATTATTAATTTGTGCACTTTAATAGAGCTCTCCACTTCAATTAGCTCGTTATAACCCTTCATTTAATTGTTGGTATCTTTTACTTTGATCCAAAAGCCATCAAAAGGTATATACGTTATACAAACTATCCAGATATGAGTCAGAGATGATACAGATCTAATAACTGCACTAAAAGGATTAAAAATATAAGATCCATCCAAAACTACTATAAATCTAGATCCAGATAGACTGAATTAACAAAAATAAAAATAAAAACAATACAAAACTAACAAATATCAAGGACTGAATGGACAAAAACTACCACATATCTAAATCTAGATAGAATTGTGTCTTCCCAAATAAAAGGATTATTCAAAGATATAATGAAAAATAAAACTAAAACTCCCCACTGAAGATAAAGATCCAAAAGATCTCTCTCTCTCTAGAAGATTAGAAGAAGAAGAAAAACAATTTGGCTAGTTAGAAGAAAAGAAAAGGAGAGAGGAGGAAAAGAAGGATGTAACATTTTTTTCAACAGCATAATTTTAAATCGTTGAGATAAAATATAAATGTAAGGTTTTTGTAAAATTTGTTGGTGTTTTTCTTCCTAATATTGCTCTTACATTATGTAATGTGTCACAAAGAGAATATTCAGAATGATTTTAATGCCCTTTTTTGTTTTACTTAAAAAAAAAATCTTACAAAATAACCTTATACCTATAGTGTCATACTGTCTAGGAACTAACCTATGCCCCAAACAAATTGTCATGAAACCATCGTAGTGTTTTAAACACCTAAAAAACTCTTTATGGACGATTCTATAAATCCACAAATTACATATCTTATATATTAGACAATGCAGTTTTAATAGGTCGTTTGGTATAAAGAGTTGAGAGTTTTTATATTAATGGAAAAGTTAAGAATAATAATGTTATTATCTGAGAATCTAAACTATTGTGTTTCATTGCATACTAAAATTTTGTACATGATTACTAGGAATATTAGAAAATTAGGTTTCATCGTATACGAGACGATATTGATCTTTCGTATCTCTATTATATACGAAAACTTGTATTACTTTGCGGGCCATCGTTTGACTTACTTTCCCTCCTCTTCCCCCATCCTTTTTTTTTTTTTTTTTTAATTTGACCTGCTTTCGTTTTTTGAAAAAAGAAAATCATGTTGATTTTAAAATTCTTTATACATTTGTCCGAAAAAAACTTGTTTATATAGGTGTAAAATACGTATTTGTTTGCTTTCCTTACAAAGAATACGTTTTCTTTTTTAAGGCCACGCAGTATTATTTGGCTTCCCTTCTTTTTTTAAAAAAAATAAAAATGAAAAACTCACACTATTTACAAATATGTATCGTTTTGCCTGCATTGTTGCATCTTCAATCTCTTCGATCTTCTTCTTCTTCTTCCTCCATTTTTTTTGTTTTTTTGGTTTACTTTGCTTCTATCAGTTCGATCTGTTGTGGAGTTCTAAAAGTTTGAAGCACGACAATTTCCTCGACGCTACATCTAAATCATATGATTCCCTTTTTCGGAAAAGCCTAGTTGGAGTGAAGGATTTGGTGGCAAAATGAGCGTGCAAATTAGTGGGAATTGGGAAGTCGGTTAACATTTCGTGTGATCCTTGGGTTCCCAGACACCACAACATGTGGCCTAAGCCCACGAATTAGTCCGGAACCGGGCTTTGCTTGGGTAAGTGGTTTCATCCTACCAAGACAGATATGGAACATCCAGAAGATGCGCCTCACCTTCTCTGATGATGATGATGTTCACCATATACTCCAAATTCCACTATCTTGACGGGTTGAAAATGATACATGGGGTTGCATGGGTACTGGAAACTCTAAATTTTCGGTTAAATCGGCCTACGTACTTGACCAAAAGAATAGGCTCACAGTGGACACAACTCAAAGGAACAGGTTTAAAAAATTCCGGCACTTCAAATTACAGGAACAACAACAAAAGCTAGTGTAGTGATCATTGGTACGTGATACACTACGACCAGCTCGTGAGACCTTGGGTAAACGTTTTGAAATTGACAACATGCTCTGTCCTCTCTGTAACTCGGCAATGGAATCAGCTGTGCATCTTCTTATGTACTGCCAACATATAAAACCATTGTGGTTCATGTCCACATGGACTCTGCGCACTGACAATACCCGTTCTGAGAGCTCCGCTGACTTTTTCCGCTTCATTGTGGCAGATCGTCATGGGAAGGGAACAGGTCCAAAGCTGCTTCTCTATGCCTCAGTACTCCTGGAGACTATTTGGAGATACATGCAGGAACCAGCTTATTTTTGAAGCTAGACCATTTGATACCATGAAAACTCACAGATTGGTCATGGAAAATTTTAAGGTAGACAGTAAAGCCTTCTTTGAATCAACCACATCAGACGACCAGTGCAAAAGTTGGCTTCCCCTTCGACATGGTTGGATGAATTCAGATGTGTGTATCGAGGAAACTTATGCCTTCGTGGCTATCCTGTCCCGAAATGAAAGAGGAGAGGCGATCTTTGCTTGTACCGAGCGAGTCAACTTCGTGGAACCTGCTGTGATGGAAGCGGCAGGCCTATTGAGGAGCATCAGAGAGTTGCAATTAATCGACATCTCAACTGGGGTGGTGTTGGAAAGCGACTCTGCAATCACTCATGAAGCCAAGCTGAATGATAGAGAAGACATCAATTGGGATTTGAGCCGAATTCTGGGTGACTGTAAGTGCTTGCTTCAGCAAGTGCAATTCTGGGAATTCTCCTTGGTTCCAAGAGAGGCTAATTCTAGTGCCCATAATTTCGCTCACTGGTGTGAAGCTGTTAATTATGTAGGGTTTTTAGACCCTCTCTCTTTACCATCTACTATTACTTGCCATGACTCTATGTATAGCCCGTTTGTTCTTGCTCGGCCCCCTGTTGTACTCTTTTCTCCTTTCTGCTTTAATGAAGTCTAACATTGCATCAAAAAAAAAATGATAAACAAATAAAAAAATGGCTTCCCTCGGAAAGAGGATGTGTGAAGTTAAATGTTGATGCTGCAGTAGATTCGCTAACAGGATTGATGGGAATAGGAGCTGTGATTCGGGATTTCAATGGAAACATCTGTGTTGCTCTAGCTACTAAACTTCGGGGCCACTTCACCACTCACGTTGCTGAATGCCTAGCAATTCGAGAGGGACCACATTTTGCAATCCAACATGGCTTTATGGTCTTAGTTGTAGAAAGCGACCCTAAGAATGGAGTTTTATCTACTCAAACTCATAAGACTTTTTCTATGAAATTTCCAATAATCTCTGGCATTTTAGTCAATTTGTAAGTGTTGGGTAATATTGTTTGCAGATTTATTCCTAGACTGGGGAACATGTTGCTCATAACCTAGCTAAGTTTGGTTTATCTTCTAGTATGAGTTCAGTTTGAATATATGAAGCACCTCCGTGTGTTTCTTACTTCATACTTCTCATTAATAATAGAACTCGTTTTTCCATTTTTGAAAAAAAACATAAACAAAAGCTCATTATCATGGTCTCATACAGTCACACTACATGACCAATACCTGAACAAACTAAGCAAAGCTCTTTTCTCAAGCAATCATTTGATTGAAATATATTGCTAATCAATTTGTTTTTAACATTTAAATATATCGCTTTACATCAAACATCATCTAACAAATTAATAAAAGAAATGCCAATTATAACATAATGGTGCCATGTTTCCAATTCCAATGTTTGACCCAGAACTCTTTGATTTCTCTAAGATGTTTGAAACCCAAAATTTTATGGTAGGTATTAGGTTTACCACCTTCTCTGCTTGTTTGTTTTCTGGTTCTCTTTTGCCTTCTAAAATGGCCCTGCCCTAACATGGTAGCTTTCTATGTCAAAACTTGTAATGGCCTAGAAGCCCTTCAACTTAACACTTGCAATGTCAAAAGCTATAGTTGCTCCCTTTTTGGGCTCTGTTTGTTCACGAGGAAAATAAACCATCTAAATCGTCACTCTGTTCTGATATACTGAAAAGAACCATGTTATTCCAATGGATTATCTTTAGCCCCAAGCTTAGAGGAACTGCATCTTGGATTTAGCTTCTATGTTGTACACTAATTAGACCAATAATTAGACTATGATCGTAAACCCAACTAGCTTATGTTCTTGTTTCCTATCCTAACTAGATGTGCAAAAGAATTCAAAAAATTTGAATAGAAATAAATACTAATCCACCGACTGCGGTAGTTCAATTGGTTAGAGACTTTAGCCAGATAGAAATCACGGGTTTGAACCTGGGGGAGATTAGGGATTTTCCGGAGAAGTTTGCCCTTACTTAATTTCACGTAGTGCCTGCGAGTGGTGTGCAATGGGTGTGCTTACATTGCACACCCCATAATATTATGATGGGGAAAGGACCCTTCCCGTTAGTGGGTTTGGAGCTGCCAAGGCCACGTCCTGGTAGAAGGTTAGCTACCTCTAGTCTCCTCCTCCCCCTCCACAATTTTATTACGCTAAAAAAAAAAATTAAATCCTACTTTATTACCAAAAATAAATAAATAAACACTAAATCAATAATATGGTATAGCCAAAAAGTAAGTTATGGAAGTCTAAGAATCTGTTTAGCACAGCCTTAAAAAATCTTTTAAGGCTCAACAGATCTATTAGGAGTGTCTGAATAGATTTCTAAAAAATTTTCTTTTATTCAAAAGATGTTTTTAAAGAAGCACAGATCTAACATGTTTTTAGAAAGATATTTTGATATTTTTACTTCAAGAAAAAAAAAACTATTCCAACTAGTCCCTAAATGACATTGAAAAGCACACGATATCCGATCTTTTTCTCCTAGTCCTCCGTTTTTCTGGGAAATCTAATCTATAAACACAAACAATTTCCTGGAAAATCTAATCTATATATTTAACATTGATTATTACTTTCCACCAATCAAAAAGACAATCAATGACAAATCAACTAATATAAAATAACAAATGGAATTATAAGGTGTATCTTAAAAATCGATCAACTTTTTTTTTTTCCCGAAAAATGACAACTTTACAAACAACTAATTTAATGGACCTATATACCAAGGCATATTAGGTAACAACATATTACATTAATAAGTAAAATGCATATGCTCTCAAAAAATTTTCTTCAACTGGGAAAAAGCATTGTTTCGTCAATTCATAACGCGAAATTGCTTAAACCAGAGAGTTTACTTTAGTACGGTATACAATAGAATTTTGCAGGTTCCAGGAATCTTGAGCTTAATTAATCTCTTCAAAGGAGTACTTCAGATTTCCCTTGGTTCTCAACCTCAGAAATCAAGTTAGAATTGTTCTGTCTCCAAAAATGAGAAAACCCATATTGAATGCTTAGATACCAATTGACATAAAGCACATGCACAAGTTAATTTACTTGGTTAATTTCATCCTCCAGGAAAATTAATTCTCAAATTCTTTGTTCTACAGGTTATGCTTTGTTCAGTAATATATATATATATATATATATATATATATATATATATATATATATATATATATATATATATAGGTCACCATATGTGTATAAATATAGGCAGCCTGTTAGGGACTTCTTTTGTCTTTTGTTCATTTTCTCCAGAAAATAAAAGAGAAATACAAATTAGACGAGAAAGACTCACCGATCATTGAAGAGGAGCAAGATTTCACTGTGGCTGCTTGTAGATTTGATGGAAGCACAATGATTGTTCGACAGGATACGTCAATATGACGCAGACGATGAAGCAGCAATACGAGTGACAATGTTTATAGGGAAAAGGGCATTTCAAATTTATTGGAGATTGTTCAAAATGACCGGGAATACAAAACCACCCTCTTAGGTGGGTTTCTCATTAACCCGGCATACGGGAAAGTTAAGGGCCTCGTAATTCATTTTGATGACTATAAATATTCGAGAACTTGTACCAAACATGGAACTGAAAAGACTTCCACTCCCAGGCTAACATTCCCCCAATACCAAATCGCCCCCAACGGCCAAAAAGTTGGCCGATTTGGATATATGATCCTATATTTTCATGCGGGATCCCAAGCAAACCAAACATACGACCACTGAGAACACTAATCATATGATAGGCCACACATAATTTATGGCTGTATGATTAAGGCTTTAAGATGCTTATCACGAGTGGTGATGAAAAAGCTCAGTTCTAGAACCCGGGCAGCATGCATTAGTATGACCCAGAGAGAGATTAAACTATTAGGCTGATAATATTGCGAAAAAACATTGACTGAACATTTTGGTTACAACTGCGAAACAAGGAAGATTAAAGCTTCAAACTGAGGTTCTAATGAATAGTACCAACTACAGATACACTGAAACTTTACAAAACAAGAAATATCTGTTAATGTTGAGGTAGAACGGGTCTCTTTTCCAACATATCATAATAAAGCACGAAATTATCCTGTAAACAAAACTTAAATGTTAGATCAAATGGACTATCCAAAGCACAAACCGAAATACAGCAAACAAACGCATTTGGCTAGTAGAGAGATAAATGCGCAAAAAAAAAAAAGAGGAAAGAAGTAGGATGCAAAGGCTGGAACAAGATTCGGATTCCAAACCTTACGGACTGTTTCAAATGTATTTGGATCAAAAGAGTGATAGGATCCTCTCTCATAGGTGTTCGTTTTGACAAGCGGCTCCATGTTGGGGACTCTGATAAACCATGAGCGTTGCTCCTTGTGATAAAACCAGCCTCTGTGATAACTGCAACCAAAGGGCATCAAGGCAGTTGGTAAAAACTCTCCTACCTTAATTTCATCAGTCATTTAATTTAAAAAACACAGAATATGCATTTAAAAAAAACAAAATAAAAAGTGCTTACAGTTCATTGGCAGCATATAACTGTGCTTCATCTTTGGGCATGCTGCAAAGTAGAGTAACAAAAAGTGTTTTAACATCTTAGAAGAGTCTATAAATAGAGAAAGAGAGGTTCTAAAAAGAGCGCACCTGTAGAATATATAGAATAAAGTTTCGACAGTAAACTTTGAAAAGTACCCTTGCTGCACTCACCATTACGAAAATCAGCAAGACGTGAGTCTTAAGTGAAAAATCACTGAATGAACTATAAATATCATGGTTAAGGAAACGGCTCACACACATGTAATGCAGGTGGCTGTTTAGCATAGTAACATTGCGGTACGTTGAATTCTGGATCACCCTTAGCTGGCTCATCCGACCAAGGAGAACCAAAAGTCTTGTGAAGATTATCCGCTGAATTCAAATTCAATCCAAGTGTTGTCAGATCAATTCCAAGAGCAAGGGATGTCAGATCAGGATCACTCATCCTTATCACACTCAACAAACCAAGCAAACCATATCGGTCTGGTGCCGACTGTGCTGCCTGCATGGATTTCAATCCCTGATCCTTAAATGATGGGTTAATAGCTGACATTTGTTGGAGGCGAAACTGGGACTGGTTCTGATGTTGATACTGCTGGATAAGCTGGTCATAAGATCCCATGCCAGAAACAGTGCTTGGGGAGTTCAGAGGCCTTAGTCCAATCCCAGGAGTTCCGCTAGTCTAAACCATATAAAACACATAAATAGGTCACATTAAATAATAACAAGAAAAAGAAGAAAGATTTTGCACTTAAATCTTCCTAACTGAATATTGCAGCATATCAACATATTGACCTTTCATCAAACAAGTCCACTGAGCTTTCATAATTTTTATCGAATTAGAAGTTCAACACCAAATATAATCTCTTTCCATTGTCTTTTCACATCCATTTCCATTTGTTAAAAAAGAGAGAAGAAAGATCGAAACTGTAATAACTAACATCAGTCCCTTGTTACTTTTGAAGACCATCTAATCACATTTAGACTGAAATGTCTGCAAAACCAAATTGACACACCTGAGAATGATAGGTTGAATGTGAAGACGGAAACATATCAGAGCCATGTAAATGCAGAAGATCCTGATTGTTTCCAGGTGTGAAGGAGACACCACTACTACTAACTGATGGAGCATGCTGCTGTTGCTGCTGAGGACGATGAGATGAAAATGTTCCCCCAAGGTTGAATCCAGCAGACCTCCCCATCTGTGAATTAAAACACGAAAGCGTAAGGGAAAACCACCTTATCCCACATCAAGCACAGTAATTAAAAAGGGGGAGATTAAAAGGACTTCTCCATTTAAGACGCACAGAGAAATGCTGAGACTGCATCATTGACATTGTGTTGTCGTGAAGTTGTTCTTTCTGGTGCATATCCATTGGATAATCAGCATTACCACCTGTGAAAGATTAATAACAAGCTGAATAAATGATGATGATGTTTACCAAATCTTAACATCTATATAAATGAAATAATAAAATCTGCACATTTACAAACACAATACTAGCGAGCTGACAATCACATGCATACAGGAAACCAATCGTACATTAGCATACTAGCATACACTAAGAAACTACACAAAATCTTATACATACCAGACTATTTATGAGGCACACAATGCATTAATGACAACCAATGCAAAATAAAACCCTACCAGGGATTAGAACCAAATCCTCTAGAATTTGCAAACATGTTTCAAAATGCCAGCAACTAAAACTGCAATGAGCTACAGAACAAATTCTGTACACTTAAAGGGAAGAAATAAAAACTCAATCGAATAAGAGTAAGATCATAATGCCCGATATACAAAAACCTAATCCCAAAAGATGTAATAACACTAGAACTACAGATTTTAACTTCATGCTCCAGATACGTATCTTAATTCTTCCTGTGAGATCCAAGGATCCAAGAAAACGTTACACAACCTCAACATTATCCCTAGAAGTTAACAAACAATAAAAATTAAATAAGTACAATCCACATCTCTAAACTTATATCAACAATATATCTTAGAATCTCCAGTAAGATCACTATTTCTACTCTAGCTTTGGCAGCATGATGTTCAGGCACTATTTGGAAGCCCTAAAATGCTACAGTACAAAGAAGAACAACCTAAGCTAATATATGTTATGAGAGAGAGAGATAGAGAGGTCACTCTTCTTTTGTTTCTTGTCGCTCTCTTCATGAGGACAGCTTCCTCTATTTTTCTTTTAACCTTTTTGTTTTATACTTTTCTAATAACAATAAAAGTTTCCATTTCTTACTACAAACACAGAGAGAGAGAGAGAAAGACAGAGACACAGAGAGAGAGAGAGAGAGAGAGAGAGAGAGAGAGAGAGAGGGAATGAGAGATGAAGGGAGATGGGTGACGGGACAGCATACATGCATCATACATAAAACATAGACCTTAACACTGTCTACTTTTAAATACTAGAAAATAAGAATAACTCCACACACTACAGGTAATGGAATTAAATTACAGTCATAATTATAGCAGAAATCTATATATGATGGAGAACTGGTGCCAGTTCCACTTAGCATAAAAACACATCATATATATGTAAGACATGGACAAACAATTGTCTCACCCTTAAATCCTGGTAAAGCAGGGAAATCTTCATTTTGGATGCTGAACTCTTGATTTTGTTGAACAATAGGACTGACACCAATACCTTGTTTCCGTAGTGAACCTGCAATTTTTGCTCAATAGTAACTTACCAATAGCAGGAGAAACATCAGCATGATGTGGATAAAGTAAAGATTAAACTTACCAAGTTGCCCTTGAGGTCCTCCTGCAGAACTAGGACGACTCGTTAACTGGGGAAAATCATTTATGTCAAAAGGTGAACTGTCATTCGAATTGACATCATTCAACATCCCCATCGAGCTTAAATTATTGACTTGAACATGGCTTTGCGAAAGTGGACCTCCAGCAGTTGGATAAGAATTTCCTAGCATGGACATCACCTGTGGAGATCCTGAACCCAGAAAATGTCATCTACCCAACAAAAGATAGCTCATCTAGCAGACAGTAAAGATCACTCAGAAATTGGAAAAATAAAAAATATATTACAAGAATCAGCCTATATTTGCATGCAGCATTCGATAGATAAACACCAGAACAAGCAAAGTGAACACATAATTCACAGTCGTCACTAGCAACATGAGCGCCAAATATGGATCCCGAACTATGACTAGGGAATGGAGTAGACAGGTTTACTATTGGATAGACATTAAAATGTAGGCTGAATGCTATTAATATACAACAAAACTATATTGTCAACAAGGAATAGAATGAGGTACAAAACCAGCAACTTGAATGAAAAAAAAAAAAAGAAAAAATCCATAGAATGCCTTCCAAGATTAATATAGTTTCCTTGTATGATCCTTGGGTCCATCAGAAAAAGGCCAAATAGGAATTAGTCAAAATTAGTATTTTATTATACTCATTTTTACATTTTCATATAACTACAAAACAGAATCCATTCTTAGGCATAGAAAATGCATTTCGTCATGCTAAAGCTATTGTTAACTACATGCCTTTTAAATAACAACCTTTCATTGTTGAACTGTCACAACAAAATCATTGCAAAATAGGAATTACTCACACCGACACTTAAATGCTCATCCTCATAATAAGATTTCTTTCTAATCTGCTCAATTTTATTTATTCACAAAGTAAAAGTCATTCCAATGCCTATAGATAGAAACAATTTTTAAAAAAAATGCCAACTAAAAACACTAACAAATTGCCACATCCTTCACATAAAACTTCATGGCATCCTATCATTCACTTGCAAAACTTTTATTTATCACTAAACAAATACAAAAAACGAAAGAAATGTTGAGGAGAAAAAAAAAAGAAAAAGATAACCAACTTCTCGCTAAACTGCAACAAAGTAAAGGTAAAACAACCACCTGATACATAGGGACAGACTGATGAATTGAGCCAATTAAATAAATCCATGTTGACATTTGGAAACAAATAAATCAATAAGCAGGTTGAATGGAAACGAAGCATCATTACCATTAAAAGCATAGTCAATCACAAGAAATACTAGTAAATATAAACAGATTAGTTAGCCAATTTTACAAAATATGATCCAACACCCAATAGTTTTGACCCTTGCTCATACTTTCAACCTAGTTGTAAAAAGAGAAGAAATACAAAAGAGAAATCATATGAAACTCAAATATCAAAATGTTATAAGCCATCAGTTGACAAACAGATCCTGTAAGTGTAGGGACAAAATGGTCTTACAAAACTACAAACCAATTAAATTTCAGTGATCTGCAGTATTATTTTCAAGAGATAATCAAATAACATTCTATAGCAAGTGCTACTAGGATGAGACATGTCACATGACACTCTAGTACAAATATGACCACAGTTCAAGGCAATATACCTTGAGGAAGCACACCACTCATCAATCTATTTTGCCCTTGAACACTTAAACTTCCAGATCCACTATTTGCGCCTAAATTAAGTCGAGAAGCAAGACCAGGAACCGATAACCCTCCACCGGAGCTAATACTTCTCCCAATGTTGCCCCCACCAACCATGTTACCCAACGAACTTGTAATGCGAGGTCCTGCATTTCCTAAAATTGGGGACACACCCAATCCTGGAACAGCATTCCGATTACCAATTGCAGCAGAGGTTGGGATAATCCCAGGAGGAATAGAACCACCAACTCCGTTTGTGCTACTACTGAATCCAGGGTTTCCTACAACACTTATACCTCCTCTATTTGAGACCCCTGAGTGACCATGTGAGCTTCCATGTGATAACTGGAGAAGAAAAATGGAGAAATGCACTGAGGTACTTGTTCAAAGGCACAGTGAAGGGGAGCAATAAAGACCGATTGTCAATGCTAATATTAATAATAAAGGAGCATTTATAATATATAACATGCTAAATGAGTACCTGGGAGAGCGCGACCGGAAGATTATTTGACGCAAATCGTCCACTAGAAAGGCTTCCAGTAGGTTGTTGAACACCACCAGAAGGAATGTTATTCATTGTTGAGTTTCTTGATGTTAGCGTACCTGGCATATTAGGAACATTAAAGCTACCATGGATGTTATGAAGCCCCTGCATACTTCCTGCCAAAAGAACCATGAACTTCAGAAATTTTGAAGAGTACACAACTTCGAACTCAAGGAGTTTATACCCACCAGTGTGATGAAAAACAGGAGATCCAGCACCAGCCTGACCCGAGAAAGATGAAGTGAAAGATCGACCCGTGCTATCTGGAAGATTTGATGCTGATCCGTTCAAAGAGGACTGAGAACAGAGGCTCATCACATTTCTCTATAGATAGATATGAATATAGGAAATCCTATAAATGCATGTGACCAGTCATCAACATGTAATGCATTTTATTCTTACAATGACATGCTTGAAATACAAAACCAGCTTATGCAAAGCAGATATGTGTTGCATAATGCCACACATCCGATAACCGAGTCATCATTCTCGATTATTGACATTAAGCACGAGATTATTTATAAAAACAATTCAATGGACTAGCAACGAATTGTTTAAATAAAATTAATATAGCACAACTTCAGTAGGAAAAAAAAAATAATAACAAAGTACATTTTTACGCGCTGAATAAATCCTACTTCAGGGGGGAAAAGAAATCAAAGCACTTCAGTTTACTGATACTCTTTTTTGATAGATTTCATACATTAAAGATGGTAGTCAATTTTCCATGACATGTCTATAGCAAAAAAATGGCCATGATGCTAATCTTGTTATATCAAATAAAAATATAGACAAGGAATATTACATTTAGTAAACCCGACATTGCATGAACATTAAAATGTCATGCAAAAAATCATTCGTTGCTTGGGAATGCCCTTCTTCTGTATTGGAGTCAAAGGTAGGAGTACGACTCAAAAATTCTCCCCTTAAAACTTTCAACCTATAACATGAGAAAAGACACCATGATTGTAAGTGAAAGAGCCAAGAGGAAACAAGAAGAAGTCAGAAAATCATCCACTTGAGGATGAACCACATCCAAATGTCACAAGAAATACATATGCATAAATGTTTAAAATTAATACTTGACGACAATGAGTATGTTATGTGTCTCAACTTTCTGACATACATAAACATAAATTGACACTTGGTTTTATGGACACGAGCTCAGTATTAAGATTGAACTCATTATGGTCAAACTTCACTTTTTACATCTCTATTTTTTTTTTCTTTTTTATATCGAAATACACTTGAGAGCAGTACTGATAGAGTGAGAAGCAATAAACTATGGAGAACAGGAGAAAAGGGAAGATGAACTGTATAACATGTCAACTACGCAGAACATAGCTTCATGTGTCGCATCATATGAAGAGATATATACGACGGATCAAAAATCATTTTCTGAATATTGTTAGAATTGTATAACTGAAGAATAAAGTTGCAGAAAAGATATTCAAATATGCATGCTTTTGAGTTAATAACAAGATATTCATACATATTGCAAATAAAGCTGAGGAGAAAACCACAACAATTTCAACGTTCAATGAACTGTGTTCCCAACAATTAAAACGAAGCATATGCAAAAATGAATCACTCTGTTTACAACTGCAGCTTAAATATACATATATGCATATATAAAATATATATATAGACCTCCAGAACAACCACTGTATAAATAAAATACACAAAAATCAATCACAGTCCCACTGTTTCTCTTAAACCTTAATACTGTTACCATATCTCAAATGCAATGCTAGTGAACTTGGTGCAAGCAAATAAAAGAGTAAAACCACATAAACGAAACAAGATTCTACAAAAACAAATAAAACCTAAACGAAATTTCTCGCGCAAACCACCCCCCCAAAAAAAAAATCCGCGAAAACATTGCTATGAAAAAAAAAAAAATCTAAACCAACTGACAGAAAATTCACGAGTCAAAATCCAAAATTCTAATTCTAATACACAAAACCTTAATAACATACGAACCCGAATTATACTACAGAAACCATAGAATCAGTAAGGAAAATACAAAATCATAAATGGAAGCCATAGCCATGATACCTACAGTGAAAAGTCAAAGCTTGGTAAAGAAGGGAGAGGCGTCGAGGGAGTGAGAAGCGAGCGGATCTGGTGATCGAAAATGGGGTTTAGGGTTACAGTCATAGAAGATGGAGAAGATTGATGAAGAGAGTGAAGATAGCAGGTATGAGAAGAGACAGGAGATCGAATATGAATTTTAGGTCAGAAGTTTCTTGGCATCGGAAATATTATCTCAACAATAGGAAAATTATACTAAAAAGGAAGGTACACGTTAGTGGAAATGAATCTGCCAATAGAAATGCAACTTGTATATTTTTGTACATTATGTTACCTTGAGAAAATTAATTTTTACTTCCCTTAAAAAAATGAAAATACACACCTTTGTTGTTTTTTTAAATAAAAATATTAAATTTTTTTTTTCTTATTTTGATGTTTTCAATTTTAATAAAATTGAAAAAGCATTTGGGTAACTTAATTTTTGTTTTTTAAAAAATAAGAAATAAAAATCAATTTGGTAACAATTGTTTTCGTTTTTAAAAACGAAAATTTTTCAAAACAAAAAATGTGATATTCTAAATGTGATATTCTCTTTTTCTCTCTTTCTATATTTGGTAGAAAGGAAAAATGGAGATTAAAATTTTGAATAAAAAATAGAAGAAAATTACAAATTTGAGTTTTTTTTATTGAAAATAAAAAAAAAAATTGATTATTTGGTACAAATGAAAATAGGAGAGAAAATGATGGAGGTGCCCACACAATTTTTTCCTCCAAAAAATAAAAAGAAATTATAAAGAAAAAAGTTGTGCGTATATGAGTAAGTTAAATTATTAAAATACTATCGAATACTTAATTTTAAATAATAATTATAAAAAAAATAAAATAGTTATTTTAAATTAAATTAATTTTTTTCCAATATACCAAATAACTATGAAGGGAAAATATTATACTTTACATTCTACATATTTTTTTCTCTCTTATTTTTTCATTCCCTTTTATTTTATTTTATTTCCTCTCTCTCTCTCTCTCTCTCTCTCTCTCTCTCTCTCTCTCTCTATTTGCTTTCTTGTCACTAGTCTCTCTTAATTTTCTCTTTTCTTATTATTTCCTATCAATTTCTCTCCCTTCAATTTCATAGTCATCTTTTCTATTTCTCTCTCACAATTTTACAATCGCCTTGCTATTTTTAATCAATTTCACAATCATCATTCTCTCACGTTACTTTCTCTCTCGTTAATTTCTTATTCTCTCTAGTCACTCTCTCATCCTCTTCACTTTCTCTCTTAACAACTATTTTCTCCTACATTCTCTCTTCACTACCATAATCACAATAGTTAAGCAGTGATAGAAAAAGATGAGAGCATGGGTAGAGTCAAAAAAAATTTCTAGTGATTACATAACTTAATTAAGAAGAAAAAAAAATGATAAGAAAATAATACAAGGTATTTGATATATTATACATCAAAATATTGTGATTTCCATGCATTACAATTATTGCATACCTGTTTTTATTCCTTGAAAATGTTCTATGATAAATTCGTTACTGATATTATTAAAAATATATTTCCAATAGGGTATGGAGAATCTAATTTTCTATTAAAATATATTTTCATAGCCATTTCTTAATAATAAAAAATGAATAAAAAGCTATTTAAATAGGTGCAAAAGCAAATAATATTCTTTTTTTTCTTGACTTAATTTCATAAAGTTATAATACTTAAGAGTACATTTGGTATAGGATTCAAATCCTATTCTACAAATTCATAAACAACTTTTATATAGAAAATTGATAGAATAAATATCTCTCTTCAGTAGTTACTAATTTTAATAATATATATTGCTCTAGTTACCAAAACCCAATCTATTTAGTGTTTACTAATTTCTCTAAATCATTTGTCAATTGCCAATTTGGTTACTTTTTCTAAAAAGAATAAATAAAATCTAATTTAGTAATCAGTTTCTAATAATTTACCAATTTTCTTACTAGTTTCCAAAATTGTGACTAGTTACAACGATGTTAACAATTACAATATTGGTTACTAATTTAAAAGTAAAGAAAAAAGGAAAATAAAAAAGACAGACAAACAAACAAAATGACCAAATTAAACCTTAATTAATTTGGTTATTTATTAAAAGTTACTAATTGTTAACTCTATAAAAATATAATTATATGGTGTGTTTTTAGTCTTAGAATGATTGTTTTAAAGAAATAAAAAGTCTCGTCTAGTTGTCTTTTCCTTGCTTTATTTTAATCTTTTTCGTTTTTGGTATCTAAGGTCTAACTTGATTATTATCTATTTCATTTTTCTTAATTTCTAGTAAAATTGCTGAATTCTTGACTTGAGTTTTGCAGAATCTTAAATGGTAGTCTTATAGAAAAAAAGTTAAACTTAAATCAAGGTTAGAATTAATTTTGCTACAATAGTACACCAGAGCAGCATATCCTCTTTTCAGCTGGCATCTTTTTTGCATAGTTGGTTATGATAGCTAATATCAAATGCCAGCTAAGGGGAGCTAAAACTAAAGTGGTCCTCACTCATTCATTTGGTTGACATGTGTGCTAGAGTACCTCACCTATTTAAATATAAAAAGAAAAAGATGTACTGTAAGAGAGGAGTGTGGCAGCTGCATTAAGATAGAAATACGGAAAAGGAAAAAAAGAAACGAAGATTAATACAAAGAAGACAGGATGAATCACCATCATCCAGCTAGAATTTTTCTTACTTCTTTCAATCTTCTTTGTATTTAATTTTTTTTCTTTTCTTGAATTTTTCTATAATCAATGGAATATTTTGGGCTCTTGATTTTTGAGCCCAGAATATGAGCTAAGTTTCTGTAACGACTCGACTTTTTAGATCGTTAACTACTTACATTCTTAGCTTACTTATTTTTTTAAAAAATAGACATTAAAAATTCATGATAAATTTTTTTAATACTTTTATTTCTTTTTAAGAGATTTATATTCATAACTAACTATTTACTTAAATTTTAAAAACAAGTGAAATGTTTCTCGATGGTTAAGTAATCTTTATTTAAAATTGTTGATAAACTTTTTATTAGGGTGATTTAAATAATGCGCAACCATAAAGGGCTCTTAAGTAAGGAGTGAGGTTATATACGAACCACTTAAGTCCCAAGCTCTCCTTAGATAGTTTAGGTCTTTTTGACAAAACTCCTTGTGTTTTGCATTCATTTAAATCAAAATATTCTCTCTTTTAGATCTTTTGAAAAACATTCTTTCAAACTCTATTCAATCGAAATACATTTTTAAGTTCAATTTAATTTAAAAAAACATGTATTGTGAAATAAAATGCCAAATTATAAGTATGTTTTAAACAACATTAAGCTTACATAATTAAAATCCTTTGTCACATAATACGAATATATGCGAAAGTAATTTTAATGACGGTATTCCATTGCATGTGCCCGCATCCCCGCCTTGATTCTAGCTAACCTATCAATCAAATCAGAGATTTCCTTCTTTTGGTACCTATAGCATGGATACTTATAAAATATGAGTTTTTGCTCAGCAAGTACAATGTAATTCTCACAAAATATTTTACTTATAAACAAATAATCTTTTATGAAAGTCCAATTATGTTGTTTTATGAAATCATTATTTTATGTTTTATTATAAGATATTGTATCATGATTTTATCTCATTCTTTATCACAAAGTGTTTTGTCTTCCTTATGGCCCCTGGTGTACGTACCAAGTGCACACTACCGAATGGGAAACTAGGGGAGCGACCTAACTGAAAACATTCACAATCATAGTCCTCAGGAATTCTCGCTTAGTGGAGGTTGGTTTTATTTTCTCTCGGATATCCTCACCTAGTGGAGGTTGGTACGACACCTTTAAATTCTTTATCTTACTTAGTATTCTCTTAATATGAATGGGTATATTTCAACAATAAACCCAAACTTATATTCCATTATCATAGCATTTCCTTTGTTAAAGTATGCTAAAGTATTTTTACATTATAATATTGTAAAGTAAGTATACGTCATTTTTATAGCATAGGAAATGTATCTTTATAAGCATACATTATACATAGGCAATACAATAATAATATAAAGACAAGTTAAAACATGAAATAATTTCAAACATATCATATTGTAAACATGAAATATTTTCAAATCATCCATGCCATAGGTGAAATTGTACTTACCTCGTAATATGATTGTCCTAGTTCTACTCGTTAATTATGTACGTCTAGGTCGAAGTTTTGCCATGATGTATATATACTCTATTTATTAGAGTAATTTAAAGTTGTCTTATACTTTTTCTAAAAAAAGCTTCTAATTACTTAGGACGACTAAATTTTTAAGACTCAGTCTTAATCAAACATAAAACTTCACATTTGAGTAATAATGTCATGTTATATTCATTGGCTAATTTATACTTTCTACTTAGATGGATGCGATTTAATTCTCCTTGACCTTTATCATGGTGGTCTTTTTAATTTATCAATAATTTGGTTGTTGATTTGATTAATATCATCCTAAATTAGTTAAGTTTCCTTAGTTATATTTATTTTCATCAAATACTTTGAATTATTCTTGATTAATTTCTTTATTCATAGTTAAGGGTTATAATATGATAAGTGAGTCAAACACACTAACGGCTACACATATTTAAAATCTAAAATCATACTTGGACTAAATATTATTAGGTATTGATTGTACTTTTTAGGCTCATAATTAAACTTATGCTAAATACAATTAAAGGCATACATTATTTATTTCTTATAATTGATTTCATGTCTTAAATTTAAGTAAATCTTATCTTATCCCAATTAGAGGTCTAAAATAAAATTTTCTATTTATTCTTATACCAAATTTTAAACCCAAAATTTCAAGTTTTATAATGTATATTTTTTCCTATAATCTTAGATTTCTAACATTTATGCCTTCCAATGGTAAATCAATTTATAGCTTATCTTTTTGTTACAGATTCTTCCTTTATTTATTTTTACACTTTAATATGGTTTTAAAATAGCTTAAAATATCTTTCTCACATATTTGACCCATATATTGTCAAAATTATACTTTTGACCAAATACTCAAAGTTTTGACATTTCAGTCCTTTCAACTTTTGAGCAAACATCTTTAATTTTTGGAAAGCATTTTTAATGGGTAAAAATTTGTTCATAAGGATCTAAGTATAAATTATTAAGTTTGGTTCATTTTCATGAACATTTTATTTTAGGGTCTTACACTTAAAAATCTTCTACTTTTGTGTTTAGTTATTTTGATTTTACTATTATTATTATTATTATTTAGCCTTTATTATTATGAAGTATTCATATTTAGAGGCTTAAGAAATCAACAAAATAAGTCTAAACGTAATACAAATTATATAACATCTAAAGTAGATCAAATATGTTATTACCCATTTATTCTTTTATGGAATCTATTTAAACACATAACAAGCAAAGTGAGATAATATTTACCTTCCAAGTTTGAATCTTCTTTCTTACGTCTCCACCACAAAACTAGGTGCTCTCTTTTTTAATTATAATTCTTAATTTCTATAGTCGATGGGTAAAATATAATAGCTCTTGTAGATTTGAAAGAAACTAAGGTAGAAAGAGATTTTTTTTTTTTTAGAAAGGATAATTGGAAAAATGAAGATAGTTTTGGCTAAGTAATTAAAAAGTTAAGTATGAATTTGCAATTACCAAATGAATGATCTATTTATAAGTCATCCATAGAAGGTATCCAATACAACATACTTTCATATTCTATGAAATAATCTAAGCACCATTATTACTAATTTATCAATATATCTTCTTTTCCTACTCCATTACGTTATCTTTACTTTATTTTTCACTCATCCATTACATTTGTCTCTAATCTTTCTTCTTTTTCAATTATTTGGAATCTAATACCACTAGCTCCCAAAGAAAGTCTCTACTATATTAATATTTTTCATACCTTTTGAATTATTTGGGAGACAAAAGCTATTAATTAGTTTCGTCTATGTCTTTCACTTTGAATTATGGCTACTAATTTCTAAAGAATATTTTCATTATCAATTTTCTTTTTCCTATTTTTTGAATTATTTTAGAAACAAAAAGTTATCAATTAGTTTTATCTGTATTGTCCTTTTTTAGAATTACTCACTAATTTTATCCCTTTCCTTTTCTATTCTACTAATTTAAAGTTATTACCTCTCTAAGATAAAACTTCACTACTGTTTATCTTTTTCTACAACTTATTTTCTACCCTTAGATTGATTTGTCTTCTTAATTCTTTGTATACTTAAATCTTAGCCATTCAAATTATGGCATGGTACTATTTCAGTGTAACCATTAACTTTAGGTTATAAAATGTAACAATTTTTAATGCGACATAAGCATGTCACATTCTTAATTAGGTTATATTGATATACATAATATAATCTTTGTAGAATCAATTTATTATTAAAGAAAACTAACTTAGAATTTCTAAGTTAAACAAGGAATAACTATGGTTTTCTCACATAATAAAATTTAATATTAAAATAATACTGCACACATAATTTCAAGTATTTGCGAACATAAACTTATTAAAATTCGATACTAAGTTTATTAATAATAATTCTACTAAGATTGCTAGTCTAGGGATTCCTAAGGGGTTATAGTTTCCTTTAGCTGGGGTTATGACGAATCTAAGGTTATAATGGTAGCTTAAATGTTATTTTGATGTTTATGGCAATTTTTTTTTGTTTATTCAAGTGAGCTTGATTGTTAATTCCTTTTATTATTTAGCCACCAATATTTAGGATAAATAAATTAAGATTAATTCTGTAAAGGTTAATCTTATTAGATCTAGCTTGAATGATGCATATTTCAAGTATCTCTTTAGTATATATATGAATTAGTAACTGTATAGGAATATATTATTACCGTATATAACCCATAAAAATTGATATTATAAATGGTATTTTGAGAACTAGTTCAGTATAGGAATATATTAAACCTGATTTGAAGAACTCTAAACATAACAAATTCAGAAGATTATTATGTGTAGCTTGAATTTTCGGTTACTGAAGTAATTTTGCCATATCATTGCTATAACATTTATAGTCAAATTTACAACCGAGGAGGATTTAGTAATCCTAACTTAATACCACCATTGATTTACAATCTTTTGATTAGATTGTGCTATTTTCTGCTTATTATTTGCATTTCTATTTACTTCAGTCAGTTTTTACTATTTTATTACAAATTTTCATTTCTCATTCCTTAAACTAGCTTATTTGAATTTAGTTTCTACAAATAACTTAGTAATCAGTCCCCGTAGAGATGATATTCAGCTCATTACTATATTACTTATTTGGCATGTATACTTACATAGCAATTATAAAATCTACAATAAGTTGTTGGCACTATTGCTGGGGATTGAAATCACTAGAGTTATTTGTACAAGCTATTTTATTTTTCTTGCCTTTCTTTTTCTTTATTTGTTTGAGTGGTTATGCTTGCAAGCGCTTATACTCTTTATATGAATAAGCAGTGAGATCAAGAGTTGGTGCCCTTAGATCCTGAGATTAAAATAACATTTCGAGTAAAAAGAAGGGAGCAACAATAAGGTTTAGCTAGTGTAGAATGAATAGCTGAAGCGGCTGGTGCTAATAACACTGTAGCAATTGCAGATGACAGGGATAGAGCAATAAGAAACTGTGTTGATCCTATACTCAATGGGCTGAATCTTGGTATTGTGAGGCCTGAAATATAAACAACTCAGTTTGAATTATAGCCGATTATGTTTTAAATGCTCCAAAATGTGGGGCAATTCTGTAAAATCCTAAATTTTGTAAGGGTAATTAAGTAATTTTACTTCAGAGGTATTTTGGTAATTTTGTATTTTTAGATTAATTAAATAAAAAATTGGAAATAAATTATTGGTGTTGAATCTAGACAAGATAAAGTCTAGGTTCCATTTGAGGCAAAAGTGAAAAAGAAATTTCAAATCGGGGACAAAAGTGTAATTAAAGAGGGACTAAAGTGAAAGAATCTTTTAAAATTGTGGCCAAAGTGGAATTTCATAAACTTATTTTTCAGTCGAATCAGATTGCGCCACGTGTCCCACTGCTACAGTTTTTGAAAAATTGCATAAAAACCCCCCTTTCTTCTTCTCCTCCACGTGAACCCCCGAAATCCCCCCCTGTCACTGCTCATCCAAGCCTCCACCGGCCGCCGCCGTGCCAGACGTGCCCGCCCGCCGTGACAAGAAGATGCCGACGAACCACTGCCGGGTACTGCCGCTGTGAACCGCCGCCTCTCGCCAGAGAAATCGCAATTCGCGCCACCGGATCAGTTTTTCATCCGCCGTCCAACGTCCGATCACCGCACCACCCCTACCCTTGGATTCGTCTCGACTCTAGCTTTGATTTCCGTCCACTCTCAGCCTCCAACTCGGCTCTGGTGAGAAGTTGACTACTGTAGCAATATTTTAATATATAATTTTGTGGTATTTTCATAATTGGTTTTGAAATTGAGTTTTCGATCGGACCGTTAGATTTTAAAACTGATATCATTTTTGGAATTTACGTTAAAAATGGTAAAAAAATGAGATATATATTGACTATGTTCTGAAACGGGCTCGAAAAATGAGATAAGACGGCTCATATTTGCCTCGATTTGCGTGTCGTGGGTCCCGCATCCAAATTTGACAAATTATATGTCTAACCTAGGGTTTTTGGGTACTCTGAATTCAGTGGTGAAGTTTGTTTCATGATTTGAAGCTCCGTTTGAAAATCAAGTTTTCAAACCAAGGAAGTAAAGTTTCGAAAACGACGTCTGCTCTTCCAAACCACACCTAAATGACGCCAAACTTTCTCCATAGCCTTGTAATGCTAGTTGGATGCTCGATAGAGCTAGGGATTCGATTAATTGATTCTAAAATTAATTTAATTTATGAATTTTATATATTTTTAATAAATATAGAATTTCGTGAAAAAATTTATAAAAATTGTGTTTATGTCCATTTTTTATTTGAATTGAGATATAAACTGCCTGGAAAATACGTCACATTGGTTAGCATATCATATATATTGTTTTGGATTGATTTGTGCAGGAAATTGGATTTTTGGGTTTTGATAGAAAATAGCTATTGTAATGCCGAAATTTTTAGAAAATCTAAAATGGTTTGAGAACTTAGTTTTGAGGACTGGAAGTGATTTGATTAAAGAATACTGCATGGTTATTTTGAGATTCTGTGGAAATGATGCATATCCTTATTATGTCATTTATAAAACATTTGTATGTATTCACACATTTACGATGCCCTACATTGGGTGATTGGACTTACGATGCCCTCATTGGGTGATCGGACATACGATGTCCTACATCGGGTGATCGGACTTACGATGCCCCATATCGGATGATTGGACTTACGGCGCCTCTTTAGGTGGCTTAGACTTATGAGTGATCCATTAGGATACTTCGGAAATCATGATTGCATACATGGATATATGTTGGCTTGAATGGATATGTACTGGTTTTGATGAATGTTACAATGGTTTGAAATGTTTGACCATTGGACTATGACTTCTACTTGAGTTTTGTGAACTGTTTTGAATGGAATACTGACCATGCAGGACCTTCAACATGAGTATATTTTATATATATGTAGGAACTTGTAATTGATTCTCTACTGGGCATTAGCTCACCCATTTCTTCCCTTCAGGTGGCACTCAGTGTAATTTGGATCAGAAGAGATAAATCGAGGCATTTGCAGAACAACTAGTTTATTTATATTTTGATAATTTCCTACGAGACTTATAAAATATTTAAATTTGAATAGGAATTTGGATTTCATTAAACTTTATAAATTAGAATATGAAATCTAGATATGGTTTTTATTACTTAAGTCTGAGTTTGAGTGTGAGATGATTTGTGATATACAACTATTAAAACAATTGTTTTGTTTACGGTCTATGTTCAATGAGTGACACATAACTGTGAGATTTTATTATCATTTAAATTTTTGTTGAGGCCAGTTTTGAAAGGTTAGAGTCTTCGGGGCAAAAATTTTGAACGAATTGAGTCTTTTTATTTAGTTATTTTTGGTATTTCTAATTTATGAAATACCCATTCTACCATTGACCCCGGCCTCGGGTTATGACAGAAAATTTGGTATCAGAGCCAGGTTTTAAATTTAAAATACTCGGGGTGTGTCACTCATTAAACTGGATTAGACATTTCTTTTTACATAAGTCGTGCAAAATCATCATCTTACTAATACGTTGGACATATTGAAATATAAATCAACAAAATGCCTCTAAGAAAAAGAGTGTCTCAACCTGAGAGAGAACAAGATGTTCCTCTACAGCAAGACTCTCCTGCTTTAATATTGTTGATGCTCTCTAACAAGCTATGCAGAGGATACCTGGTCTTATGACAAGGCCGACTGCTGAAAATGACTGATCTATAAGCTTCAGGGATTTTACTAAGCTGAACCACCAAAATTTTATGGTGAACATGATCCCGCAACTACACTGAGATGGCTTAGGGAAGTTCAGAAGAAATTTGATACCTTGGCAGTACCAGCAGAGTTTAGAGTGGGCTTTGCAATGTACTTGCTTCAGGATACTGCTGATCATTGGTGGAATACTATTAAGTTGACTCATGACACCACCACTATGACTTGGGAATAGTTTGATGAACTGTTCAGAGGACAGTATGCCAATGACGACCATGTTAATGAAATGTTGAAACAGTACAATATCTTGCGACAAGGTAGTATAACTATTGATGAATACTAGATGACTGAATTAAGGGAATAACTAGATGACCTATTGTCAAAAGGGTTCATCAGGAGTAGTACCTCACCTTGGGGTACTCCGGTTCTCTTTGCCAAGAAGGCTAATGGTACAATAAGACTTTGTGTAGACTACAGAAAGCTAAACCAGCTTACAATAAAGAACAAATATCCTTTGCCAATAATTGACGAGTTGTTTGACCAACTCGGTGGATCCAAATTCTTTTCAAAGATAGACCTGAGATTTGGTTATTACCAACTGAAGATTCATAAAGAAGACATACCAAAAACTATATTCAGGACTCGATATGGTCATTTCGAGTTATGCCTTTCGGATTGACGAATGCACCTACAACATTCATGGACCTTATGAACAGAATCTTCAGGCCTTATTTGGATAGATTCATGGTTATGTTTATTGACGACATTTTGATTTATTCTAAGACTCGGAAAGAACATGCTGAACATTTAAAGACCGTGCTTCAGACTTTGAGAGATCATCAGTTATATGCTGAGAGATCAAAATGTGATTTCTGGATGACAGAAGTTAAATTCTTGGGCCATGTGATTTCTCAAAATGGTATCTCAGTTGATCCATCTAAGATAGAGTCTATTCTTGGATGGGAAAGACCGAGAAATATTACTAAGGTACGGAGTTTCATTGGTCTAACTGGTTATTATCGTCATTTTGTAGAAAACTTCTCGAGTATTGCTTTGCCTTTAACCAAGTTAACGAGGAAAGATGTCAAGTTTACCTAGAATGATGAGTGTGAGACATCATTCATGAAATTGAAGGAAAAACTGACAACCACACCTATTCTGATTATCTTTGATAGTAGTGAACCATATATGGTGTACACAGACGTTTCTGGTCTGGGATTGGGATGTGTTTTAATGCAAAATGGCCGGGTTGTAGCTTATGCTTCTCGTCAATTGAAATCCCATGAAAAGAATTATTCTCCTCATGATCTAGAATTGGCAGTTGTAATATTTACTCTCAAGATCTGGAGATGTTACTTGTATGGTGTTAAGTTTGATATTTACTCCGATCACAAGAGTTTGAAATATCTCTTCAGTCAACGAGACTTGAATTTGAGACAGAGGAGATAAATTGAATATATGGAGGATTATGATTTCAATCTTCAGTATCATCCCGGAAAGGCAAATGTGGTAGCAGATGCCTTGAGCCGTAAATCTCATGGTATACTTGCTTCTTTGATACTTGAAGAGTGGGAAAATTCAGTCACTATTGGTGATTATAATTTGGAGTATTCTGAGTGAAATAATATTGCTTGTGTTAGCAATATAGTGGCTACTCCTTCACTTCTTCAGATGGCTCAACAAAGTCAATGGCAAGATCAAGAATTAAAGAAAATTTGGAACCAACTTCAGAATGGTGAACAACTAGATAGTTGGAGTACTAATAGAGAAGGATTTGTACTATTTAATGGAAAGTTAGCTGTAGTTAATAATCCATACCTTCGAGAGACTATCTTGACTGAAGCTCACAAATCTAAGTTTGCAATATATCCCAGTAGTACTAAGATGTACCATGACTTAAAGAGATAGTATTGGTAGAAAAGCATGAAACGAGATGTAGTTACTTTTGTGGCTAAGTATATAATCTATCAGCAAGTAAAAGTAGAACATCAAAGGCCAGCTGGATTACTTCAGCCATTGCTTATTCCAGAATGGAAATAGGATAAGATCACTATGGATTTCATAACAGGATTGCCGAGAACTCAAAGGAAAAATGATGCAATTTGGGTAATTGTTGATCGAATGACAAAAACTGCTCATTTTACACCGATTCGAATTGATTTTTCTCTCAACAGACTTAGTCGTCTTTATATGGATCACATTGTTCGTTTACATGGAGTGCCTTCCAACATAATTTTTGATAGAGATCCAAGATTTATATCTAAGTTCTGGAGAGCTTTACAGAAAGCTTTGGGAATAGAACTAAATTTTAGTACAACTCATCACCCACAGACAGATGGCCAATCTGAGAGAACAATTCAAACTCTAGAGGATTTGCTTCGCTCATGTATACTGGACTTTGGTGGAAGCTAGGATGATCATTTGTCGTTAGTAGAATTTGCATACAACAACAGCTACCAAACCAGTTTGGGTATTGCTCCATATGAGGTATTATATGGTAGACCATGTAGGTCACCCTTGTGTTGGGCTGACACAGAGGAGCGAGTTACTCTTGGGCCAGAATTGATACAAGATACTACTGATAAGATCAACATGATAAGAGAAAGACTTAAGGTTGTTCGGAGTTGTCAAAAGAGTTATGCGGATCTCTTGAGATGAGAAGTAGAGTTTGACGTTAGTGACCAAGTGTTTCTAAAAGTTACACCGAGGCTTAGAGTTACTAGATTTGGAGTTA
Organism: Parasponia andersonii; assembly: GCA_002914805.1. Taxonomy (NCBI): domain Eukaryota; kingdom Viridiplantae; phylum Streptophyta; class Magnoliopsida; order Rosales; family Cannabaceae; genus Trema; species Trema andersonii. The sequence continues at coordinate 655,567 of JXTB01000088.1, forward strand.
AAGGAAAGTTAGCTCCAAGATATATTGGGCCATTTATGATTACTGCAAGAATTGGGCCAATAGCGTATCGATTAGACTTACCACCACAGTTGGGCCATGTGCACAATGTCTTTCATGTTTCAATGCTGAGGAAATATGTTCTTGACCCATCTCATGTAATTCAATACGTGGAGTAATCAAGGAGCTAGTTCATATACAACTCCAAATAGACCAACCCAACCACCTGGTTTCTAACAGCATCTGTTGCAGCAACAATAATTTCAGAAATAATAACATCCAGAGCAATCTAACTCTATTGAAGCTTTATTGAAGGAGTATATGGCAAAAAATGATACCATAATTTAGAATCTGTCAGCAATAATTCAAAGCTAAACAGCTTTACTCAGAAACATGGAGAATCAAATGGGGCCGTTAGCTAATGCCTTATATAGCAAGCCCCAAAGTTCTTTGCCAAGTGATACAGAAAATCCGAGCCGTGATGATGAAGAATATTGCAAAGCAATCTCATTAAGGAGTGGAAAAGCTTGAAGTAAAGCCCAAACAACAAAGAGAGCCCTCTTTAATCTAAAGAGAAGGAAGATGGAGTGGAAAATATAACAAAGTAGGCTATTGAAAAAAAAAAAAGGAAATCTATTGCAGCATCACTACAGCAAACTAGTCAGAAAAGCAAAATGATAGACCACTGCCGCCTTTTCCTCAATGATTTCACCATAATAACAAGACAAGCAATTTGACAAATTTTTGTAGGTTTTGAAGTAGCTGCATATCGACATACCACTTGTAGAAGCTTAGAACAGATGCCAAAATATGTCAAGTTCATAAAAGACATCCTTTCCAAGAAAAGAAGGTTATGAGAGTTTGAAATAGTGGCATTTATGAAAGAGTGCAGCTCAATCTTGTAGAGCAAAATTCCTCCTAAACTTAGGGATCTTAGAAGTTTTACAATACCATACTCTACTAGTGATACCTATTGTGGGAAAGCCTTGTGTGATCTTAGAGCAAGCATTAACTTAATGCCCATGTCAGTTTTCAGGCAGCTAGGAATTGGGGATGCAAGGCTAACTATAGTTACTCTTCAGCTTGTAGATAGATCCTTTGCTCATCCTGAAGGAAAAATTGAAGATGTTTTAGTTCGGGTGGACAAGTTCATATTCTTGATGGATTTTTTATTATATTAGATTATAGGGTTGACAAGGAGGTACCTATAATCTTAGGTAGACCATTTCTCGCTACTGAAAAGATGTCGATAGATATGCAAAAAGGATAGCTCACAATGCGAGTTAATGATGAATAGGTCACTTTCAATGTATTCAAGACTATGTGATTTCCTAATGAGATAGAAGACTGTTCAGCCATCAATGTATTAGATTCACTTATGATTAATGAACTCCAAAAATCTTGCGACAACAACATGTTCTTGGTGTCCACAAAGGTCGATTATGAGGAAAAACTTAAAAAAGATGGCTATGTTCTATAGGTAGAGACAAAGCATTCACTTACTAGACCGGGAAAATAATTTGAATCTCTCGAATTATTAGAAAGGAGTTTCAAGCCTTCTAAACCATGTATTGAATAACCCCCGATTTTAAAGTTAAAACCACTACCTTCTCACTTAAAGTATGTATATTGGGGTGACTTAAATAGGTTACCAGTGATTATTCCTTCAGCTTTGCATTCGGAGCAAGAGCAGTAAATTACTTGTAGTACTTAGAAAGTTCAAGAAAGTAATAGGGTGGATAATTACTGATATCAAGGGAATCAATCCTACAATCTGCATGCATAAGATTCTGCTGGAAGATTGCTTCAACAAATTTGTAGAGCAGTAATGAAAACTAAACCCAATCATGAAGGAAGTTATGAAGAAAGAGGTAATCAAATGGTTGGATGCAGGGATAATCTACCCTATTTTAGATAGTTCTTGGGTCGGCCCAATTCAGTGTGTGTCGAAAAAGGGAGGTGTAATAGTTGTGGCCAATGACGATAATGAGTTAATACCTACAAGAACAGTAACTGGTTGGAGGGTATGTATGGACTATAGGAAGCTCAATAAGACCACAAGTAAATATTATTTCCCACTACCATTCATTGACCAAATACTCGGCAGACTTGCCAGTAAAAAGTATTACTATTTCTTGGATAGATACTCAGGCTATAACCAGACTGCTATAGCACTAAAAGATCAGGAGAAAACCTTTACTTGCCCCTATAGAACCTTTGCCTTCAGGAGAATGTCATTGGACTCTGCAATGCTCCAGTAACTTTCCAGCAATGTATGATGTCTATTTTCACTAATATGGTAGAGAAGACTCTTGAAGTTTTTATGGATGATTTTTCCGTATTTGAGGAGTCATATGAAGATTGCTTGCTAAACTTAGAAAAAGTTTTGGAGCGGTGTGAAGAAACTAACCTCGTCTGCTATTTTATGGTGCAAGAAGACATTTTTTTAGGTCATAGAGTTTCCAAGCACGACATTGAAGTGGACAAGACAAAAATTGAGGTTATTGAGAAGCTACCACCACCAATATCAGTCAAGAGTATTATGAGTTTCTTGGGATATGCAGGTTTTATAGGAGATACATAAAGGATTTTTCAAATATTTCCAAACCACTATGTATTTTATTGGAGCAAAATAGACCCTTTGAGTTCAATGAAGAATGTATACAGGCCTTTTTGGAGCTAAAGAGATATTTGTATCTGCCCCAATTATAGTAGCCCCAGATTGGTCTTTACCCTTTGATCTAATATGTGATGCAAGTGATCATACAGTTGGGTTGTGATGGGACAAGGAAAAGGGAAGATATTTCACTCCATTTACTATTGTAGCAGGACCTTATCAGATACTCAGTTAAACTACACCACTACCAAGAAGGAGCTCCTAGCTATTATCTTTGCTTTTAATATATTCAGAGTCTATCTGGGGGAAACAAAGGTCATTGTTTACACTGATCATTCAATAATCAAGTATCTCATTGCAAAGAATGATGTCAAACTGAGGTTGATCAGATGGATATTGTTATTGCAAAAGTTTGATTTGGAGATAAGAGATAGGAAGGACACTGAAAATTAAATTGCAGATCACTTATCAAGATTAGAAGCAGGAGATGAAAAAGAGATTAAAGAGCCTATCCGAGAGACATTCCTAGATGAACAACTTCTAGTTGTGCAACAAGTGGTTATTCCTTGGTTTGCAAACTTTGCTAATTACTTGGTTAGTGGATTACTCCCATCGGATATAAATAGCCAGCAGCAGAAGAAGTTACTTCATGATGTGAAAGCTTATTATTAGGATCAGCTTTTCCTATATAAGCAATGTGCAGATCAGATTTTGACAAGGTGTGTCCCTAATAAGAAAATTCATAGTATCTTACACTATTGCCATTCATCTTCATATGGACATTTTGAAGGGTTTAGAACAGCTGCCAAGCTCTTACAATCGGGTTATTATTGGCTAACCATCTTAAAAAATGCTCATAAATTTGTCAAGACTTATGATAGATGCCAAAGAGTTGGGAATATCTCACAAAAACATGAAATGCCCTTAAACAATATTTTAGAAGTGTATTTATTTGTTGTGTGAGGCATATATTTCATGGGACTATTTCTTGCATCTTTTGGGAATCTTTATATCTTGGTAGTTATGGACTATGTTTCTAAATGTGTGGAAGGTTGGGCATCCCCCACAAATGATTCCAAGGTAGTGGTGAAGTTCTTGCACAAGAATATTGTCACATACTATGGCACTCTGAGAGCTATCATAAATGATGAAGGAACGCACTTTGGTAGCAAGTAGTTTGAGAATCTCTTGACTAAATATGGGGTGAAGCATGAGATTGCTATAGCATGCCATCCGTAGATAACTGGCCAAGCTAAATTTTCTTATAGAGAAATCAAAAGAATCTTGGAGAAGGTTGTAAATTCCACCCTGAAAGATTGGTCAACACGACTTGATGATGCTCTTTGGGCCTATAGGACAACCTTCAAAAAACCTTTGGGGATGTCACCATATAGGCTAGTCTTTGAGAAACCATATCACTTGCTGGTGGAGCTAGAGGACCGAGTATATTGGATGATGACAAAGCTTAACATAGACCTTTAAGCTGCTGGAGAAACACGGTTGCTACAGCTAAATGAGTAGGAGGAATTTCAGATGTTTGCTTACAAGAGTGCCAAGTTGATAAAGATAAAACAAAGAAGTGGCGTGATAGTAAGATCCAACAAAGGAGTTTTGAACTTGGGCAGCAAGTTTTGTTCTTTAACTTCCGATTGAAGCTATTTCCTCATAAATTAAAGTCTAGGTGGTCAGGTCCATTCAAAATTGCCAAGGTCTATCCATATGTTACTGTTAATTTGCTGGAAGAAAATTCAAGGTGCCAATTCAAGGTCAATGGTCAGAGATTGAAGCTTATTAGGGAGCTGTATTTGATAGAGGAAATACCTCAATCACCCTACAAGATCCATGATTAAGTAAGAAGTCAGGTTGTCGATTCTAAACCAAGCGCTAAGTAGGAGGTAACCCACTACATATTCTTTACCTCCATCCCTTTTAACACTTTTCTTTTCTTACATTCTGTTATTGAACTTTTACATTTGCTTTTTTTAGTGTTGAATCTAAAAAAAAAAAAAGAAAAAGAGCAAAAAAAAAAAAAGAAAAAGAGAAAAAGAGAGAGTAAAGAGATCTAAAAACTAGATTTTTAATTTGTGGTTAATTCATATGCAAAGAAACATGTCTAAAAGTATAAAAAATTGAGAAAGAAGGAACTCAAGAAGGATTTTTGGTATTCTAGTGTAGAGAGGCAGATTCCTAGAAATGAAAATTGATGTAACAATTAAATTAATCTTAACAAATTACTAAAGTAATAATAAACCCAATTCCAGAGAGAGAAAGAAAGAGAGAGAGAGAAAAAAAAACAAAGGCAGTAGTCGTGGGGTAGTAGTTTTCGCCATATGGGAGTCGAGGGTGGTGCCCATTGCAACTATCAACACACGATGCTCACTTAAAAATAAAAAGGTAGAAAGTAGGTACTCTTTTCCCCTTTTTCAACCCTAGCCCCACATAATCCGCTACGATAGCAATCTCTATCTCACACACTTCTTCCTCCTCTTTGTCAGCATTACAAAAGTCTCATCTTTCGCTTATGTTTAGGGGAGAAAGTAGCTACTCGTCAATTTACGAAGCAAATAGGGAACCTCGCAAGGCTTCTTAAGTGGCCAAATTATTCTGACAAGGCCGAGACCAGGTTTGCAGAAAACATTCAAAATCGACTATTGGGTGTTGAGAACGGGTTCATGCTGGACAATACTAACTCGATATGGCAGCCACCATTCATTACAGATGTCATCATTCAACATAACTAGTAGTTGTTTTGTGCTCATCTAAAGGACCCAATTGTGCCACTCGTCCGTAAGTTCTACACCAACTTGACTATCCCAGAGGAAGACACCATGTATGTTAGAGGTGTTCAAGATCCTTAGAACGAGGAAGCCACCAATGCTATGGTAAAACAGTTTCCAAGGATTGTGTTTTACTATTATATTCCGTTTTAACTGGTAAGTCTATAAATGTGGATTGGATGATTCATAAGGAAAGTTATGCTTGTGCTACGAGAAAGTCAGGAGCTCTATTTTTCCTGTCTTTAATTACAAAGATGTGCCGGAATGCCCATGCTCCCTATTTGGTCAATGAAGAAAAGCAACATGATACGAGAGAAATTGATACCATAGCTGTGGCCCATATTGCCCAAGATAAACCAACCAATCCTACCCGTCGACCCCCATCTAGCAGACTTGTTGCAACATCCAGCAGTAGCACCAATGTATATATACTTCAGCAGCTAAGGTCATTAGAGCAACGGGTCAGCTAGCAAGAGGTACAACAGTTCCAACCGATGTCAATGCTATAACTGTCACGACCCAAAACATGGGCTAGTGGCAGAAGAGGAATTTCACAAATGTGGGAAATTTCTTGATTTATTTGAAAAGAGTCAAAAGTTCTAGTTTTTATAAAACAATCCATTTAAATAAAATAATTAGAATTTCATCCCGTGAACCACTCTCACAGTTCATATACACCATTAAACATAGATTGAATAATTATTTAAAAATGCCAAATCAAATATAGTTCCAAGAAACATCATCATCCACAACGAAACTCAAATCCCAGAATGGCATACATAGGTTCACAGACAAAATAGAAAGTAGTAATCTTGGTTCAATGCTAATACAAAATCCAAACAATCCAAACACCAAGATGACAAGCTTCTAGCATTACCAAGAGACGAACTGCAATCAAGATGACCTTTTACTCATCTTGATCACCGAGATCGCACTAGATACCACCTGAGGAAGAAGGTAGGGGGTGAGCATAAAATACCCAGTAGAAAAAACAATTACCCAGTCGAAACATTTTAGTGATGGAGAATTCCTGCATGGTTAGTTTAGTCCAAAACATACATATATATATATAATCCAAACCAGAAATCCACATATATATAAAAACAGTGTAATCAAAACCATTCAATCCATATGCACATGACACAAATCAACCCATACCCATAAGCTCTCATCCTCTCATCTGTGGAAACTCAGGATGATGGCATTAAGTATGCCTAATAGCTTGCCTGATACCTAAGCCCATACCCAGAAAGGACACCTATGTGTCGCCTACCAAATCTGGAGGGGCAACCGAATTGCCTACGTTTGCCAAATTGGGAGGTAATCAGAAGTAACAAAACTCCGGACAGGTTTACGGACTCTACACCGATGGTGGGACATATAGCGTCACTCTGTAAACCCACGATACTAACACGGTGCTCATGTATGATCCTATGACAGGTGCAATACAGAACTGAAGTGTGAAAATATCATGCTCTAGTTTTTCGGTAAAATCAGCATACTAGGTTTTTATAGAAAAATGGGCAGCATAACGACCTTATTTTTAATATACCTAAAATAACCTGCACTCAGAAAATTCCCAGAGCAATACAATACGTATACATCATACAATCAATTCCCATCACAGATGTTCAAGAAAACCGAAAATCACATTTATTCTCATATGTTACAGAAAATAAGTTTTATTCAAAAATGATATAAAACAGGGGTAATTGAATCTCTACCTCGCTCGAATAGCAATACCACACTATTGAATCCTCAAGGTGTCGTTGACGATTGCCCGGAGGGTCGGGAACCAATTCCAAGCCCTCGATCATCCTCTTGCGAAAAATCAACTCCTCAACGGAGCTTCAATTCCACAAACGGACCTCTTCACTGAATTCCTAACATTCAAAATAGATAGGTTAGACATATAACTTGTCCAACTCGGATCCGGGGCCACACCGAGCCAGTGGCATGCAAATCGAGGCAAATCTCGACCGTCCGATCTCGATTTCCCTGCCGGTCACCAAACATAGGCAATATATATATCCAACTTCTCCATTTTCCGAGTACAATCCAAAAATGACAACAAAAACACAATCTAATGACCGGATCAAAAAGTTAAACTTAAACTCAAAATATCCAAAAATGGCAATTTTCAATCTGGGCAAAATAGGGATGAGATATATATATACCTTGATAATCTTTGGGACGAGATGAATCTAACGGGACCGGTTGGAGGTCGAATGATGGCCAGAATCATCGCCGGCAGCCAAAAATCTGAAACGGCGACTTTGGAGATTTTTCGACATTGCAGGTGACCGGGGACGGATGGCGCGACTTCGACGTCACACGGGGAAGCTGCGTCGGTCGGTGGCGTGGGCAGACGATAGCAGCGGTCTGGCTTCGGCGGCAGAGAGAGGTTCGAGAGAGAGAGATCGGGGGGAAAGAGAGAGAAGAGAGAGAGAGAGAGAGAGAGAAAGAAAGAAAAAAGACAGGGCACGTGGCCCTGTCTTATAAGGCTGTGCAATTTTTTAAAAAATTGCACATAAGTCTCCAAAATTTCAAATTTCTTTCAAATCAGTCCCCCAAAAATTATAATTTAGTCCTTTTGCACAAAACTTTTGTAAATTAATCCCCCCAATATTTATCTAGAAAATTAGTAAAATTTCCAAATTACCCTCCTAAAATCCGGGTTTTTACAACAACAGTCTTACAAGCAGCAACAACAATACTAGACTTATGCAAAGGAAAGGGACAATGCCCTAAAAAAGTCTCTGCAAAAGAATTTCACCAAGCTCACTTATAACTTCCCTATATTTCTAGAAGAGATACTCCAAGGCTTGGACGATGAGGGTAGGGAAGAGTCTAATGAAGATGGTTCTAATAGGGTTGTTGAGTAGTTGTGACAGGGACTTTTCATCTATTTATTTTTCTTTTTTAATCTATTTTCCAGTTTGAGTCGCAGTGGGGACACTGCTTGTTTTAAGTTTGGGGGAGCTTATTTACCTGGCTTTTTATCTGATTTTATTTCTTTTGTGTGCTTTATGGGTCAGTCAAATCATTTTGTATAGTTATTTATTAATTTTGGTTATATTTTGTTGCTCTAGTATGCTGCAGCATGGTGATCTTATGATGAAATTCTTACTGCATTAATATTTTTAGCTTATGAGATGAATTGCCATGAATTGAATATTGGGGATATTTATTTTAGCCTGCTTTTAGATATGAAATTTCCAATTTTTCTTTGCACTAGAGGTATGGGTTAGAAGACTTTTGGAAAGCTTAGGAAATTTTGAATCATTATGAGAGTTTAAGACTCTAGAACTGATTTTGTGAATCCCTTGAGGCAAAATTTAAGAGACCAAACATGGAAGACTTAATGTAGGCAGAATACATTAAAAGTCTAAGAGGAGCTTAAGTTTAAGGGAGTATTAAAAAAAAGTAGTGATATAAATAATAAATACTCCACTATTCTGGACTACCTAATAACCAGCGATAACATAAGCTCTATGTGTACCTTTGTGTCAAATAGTAGTTTGGAATATGAGTATGCTACAACAACTCTAAAAGTGAATTTGCTAAGTAACCGGGTGCTTTTATCACCAATGTTGGCATTTGTATAAAAAGACATTGTGACATCTAAGTATTTGAAAAAAAAAAAAAAAGAAACAAAAGAAACAAATAATATTAAATTTCCCAATTAAGCTCCGTGGTGAAAATCTGTGAAAGCCTTATAATCGTGTTAGGGATTTACAAAATTAGCTTATAGAACCAAAAATTAGGCCTAATGATCGTGTTTTGATATGACTTAAGTGATTCATGGAATGCTAACCATAGTTTCCACACACACCCGTAAGGAAAAATCACATTTAGGAGTAAAGTTGTAATGAATTGAACTATTATTTGAGGAGGGATCATTCTGATCATAGGCTGAAGATTGACGAATAGAACGGAAAACTAAGGAATGATTCTTTTGTCAATAAACTAGAGCTCTTTTGTGTCTTTGTGTCTTTTGTGTGTCTTTTTTTTTTTGTTTTGTCACTCAAGAATGAGTAATAATTTAAGTTTGGAGGTGTGATAATTCTATAAAAATAGAGTTATCTAGTGTATTTTTAGATAACTCTATAAAAATAGAGTTATCTGGTGTATTTTTAGTCTGAGAATGGTTGTTTTAAAGAAATAAAAAGTCTAGTCTAGGTGTCTTTTCCTTGCTTTATTTTAGTCATTTTTGTTTTTGGTATCTAAGGTCTAACTAGGTTAATATCTATTTTATTTTTCTTAATTTTTAGTAGAATTGCTGAATTCTTTACTTGAGTTTTGTAGAATCTTAAATGGCAGCCTCTTAGAGGAAAATCTGAACTTAAGTCAAGGCTGAAATCAACTTTGCTGCAGCAGTGTACCGAAGCAATACTGAGCAGCAAATCCTTTTCCAGTTGGCATCTTTTACGTACAGCCGGTTATGACAGCTAATATAAAATGCCCGCTAAGAGGAGCTAAAGCTAAAGTGGTCCTCACCTCTTCATTTGGTTGACACATGTGCTAGGGTACCTCACCCATTTAAATATAAAAAGATAAAGATATATTGTAAGAGAGAAGAGTGTGACAACTGAGCTAAGAGAGAAATACGGAAAGGAAAGAGAGAAAAGAAGATTAGTACAGAGAAGAAAGGATGAAGAATAATGGGTACTAGCAGTAGAGAGATCAATTCACCATCATCCAGCTAGAATTTTCCTTACTTCTTTCAATCTCCTTTGTATTTAGTTTCCTTTTCTTTTCTTGAATTTTTCTGTAATCAATAGAATATTTTGGGCCGCTGATTTTTGAGCCCCAAAACATGAGCTAAGTTTTCTTTAACTAGGATTATAATGAATCTAAGGTTATAATGTCAACTTAAACGTTGTTTTGATGTTTATGGAAATTTCTTTTTGTTCATTCAAGTGAGCTTGATTGTTAATTCCTTTTATTGTTTGGCCACTAATATTTAGGATAAATAAATTATGAATAATTCTGGAAAGGTTGACCTTAGTGGATCTAGTTTGAACGATACATGTTTCAAATATCTCTCTAGTAGATCTATGAATTAGTAATGGTATAGGAATATATTGTTACCGTGCATGACCCATAAAAATTGATGCTATAAATAGTGTTTTGAGAACTAGTTCGTTATAGGAATATATTAAACCTGGTTTGAAGAACTCTAAACATAACAAATTTGAAAGATTATTATTGCATCCTGAATTTTCAGTTACTAGAACGATTTTGCCATAGCATTGCTGCAACATCTACAACCAGATTTGCAACCGATGAAGATTCAGTAATCCTAGCTTAATACCACCATTGGTTTATAATCTCATAATTAGATCATGCTATTTTCTACTTAGTATTTACATTTCTGTTTGTTCGGCACGTTCACTTGCGTAGCCATTATAAAATCCACAGCACTAATTACCAATTCTATTACTGGTTACCAATTTATAATACAATTATTGGTTTGTTCAGTTACTAGTTTCAAGTTTTTTGGTTATAGATTACTAGTCACAATAATATGGTTACTAGTTTTTCTGGTTACTATTAACTAATTTGATTACTAGTTTTTTTGCTTACCGTTAATAATTTAATTACTAATTACTCTAGTTACTATTACTAATTTAGTGAATGATTTCAAACTAATGGCTAGTAACGAAGATCAGTGACTAGTTACCAATAATTGTTTGTTGGTAACTAATAGCCACTAGTTACAAATTTCTAATATAGTTATTAGATTTTCCAATTATTGATTTCAAATTTCTCTGGTTACTGGTTATTAGCCACTAGTTTTTTCGGTTATCATTAACTAATTTGGTTGTTAGTATTTCTAGTTACTATTATCTAATTTGATTTTTAATTACTCTAGTTACCACTACTAATTTGATTACTGATTTTAAACTAATGGCTTGGCTAGCTGCAAAGATCAATGACTAGTTTATAGTAACTGGTTACTAATAACTGTTGTTTACAAGTTTCTAATATAGTTATTAGTTTCTCCGATTACTGGTTTTAGGCTTCTCTGGATATAGGTTACCAATCACAACAATTTGGTTCTTTATTTTTCTAATTACTATTAACTAATTTGGTTTTTTTTTTTTTTTTTGTTAACCTTTACTAATTCACTTACTAATTACTCTAGCAATTACCACTACTAATTTAATTATTGATTTCAAACTAATGGCTAGTTACAAATATTAGTTACTGACACTAGTTACCAGTTAAATATTAAAAGTAGTTTAATCAATTACTAGCTAAAACATCACACAATATGAGAAACAAACTAAGGTTTCCACTAAGAAGAAACCTCTTCTAACTATATTCATACAAGAATTGAAAATGAAAAAGCAAGTAATCCCACGATATCTCATTCTAAACTTTATTTTCTTTTTCTTTTTTTCCTTTTTTGTTTTCCATCGGATATAGAATAATTATCCTTCAAGGTTTAGTTATATCTACCAAATTTTGTCTCTCATAATATTTTACCACTACAATTATGTAACACTCCCTACTTTAGCTAGTTAAATTCTACTTAAAAAGGTTACCAATTAGACCACGATGCATTAACCTAACTTTTTTTGAACATTAAGTATTTAGAAAGCAGAACAACCGAAAAGAGCATTTTATTTCAAAAGTCTATTATTATAACAATGTTTTAGAAATAAAGCATAAACATATCATAGGATGAATGGAACTGCATCTCAGCTAACCTTGAAGAATCTACTGATGTAACTTATACCAACAATATAAGAACTATAATTATCTAACACTCAATAAGCAAATATAGTACATGTATATGAATGGTGATGGGCTATAAAATTATTCATTACTTGTACCAATTCACTCGGAAAATATTTTATGGACTTTACTTCTGAAAATATTATTTCCTTGCACATCATATTGAGCCCTTTTTTTAAGCATAATTATTAACTCAGTAATATAGCAGACTTCTTTCATTAGGCTTACCATGTCTTGGCCCTTTTCCCTCAAGGATTTTCACCATATTCATATATTTAACTTACCTTGTCTTAGCCCTTTTGCCTCGAAAGACTTCACCACTTTTTTTTTCTACATAATCACTTGACTAGGAGACATACCTCATAAACAACATAATCTTAGAACTTAGGTATAATGGTAACATTTTTTTTAAAATAGACTTTTTAAAATCATTTTTAACTTTATTTTTGTAAATATATCTTATATATATACCGTGCACATCATTCCATAAACATTATAATATATATATATATATATATAGTACATATAAATAAGCCCATACTTCACATAATATTTAGAAAATACTTGTATTTAGTATACTCTCATAATGTAGTATAAATGTTTATCTTTATTTTCCTCTGGTTGATATATCTTTTGGTCTTTGTATTTATCACCATATTTCTCTCATCTTCCCTTCCATCTCTTCTCTCTAAAATTTACTTTAATTATTGGTCTCCTACCTATGTCTACAATTGATTCTTAAGCCTTTATATAGGTGTAAGCTAGCTCCTTAAGTAAGCAACTTAGTCATCACATAAATCTTTCTTTATTTCAACACGAAGCACCACGTGTCTAAAGCACAAGCATTGTCTAAGATATTGACAAGCTACTAATCTTTTATGCATGCTTGACACCTAGCTAGTCTCTTCTAATTGCTTCCATTTGACATATTGTGCTTTCATATTTTATATCGTGTTCTCAACAACTAATACCTCATGCTTACAATAATACTACGTGCTTACTAAAATCTCGTACTAACTGACACCTCATTCTTAGTGACACCATTTGCTTCACAGTTTGACGCAATATCTAAATATCCTGATTTATATGACTTCTTGGCATAAAAATCGAGAAACACAAGCTTCTCACTAAAAACTAATTTCAACATCATAAATATTTCTGCCTTTGTAGCCAGTTGCTTATCTACTCTGGATTGGTAAAATTCCAACTTTCAGTTTTTGGCAAAATTCTTATCTTTCAGCATAATATCTATCTTCAAGAGTTTACACTACTAAGCTCTTCAGTCAAAAACCTAAATTATCTCAATTACTTAAAAAACTAACTGCAAAATTCTATCACATAAAATCTGAAATCTTTCTGCTAATATACTTATGAACTTATAAAATTATTAAACTCCTCATATACCAGCTTCACTCTTCTATTTAACTAAGAAATAAGATAAGATCTATTACACATCAAAATACATGTGAATTGAGGCGTGACATGCAGCCTCCAAAGCTCCATCAGCCGTTAAAAAAATCACATACTTGATACAGCAAAGAAAATGAAATTCAATATAAAGAAGAGCATCGAAGAAAGATAGTTCCAAGCAAAAGAAAGGAAGAATTCAAGGGCTTGAGATTCAGCTTTCATAAGTGAAGCTAATATCAAAATTTAGAGGCTTCTATACTGTTCATTGAAGCTTTGGGGCAAGCTCCCTCATAGAATTTATATTCTCAAAACTTTCATACTTAGGATGTGAAAGAATGAATATCCTAATAATTATCACAAATGAAAAAGGCAACTTAGATTAACAATTAACAAGGTATATCAATATGTAATGAACTCATTGCAAAGGATAAATGACACTCACCGTAGGCTTGAATTCTCAATTTTAAATCATAACACTTAGGAGACTATGAACAAGCACCATTTAACAATATGTATTCATACATATTGCATATATCATGAAGTAGATATTAATATTTATCAACTGAGTTTGACCATTATTACCAACTCAAATTTGTAACTTCTTTTCTTCCCATCATAAACACATATATTATTAAATCAACTGAAAGAATACAATACCACAACTGATTGTATACTGGACCAAAAGCAAGCTAACATTTCAGTCTTTTTCACAAGTGAGTAATGCAATTTCTTCTCTAGATCCTCCATTTCCCAAAATAATTAATAGAATTACAGATTAAAGACCCCTTTTCTCTCTTTGGATCCTAGATTTTGGTGAGAAAAATTAAATTTAGGAAAAAGACAAAGATTAAGGAGGAAAAGTTCCATTTTATGTATGAATTTTTTTTTAACGAAAAACATTCTTAGTCTTTTGTAATGATTCTGAATCTTTTAAAACTATTCTAAACTTTCTCAGAAGTTTCTACTTTTTTTATTTATTAGAATTCAAGCTCCAAAAATAGCATTAAGCAAACGAAAGTACTCTGACTACAACAATATTCTTGGTGAAAATTGTTAAATGTTTAGAAAAATCCGTGGGAAAAAGATTGAGAAAAGACCCCCCCCCCCAAAAAAAAAAAGAAAAAATGAGAAAAAAAAAATGAGCTACCGGTTGAAACGAGTGTCAGGTTGCAGTGTCACCAATCCAAGCTTTTATTGAAAACTTTAATGCCGAATTCGTATCACAGAGCCATGAATATGACAAATATAGAAAATCTGACCATTGCCACAAATCACCATCTTCACCATCTTTCAGCTTCTTTCTGACTGCTTGAATTCTAAACTTCGTTGCTAATCTCTATCACCAAGATCGATTCTAAGAGCTTTAACTTCAAAATGAACTGAAATGAAGAAAATCAAAGGAAGATTGAGAGAAATATGTCATTTTCTAGAAAGTATTGGACAAAAATATATGGAAAAAAAAGCGCACTATATTTTTTATATAAATACATTTTTAAAAGACGATGTTTGTCTTAATTCTTCAATTTAATTTTAAGAAGATTTAGAGTTTCAACATTCGAGTCCATATCGAGTATGCTTTAGGAATATCATAAGTATTTAAGTGGTAATCTGTGAGTCCAAAAGTACCTTCAAGCTAATACTTTTAGATGAGGCCTAGTAATACTATATTTGGTATTCGGAGCACCCCAATCCATTCATATGTGGGTCTTGGAAGGCTGTCATGAGCTGTAATTATAATAAATGTGAACCCCGCCCATATGATTATATATGGGCTATTGAATATAAACTCCCTAGCGATCGTTAAGCCCTTAATAAAAAGAGATTATAATTCCCCAAGTCCTATATTGGGTATGTTTAAGGAAGATAATAAGTATTTAAGTGGTGGTTTGTAAGTCCAAAAGTAGCTTCAAGCCAACAATTTTGGGTAAGACTAAATGGTGCTACATTGTATATGTAATTATTTTTACTGTTTTCAGTGGAGAGTCTGTAGACTAAAATAAGAGGATATTTGATTTTTTATGGTAATTTTTTAAAAAAAATTGAAAAATCCTAAATTTTGAAATTGTTTGAAAACTCTCATTTTTTAATTAGTAAAATACCACTTTAAAAAATATTTAGAAAAATACTATTTTTTTATTAATTGAGGAGATACTTTAGGTAATCAGTCAAGTAACTTGACCAGTTACTTTAAATAACTAGAATGATTACCTCAAATAACCAGTAGGTTACCTCAGGTACCATTGAAAAATACTAATTTTGAAGAATAATTTATATTTTTCTAAACATTTATCAGAAGTATTATTTTGAAAAGAACTTTTAAAAAGTGACATTTTTCTAAATCAATCAGTGATTTTTCAAAAAATTCGGCTCATCTAGGATTTTTCAATTTTTGGTACTTACGTTTGGAATTTTGTAAGAAGTCCTTACTTACATAAAAGAAGACTAGTCTCACATCGAGTATCCTCTAAGAAGACTATAAGTATTTAAGTGGCGATTCGTGAGCCCGAAAGTACTTTCAAGCTAGTACTTATGGATGAGACCCAATAGCATTAAATTGTATATATAATTTTTTTTATTGTTTTCAGTTGAGATTAAAATAATAATTACATAAAAGAAAACCTCAGAATCTAGTGGAGCATATGCACATACGAGTCCTCTTCTCCCTCAGCCCCTAGATGAGAGAAAAAATTTGGAGAGAGAATGACGAGAGAATAACATATTTGAATTTTGATACCACTTTTTTGCTTTTACAAAATTGTTTAAATAACTTTTGAGAGTTAAAGTTTTATTTTAACATTTAAAAAGTGTTGTTCTCAAATATATATTTTTTTTAAAAAAAAAAGACAAAAAGCAAAACTAAGTTTACCAAACATGTTTCCACTTTTCCGATTAAATCCAGAAATAGAGCTTTAACACTGACACAAAATACTTCCTAAACGGACTTTAGAACTTAAATATGCACTTTATAGTTTTTTTATTTAAGCAACGACCAAACTAAATTTAATTTTCAGGCCACAAAATGTGTAAAATTCATAAACCTAAGGTGGTGTTTGGTTGTAAAGTGAAAATGCAATCGTAATAATACGTAATGGTAATAGGAATGGAATGAGAATGAGAATAAGAATGGAATAGAAATAAAAAAAATGATTCAATTATAAGGTGGTGTTTGGTTGTAAAGTGAAAATGTAATCATAATAATACGTAATGGTAATAGGAATGGAACGAGAATAGGAATGGAATAGAAATAAAAAGTGATTCAATTATTTGGTTGATATTTTGGAATATATACTTGAATCAAGATTATTATATTTGGTTTACAATGGAATGTAATAGAATCAACTTTATATAGGCCAAATTACTCTTGCCCATAATAAAAGTTAGACAAATAATTATCTGGTATAAAAATTGGCTTTTTAAACATAAATATATTTAATTTGTTTATATATATATATATATACATATATGTATTTATAAAATACATAAACACCAAACTTCCTTTATCCAATGCAAAAGTTAGAAAAAAAAATTAAATTGGTTGAAATTATTTTCTTTAAAAAATCCATAGTTTTAGTAGACAAGTATATTAAAATATTCACAAATTATTTGTGTTTATTAGACATGTGCCATATTAAGTACTTTCAATATTTTTCATGACATATACTTGACTAGATATAATCAATACATTTGATATCTGTAACGATTAAAAATTGGTGAAATTTGTATATACACACCACTATTTATTACTTGAATTTGAAACATAGATCTTGAAGAAATCTTTATGTAGTGGCTTAATTAATTTAAAGTTAGTAAGGAAAGAGATTGCCTAAGTCTTCCTATACCTATCTTGAAACTAATATTGGCTAAAAGATTAATATAAAATGTATTTATATTTATATAGATATATGAAATTCATATAAAAGATACAATCACATAATCATTCGGTACAACATAAAGTATTTATTACATTCAGTAACTAAGCACAACCCAAATAATTTAAGCACAAGATATTATCTCCCTAGAATTGCATTAATTCATTGCTGTCCCTAGAATTGCATTAATTCATCCCTCAGTAAGTAACACATCATAATTCTAATTACATAACCAAAAGGTGACTATCAATGTTATGTCCGTCATAAAAAAAAAAGTGATTGTGCCTAACTAGTTAAGCATACAAAAAGTGATGATGTGACAATTAGATAAAGGCAATTAATAAAGTTTTCACTCAAGGATCTTTTTCCTCGTGGGAAAGACTAAAGAAAAATGAAACAAAAACATTATCACCCAATATGATGGGAGCAGCTTTATGACAGTCCATCGTGAAAAATATTGTGGTTCTCAGTTATCTCCTCGTTAAGTCGCATATATTTTCTTCATCTGTTGCTCAACTTAGATGAACAGATGACATTTCTATTTTCTTTCTCATTTTATCTTCACTTATTGCTCAACTTAGATGAACAGATGATATTTCTATTTTCTCTCTAATAAAATGAGAAGCATCCTTAATTACCTCAATAACGTCTCTAAAATTTATACTCTTTTTTATTGGATGAGCCATCCGATTGATTGGTAGTTTTCTTGATTCACTTCGTGCCCGTAAACATAACATATATTCTCTATTTCCAGTACAAGTATCCTTCGTATAATTTATCAACAAAATTATATATATGGTTGTGAATCCAATAGTTATTTTTTTTCTTTATTTATAGGTAAGTATATTTTTTTTAGTTGTTAGATCACCATTTAATGGTGATCCAATGGTTATAAAGAAGTGTATGAAAAGACGTGTATCATTAATGTTCTTTCTCTCTTATATTTTTTATAATAAAAAAATATACCTACTAAATTTTCATTAACTAAATTGATACTTATGCATAAGTAAAAAAAAAAATATCTACGGATGTCCATATATATATATATATATATATATATATATATATATATATATATATATATATATATATATATATATCTTCGTCCAGATTAACATCTTCTTTTCATTCTTGTCTATCACATCATTTGGAAGATTTTCTCTCTTGCCTACCTAGCGTCAAATTTGTACAGACATCCTTAAATAACAACCTGATGACAAACTTATTGTGTTTCAACTACTTTGTTCACAATCAAAGCAATACATATTTTTTTTTAATGAAATTTCTCACCAAACCGACTTATAAATACACAAATATCTCTTCTTTCTTTTTTTTTGTTCTCAACCAAAAATTTTCTAACTCTCTTACCCCTCTTCCTAAGAACAATTAACCTTTTTCCCCTTCCATATATGTTACAATTGTTCTGACCAAATTGACTAAAGAAAAAAAATCCCAAAAAAAGGGGGAGGTGGGGGAAGAAAAACAAGAACAAAACCCCAAAAAGAAAGTCAGTTCTTAAAATTTGTTTTTGATACCGTCATTACCTTGTCATATAACATAATCATTATACTTTCTTCTTAACAAACAGTCAAATAGGCATCTTCTCCTTTAGCAATATACAATTTCGGTAGCTAAAACGAAAAGAAAAAAAAAAACATGATATATTAAAACCAAATATGATTATATTTATATATACCTTAAAACAAGCAAACCTCAGAAAAAACAAGAAAGCAATAGATTTTTGGGAGAGATTCAAGCAATGCGAAAATGCAACAAATTTTTAACCAAGAAATACCAACAAAGCATAAATAAGAAATGGGTAATAGAGCTACTTACCGTTTATTGAGACTGCTCTTGGTGAGATACTTTGCTTTTTTCAAGCACGAAGACGTAAGATGGCCAGGTGAGATGATATGCTTCCTTCAAGCAAAATGAAGACGGCACTGGCTTTGCCTCATAGTTGTCGTATACAGCAATACCGGGGGAAAGTGACATGGGTAGTACTAGTTTTGCACAAAATGATACTTTTAGTAGTCATTTTCAAATTAACATTTACAGTAATATCACAAATTGTACTAATCTATTATTATAAATTGTGTAACCATCTATTACATATGGAGTCACAAAACACTACTTGAAAAGTTATTTTTCAAAATATTCCTTAAAATGTCATTCTAGTCAAAATTATTACTATTTATGCCAATTTCTCTAAAACCCAAGGACAGGGTAATTAGAGCACAATGAAATTTGGGCTAAAACGTAATAGGCTTTCGGGTGTAATTTAGGAAATCTCTTTTCAAGTGTTTAGGTAAATTGTCGTTACATTTGTAATAGTCTTTCAAAATTTTAAAACTAAATTAAACAAGAAATGAGCTCATTTAAGGCATCACGTTTACGTCCCAATGCTCGTTAGAATTAACCAAACGCCACCTAAGAGTTTGATCAGATTTATTTCTAATTTTTTGTTTAAAAACATTAAACATAGAAGTAAAAATTTTGTTTTTGATTTTAATTTTCAAACACAATAAACATGGTTGGCAAATTTTATTTACTACTTGTTTCTAAAAACATAAAGGTGAAAATAATAAGAGAAAAAGTCATATAAACATGTATCTTTATACGTAAAGTCATATAAACATGTATTTGTATATGTACATACAGAACATACATATATATATATATATATATATATATATATATATATATACTTGTGTACAAATGTATGCACGTTCTTTTGTTTTTAAATTGTTTTTAAAAAAAATAAAAATAACTAGAAATTTTTTGTTACCACTTTTCTTTGTTTTTTGTTTTTTTTTTTTTTTTGAAATTTTCAATAACAATTTTTAAAATAGAAAACAAAAAGAAAGTTGTCCAGCAAACTTACAAAATTTTTTTAAAAGTTTTTGTTTAAAATAAAAACGAAAAACAAAGAGAATGCAAGCAAGTCCTAAAATGTCTATAACTTCAGTTGCAAATTGCAAACATATAAAAGGTGACTATTCCATTTGGCAAATCCCCACGACTTCTTTTGCCCTTTACTCAAATTCTCTCCACTTTCCCCACTTCTCATTATTCCCCCTGATTTGTTAAAGTATTGTCCATTCAATTTTCTCAAGCTCACAACAATTTGATAGCTCCTCACCAGCATATTTTCAACCATAAACATTGTAGAATCATTTCAAATTACGTTTTCAACCCAATCAACTACCACAGAAGTCTCCAAGGCACTATTCCAGACGATATATGGAAGTCCGCTTGAAACTTTTTCTGACCTATGTAACACTTCTAGCACTATAGTAAAACATCATTGTAATTTCACCAATTTGCCAGAATCAAGGACACTGCATCCGCTTGCAAGTTTTAGTTGGAGATGGAAAATCCACCATGGGGAGAAGAAAGAGAAATGAAACACTTCAAACAAGGACCAAAATGAACGAGTTAAATAATTATACATACGAGTACAATAAACCAGTATTTATTTGTTGATACAAGACTATATACTACAATCTGGCCTGGGGCACTTTCAAAGAATGCAAGTAAATGTAATATTGTGAAAGTAATTATCAAGCTTCCCAAAAGAAACAATTGCTACTGACTCGAGTACAAACACAGCCAGAGAAATCTACAGATATTTTGGAACCTCGTAGAAGTATAGATATTATATTCCCATCCAATTTAGACCCCAAAATTTGAATGATAAAGCAACTGAAAAGCCACCTCAAATAGTCATTGTTGCATACCACAGCAGAAATGTAAGCACCACCAATATATCCATTCAAGATCTGCAGGAAGGTAGGGTGATGCCTCCACAAGCAGCAGCAATAATTATATATAGCAACAGAACAATCAAGCATGTCAACAGGGCCCTGTATCAAATTACACGTTTTGGTATTAAATCAAAGCACTCACAGCCACTTGCAGTTCACATTAAACACCAAAACTAGTTACTTGAAATCACTTTAACCTACATAATGCTTATCACTTGACCAAGAAAGAGAAGTGCAAACGACCTATTGTGTTTTTCAACAATAAAAAGTGCAATCCAAATATAAGATGATAATTCGAGCAACCATGGAGTGAATGTCAAAAAGTTAAAAGAGAACCAAAAAGCCACTTCAGATGACAGTGGATACAAAATTTGAAAAAGAGGCTTAATAAACTTACAAGAACAATTTTTTTCTAAAATGATTTGCAAGCTAGGGGGTGAAGAGGGGTAAACTAAGAGAAAATGGTCAACGTCTTTCACAATACAAGTTACCACTGTTTCTTTCCTAACAAGAGCAGTAAATCATACTTCAATTACTGACATATCATACTATGCACAAGAAGGGTTTAATATTGTTTCTCAATTAGTAAAGCGTCTCTTTGACATCAGATGCAAAAACTCTAAGAAGGGGTTAATATTGTTTCTCTTCAAGAGCAAGGGGTTTAATCACTTCATTGAGTCGATATACTTCACTGCTTCTAAAAGACATTAATTTGTGGTAATTTTTGGACATAAATGTTAAGTATAAGTTCAAGTATGTCGTACCAGACTACAGGCAGATCAGAAAATACTTACAATAGCTTTGCATTTTTCATCCAAAGAGCTCGTCGAAGACGTTTAGACTGTTTCTTGAAGTGAAATGCGCCATCTTGCATTGTTGCTGTTTTATCAACAAGAAGCTCAATGCGGTCGCCTCTCTCCAATATTTTTTCTATGTTCTCAACCATTATAGTTCGTATCTGTACAGCAGATTAAAGTTCCCTTAGACAAATATTACAAGCATGGTAGCATAAACATAGCAACAAAAAAATAACATCAGAACTACCATGAACTCTAAAAGAATCTAGATCATTTGGATGCTGTGATCATCAACTAAAATTATAGTGCATGGATATCCAATGAATTCTAAAGAATCTGGGATGATTTAAATGCTGTAATCATTAAAGCAAAACAGTAAAGAGTGAAGACATTCAACGTACAGTATGAATAAAGAATCCATCAATTACATTAGAAAGCCAAGTAATATATTCACACATTTGTAATGGCCGATATTAAGTTTTAAACCACAAATCACAGGACTGAAAATCAATGACAAAGTGAACAACCTGGAAATGGAATAAAAAAAGGAGTTCAAATGACATTACGCTAGTCACACTGCATGTCAAAGCATTATTATTTTCCCTAAAAGAGCAGTGGCTATCAAAAGCCTGATCCATGCAAGATGACATGGAAGACAAATTCCATTAAACCACAAGATACTTGCCTCACCAACTTCACCTCTCACACGATTGAGGGTATCTGCACTAGGATTGCTGGAAAAAAATTCCATCTGTTGATGCAATACCCTTGAAAACTCATCATTCATTGCATAAGCAGGTGCATAATGGGCCACTCTGCCATAATTTTTCATGAATCTCATATGAATATCTTCCAAATACGAGAATGGTATTCTCCCTGCATAAAAGAACGAGAAATATACTGTCAACTACAATGATAAATAGAGAAAGCATGTAACCTGGCAAGAAATTTAACAGAAATGCTTAATCTCTGTGTCAAAAGTGAAAGAGATGCAGCAGATGCTAAAACCATAAGCAGTAAAAATAACTTGTTATGGTTTTTATTTTACAGAAGGAACAATTGGTAATGCAAATTGTAAAATACAAGGAGCAAAAATGATTGTAAGAATATCAAGTAAAACAAAAGATTTAGTTCAGAATATCCTAGAATGTCCAAGTGTCAATAAAACTGATATCCTTCTAGCACTAAAAATTTTCATTTGAACCATTACATTGTGGGAGGTAAAATCCAAACAAAAGAATCCAATTGAAGTTAGTTTGAATTGGACCATTTAGTTTGAATTGGACCATCTGCTGCCTGTTGCGCTATCAAAAACTTTTTAAGTTAGTCTGGGTCATTTTAAGTGTATAATAAAGCAATAAACATACATATACATATTACATACACAGACACACATACGCAAACATATGTTGAGGTATCAAAGAGTTCTATATTCATCATACGAAAAGTCCTGTCATAACTAAGAACACTACAATTCACAACACAATCAAAGAGAAATCAATCTCCCTCCCCCCCCCCCCCCCCAAAAAAAAAAACTCCTCCTTTTTAAAAAAAAAAAAATCCCTCTTTTACACACCACTCTTCTCCAATCCTTGTCCACCTTCACTTATGTTTGTAGTTTTTTGCCTTTGTAAACCTAGTATTCCATCAGGCTGTATTACCATCAAGATTATTGTACTCAAAATTTGGTGAGCTAGTGACTTACCTCAAGATGTATTTAGCTTTCAAGATTATAGATTGCTTTAATATTGGGTCTATGTACTGTCATTTTGAGTTTTCTTTGGGCTAAAAAGTTACATTTCAACAATTCAAGAACGCAATTCTAAAACTTAAGGGGGGGAAAAAAACAAACACTACAAGTCTAAAACAACATCAAAATGTGAGAAACTTAGTGTGTATATCTGTGTGAAAGATATTCTGGAACTTATTTATTGGATGTGTGAAAGTGTTGCATAAACTCTGTTTTTACTCGAATAACATGTCTCGACATAAAAATCTATGTATGAATATGTGAGTGTGTATATACAGGTACATATAAAATTTATCTTTCAAACATTATTGTGCATGTGTGTGTATATACATGTACATATAAAACTTATCTGTATGAAAATGTGAGTGTGTATATACATGTACATACAAAATTTATCTTTCAAACATTACCGTGCATGTGTGTGTATACATGTACATATAGAACTTATCTTTCAAGCATTACTCTGCATGTCAGTTTGGTTCTGAATTTTGATTGGTCCTTGTCAAGTAGGAAATTCCAACCAGCGGAAGTCAGGTTTTTATGGTCCCAACTTAATATCCAAATGAGGAAGGTTATTTGCCAAAGAATGCATTAGCTTGGATCTAAGGTTAAAAGTTATCCAGATGTAGAAATGGAGAGAAAAGTGATCATATTAATAAAAATGGATATGGTAGTTATCCTGCAGTAGAAATGGAGATAAAACTTATCTTAATCAACCTAGTTAGTTTGATAAAAGTTATCCTAATCACCAACATTGAGCCTTAAGGCCACATGCAATACAAAAAGAGTGCAGGCCTATAAATTAGGGTGAGCAAAATGCCAAAATATACATTTCATTTCCCTCTTTTATTTCCTTTTTTTTTTTTTTGGGTATTTGGATAAGAAGCGAAACCTGTATCAAAAATACAAGAGACAGGAGGATAGCAAAATATACATTCCATTGATAAGAAACAGAAAATTTTATTGACATATCCAAAATTTAAGTTGCATGATTCAGAGAGGTATCCCACAGGTTAAAAAGGGCAAAAGATAGAACTAAAGATTCTTTAAAAAGCTTTGAAGGCTAACATATAAAAATAAAGTTTCAGGGTTTTACTTTAATTGGCAGCTTTGGAATTTTAGGAAGCTTTTGTTTCAATTTTGAACAAGGAAAGGGTATGACAAAATGTGGAAGTAGGGCTTGTAACTAATGTAGTAACATGGAGACACATTAGCTACAACTGGCAAACATCATAGTCTAGAAATTTGTACAGTTTTGAAGGAAACAACAATCATAGAGGATAGAGCTAAAACTAAAAGACTTTGACAGGGAAAAAGAAGCTGATACACCTTCCATCCCTTTTCTTTGTCAAATTTTTCCTAATTACTACTTTCGGAAATGAAGTTACTGTACCTCCTACACCTTTGTAGGGATCTTAAAACTACCCAGAGCGGGGATTTTTAAACAGTCAACAGATATGATATAGGGCAAAATAGAATCCTTGAACCAGGAATGGGGATTATCATCCTTGCCCCGTTCAGCACCAGTTTATTTCTCAAGTTATATCTCACAATTTCATGGTATGAAGGGTGTGTGTGAGTGTGTGCGTCTGTGTGTACGTGTACATACAAGAATTAATATATAAAATCAAGTTATTTGTCTCTTTTTCTTTTTCTATCTTTCTTTCTCTCTCTTTTCTTTCTTATTTCTATTTTCATTTTGTTTTATGACATAACATTGATAAGAAAGAAATGACAAAAATAAAAAGTGAAAAACATAAATCGCTACAAAGAAGAGAACAAGATGTGCTCACTCAAACAAGACAAAAAAATTGACAGAAACAACAGAAACCTGAAACCAACAAAATCTACATGACTCGTATCCCAGAGAGACTTCTTCCTCACAAGAATATTAAGAGATCCTTTTTTATTTGTTTTTTTTTTTTCCTCCCTAACCAATCAACCCAAACAATGCCATCCCTGAACATTTTCATAAAACTACCCTTCTTTGAATCCTAATGCTCCCCACTGGCCTAATCCTATCCACTAGAAGATCAACATTTCTCTTTGGTGTTGACCAGAAAATATTAAATCCCTTCAACACAAGATACCACAATTTTTCCAAGTCTTACACCCTCATCCTTTTACCCATTCTGTTGCACAAGCTTCATATTAATTTTATGAAGTTGAAATGTTAAATTCTACTATAATTAGATGCAAGTTTTAACTTTAGATTTAGGTATTTTAAGTACTACAGGTCAATTTTTAAATTTTTAATATGATGTGAATTGGTTTCAATGAAAAAGTGTAACCTGACAAAACCAGAACTTCATTTTGATACACCAAAACATTCCCACTTAATCCAATCTAGCCCAATTTGAGAATCTAGCACAGAAAATGTTTGGGTTTGGTTCATCTGAGGCTCAAATACGTAAAGCTTAGCCTATGTTATGTTGATCACCAATCCATATCAGCCCACATTTGTTAAGCTGTAATTATGGTTTAACACTAGTCCTACATAGAACAATTTGTCTCGCAAAACTCCACTAGGATCTTAAAGTTCTAGAACACTGCAAGAAGAAGAACAATAGTTACCAAACATGATTTCAAACATAACTGTCAATCTTCTTACTTTACTTTACCCATGTCCCCTATTTATCGTGCAGGCACTTCTAGTTGGCTTATTAGTGTAATATTAAAGATATGAATTCTCATCACCCGATAATCCCTGGATTGATGTCATGTTTTTCTCATATACAAAAATGGACTTGGATTCAATTCTCAAGTCCTAGTTCGAGTCCGAGTTCAAGAACGCTGCTCATTAGATAAGCATAAGCTGTAAGCGTGTTGACTCAACAACTTTTAGGTTCCAAGCCATTTGACATCTCACAAGGAACATTTGATTTCATACACAACTTCAGTTGAGTACCCTAATGCATGGTAAAAAAGATTCCATTCGTGTAATTTCCTCAAGTTCATAGTGTTCATATTCCATGTATTTAGTACAAATCATTTCATTTTCAACACCACTGCCTATTCTCTGAGGTCTTAACTACTCCAGACCATTGTTAGAGACCAACAAAGAAAAACAAATCAAATCACCAACAAAACAACACACCACCATAAACCCAGCTTAAAGTGTAAAACCCAATAACCACCCATATATCCTAAAACTAAACAATTTCTGAACTAAGTCCATCACTATCCCTAAACTGAATCAAGCCATGATATTTGCTCCGATACTCTATTAAGCAGGGAAAGAAAAATTTAGAAAAATAAATAAATAAAATAGGAGAGAAGGGGAGATACGCACTGCCGAAGGTGTCGTTGGCCATACAGAGGAAGGTGAGGCCATCGATTCTGAGTATGTGGAAGATGTAGCGATCCTGAGAAAAGCAGATCCTGGAATCGACCTCCGCCGGAAGCTTCTCAATGATCCGCCGAGCGACCACCCCTGTGTTGCCCGTCACGGCGCTAAACTCAGCCAACACCACCGTGCCCCGAGCCACCACCGCGTACAGAATCGCCATAGCCTAGATGAGAAGAGGCACTCTTCGTTTCTCTCTCTCTCTCTCTCACTCTCTCTCTCTCTCTAGCTCGACCGTCTTCCAAGCCTCATGAAATCGCGCTTTTTTTTTTTCTTGGTCGGCCGGAATTTGACGGGGGTACGAGGTAAGGGTTAATCACGTTTTGAGAAAAAATAACATATCTTTTGAACCTCGGCAAGTTGATACTCTCACTTTTAGGCAATGTCTGGGAGAGACGAAAGAAGGTAGGAGATTGGAAAAATTAAAAGGGAAAAAAAAAAAAAAAAAAAAAAGGTTAAAAAAGGAAGCGTCTTTTTCTTGGTATATAGAAACGGGGAAAAAAAAAAAAAAAAAGTATATTTTAAATTGATTATTTTATTTTTTATTAAAATTTTCAAAATAATATGCAAGATTAATTTAGTAAATTAAATTAAAATATGAGTAAAAAAGATTTCTTTTTTTTCTTTTCACTTTTGGGAAAAAAATATTTGCGTAAGTCTCGTCATTTTTTCTTCCTTTTTTCTCTCTTTTTTCCTTTTCCTTTCTACCAAACAACTAAAATATTTATTTCTCTTCACTTTTCTATTAAAATTTTTTTTTTCCTTTTTCTTTTCCTTCCTACCAAACATAGCCTTAAAATTTTACAAATTAATACCTTTATTTTTATAATTTTTATAAAATAATACATTCATTTTTAAATCCTACAAATTAATACTATAATATTTACGATTTCTACAAATTAATACCCATAATTTTTGTTTTCTTTATATATTTATGCTATGAGCGAATTAAAATATAAAAACACCTCTCATTAGTTAATTAAAAATGCTTAGATATTAATATATTATCAGAAATTATTTTATAACTACTTTTCTGGTTAATTACAAAAAAAAACACAATTTTTTTTACCTTTCATTTTCTTTTTTTTTTAAAAATTAATTATTCTTACCTCTCGTTCTAATTTTTTGGATTTTTACATAAAAAAAGTAAATTAAACTAATTACAAATATTTTTTAGAAATTTTATTATTATTTAATAAGTTTTAATTAACTTGATGATGACTATTACTATCTTTTTATTATTAAAATCAACTAAATGGTCATTAAAGTTAAATTTATAAGAATTTTAATTATTAGGATATTAATTTGCAGAATTTAAAAGTGATGATATTATTTTTCAGAAATTCAAAAGTCAAGATATTATTTTGCGAAACTTTAAAATCGAAGGTTTTATTTTACAAACATTCAAAAGTGAGGATTTTTCTATAAAAAAGTTAAAAATCGGCGTATTTTAATATTATTATTCAGGTAAAATAATAAAATATAGGGATATTATTATTTTTATGCCTTATATTTTGACACTTTATCAAATTATATCTTATATTTTGGTTATTATCAATATTGACCCTTAAGTTTGAAATCTATTACAAATTTATACTCTAACACTAATTTAAAACAGTTAATTTACCAAGGTATCTTCTAAAAAATTAAAAATAAATTGTATTAAAACTCATCTAAGAATAAGTTATTAAATAATCTTAGTAAATTAACTGTTGTAAACTGGTGTGAGAGGATAAATTTGTAACAGATTTTAAATATAAGAATCAATATTGATAATAACTCAGTGTTGATAGTAACCAAAACATAAGGTATAAATTGAACAAAGTATCATAATACAAGGTATAAAAGTAATATTATCTCTAAAATATATTTATTAGATAATTAATTTTATGAATGAATGATTGAATGAAATTTGTTTATAATTTATTACTTGTTCATTCAAAAAAAATTATAATTTGTTTTATTGTATTTTATATCAAATCTGTGGTTTAAATTAGAAGAAATATGTAGGTAAATGCATTTGAAATAATAATAATAACAATAATACTAATCAAAGTATTTATAAGAAATGTCTTTTTCCTTAATTTTTTATAATTTTATTTTGATAAATGACTATTTT
Source organism: Parasponia andersonii (assembly GCA_002914805.1). Taxonomy (NCBI): domain Eukaryota; kingdom Viridiplantae; phylum Streptophyta; class Magnoliopsida; order Rosales; family Cannabaceae; genus Trema; species Trema andersonii. The sequence continues at coordinate 684,763 of JXTB01000088.1, forward strand.
TTTAGCTAATTTATTTCTTAAAAAAATAAATCAATTTTATACAAAATAAACCAATATGTTTTGATCTATTAATTTTGAAAAACAACTACTTTTAAAATAGTGATCCAAAATTCAACCTTTTGGTTAAAAGCTCTAATAATAATAATAAACTAAACTAAATGTTATTTATCACTAAACTAACTAAAGTAAAATATTTTAGTATTTTTAGGACTCGTGTTTCGTGTATCAAATTAGATTTGACTATTGTTTAGAATTACATTAGATTGAATTAGAATATTATAATTTGAGATTTGTACACTCATACTTACGTTTTCAAAAATAATACTAAAGATATGACCTTCTCAAAATAATTAGTTTTCTGTACAAAATTCAGTGGCATTTTTTTAAATATTTTGGATTCTAATAACTAAATTGTTTTATCTGTTTCTAGTTACCAAATTGGTTTCTGATTTCCAACGACCAAATTTAGTTTCAAGAAACAATTTTTTTCTAGTTTCTAATAATCAAATTATTATTATTATTTTGGAATATGGTTATTAGTTTCTCTGTTTAGAAATTAATTTAGTTTTCAGTTTCTAGAAAATAATGCAATTAGTTTCTCGAAATGAATATATTTACAAAAATACCACTGAATATTGTATGGAAAAATAATTATTTTTGAATGTCATATTTTTGGTATTACTTTTTTAAAATAGAGTTGGGTATACTTTTCCCAATATGATAAAATAAATTATATTATATCTCTTTTTTAAAATAATGGAGAAAACATAAATAGTGCAAACTAAGACTTTTTTTAAAAATTTTGGACAAACCTAATACTTGGATTTTAATATTCTAGTCCTCAAATTATTACAAATTCCATACTAAAAGAAATCTCTCACTAGCTTCATTCATTCAAAGAAAATATCCATTTGAGTTTTAAAAAGTCTACTAAATTCATTTGTCAATGTAATTGATAAATCCATAATTTCGTTTGAAATGAGTTATGTAGAAGGTTTAAGTTCGAAAAACCCAAAAGTAATTTACAAAATTCAACTCAAAATCTCAGTACATCTAAATTTTAAAAATTTTCTCCAAATGAACTATAAAGTTCCATTTATACACTAAATCCTAAAATAATAGTAAAATAACCTTCATACATTTACTTAGCAAATATTTTAAACTTTGCTAAGTAAATAAATATGGGAAATGAATGCAACAAGTTATAGATACCAACTAAGGAATAGGAGTGAGACTCTAAGCATAAATCAAGTAACGCGACTAATGATGTACGAGACCTTTAACCCAATCAAGCATAACCTGAAATAAGAGAAAGAGGATTGGAGTATAAAAGCTCCGTTGGAATCCAGTAATCATTTTTGCAAGATTTTTATCAATTCTAAAGGTGCTTGTATGGTTAGTTGTTCTAAAAATATTCCTCTAAAACCATACATATAATTCAAAATCATCTATCCGTATATATGAAAGTATGATATAAAGTCAACACATATCTAAAACCATAATGAAAAATGCCATAATGAAAAATCTCATAATGCACATATTATAAATCAACTTAACCTATAAGCTTGTATTCTCTTATTATGAACTAGAATAACACATACTATATGTACTAAATACTCATTGCTTGACACCTACCCAAGAAAAATTAGAAAGGCAACTTGGCCTACACCTGACAAGTAGGAGTATTCAAAAAACCCTAACAAGTTTACAGGCTCTCACTAAAGATAAGAATAATGCAGCTTACTAACATTATAATACCAAAGATATACATCATGTGTGATCCTAAGATATGTGCAATATGAATCGTATGTCAAACAACCATGTAGCATAATATTTCTAAAATATGCTATGAAATTATTTTTTAAATATTTTTAGTTTACCGAAAATCTAGCAGAATAACTACAGCACTTTAACTAAACCAAAAATAAAACTTGCAAACAGAAAATCCAAGAATAATCTAGAGCAATTCATAATATCTCAAAATTCCCAAAATCATTTAATAGTTATTGAATTATTTTAATTCAATTTAAATTACGAAAAATAAATAAGTCACAATTTAAATAATTTGATATCAAAATTTGCATAAGAGTCAATAATTGAATCTCAATTTCACCATGATACTTATATATAGCTATCTGGTGCTCATGGCATTAAGGGATAATAGATAGGAGGGTCAAGGAGTGTTTCTGAGTCTTGATTCGCTCATTTGATGAGTGACTTTTCCACTAGAGTTATAAACAACAAAACGTAGGTCACAAACTCATTCATATACCAAAGATAGATTGGACAACGATATAACTCATCCAATTTGGCAACACGAAACCCAACCTTTAGGACGTGAACCAAGGCAATTCCCGAGCTTCTATGTGTCAAAATTTGTGTTGATTGTAGAGCATATTGATGTTGTATATATTAATGTTTGTTTCTCGACTTCACTAAGTTCAAATTTGACATCGAAATCTTATCTCGAGATCCCAAGAAAAAATTGACCATTTAAACCATTGTGTACAAAAAAGACCCATATATCCAGAATTTCAACGGAGTAAAGTTAGGGAGTAAAGTGGGTACCATTGAAAAAATAGTGACAAAATGAATCCAACGAGACCAATTAGAGCTCCTCAGTTGGTTAGACAATGGCATTTTCTATGGAGTCAAGTTAGGGAGTAAAGTGAGTACCATTGGAAAGATAGTGACAAGATGAATCCAATGAGACCAATTGGAGCTCCTCAGGTGGTTAGACAATGACACGATGGCTTTATGAAATGTTAGTAGCATTTCTCGCTTTCTGGCATTCTAGAGCTCCTCTAGGAAAACTAGTCTGGCTATGGGGGTTGCTTCTAATATGTGGTGGTAACTTGGCATGAGAATGACTAGAAGTTGGTTAATTGGAAAGTTGGAGAGGCTATCGTGGGTTTAAGGGGTTTGATTATTAGAATAAGAGAGAAAACAAGGGGAAGAGGGAGAGATTCTGACCTATGGTGGCGGAGAGAAAAAGAGAGAGAGAGAGGTTTGGGTTGAGTAGCCACGTGGCCTAGTTTCTATTGGGTATTCTGTCTCTAATATTTGATTTTGGCCTATTATTTTCAAATCTTCATTTAATTAGATCTTTAGAAGTTAAACCTTGTCCCTAATTTTTCATAAAGCTTTTCACTCTAGCTTGATTTTAAACAAAATTGATTTCCACCATTTTAGATTTGAAAATTGGTGTATTGCCCATTTTACCCTTATATGAAAGTGGGATATCATAATAGGAGTTTAAAAACAGAAATAATTAGATAAGACAATTACGTATAATATGAAAAACAATAATAATTAAACACGAGAAGAGCACAATATCATAAACAGATATAATTAGGAACGAAAATAACATTGTATCCAACACAAGTATAATTAGGTATAAAAATAGCATAACATCAAAAACATGCACGATTAGGCACTAAAAAGAGAACGATATTGAAAATGTGTACGATTATACATGAAAATAACACAATATCAAAAATAAGAACGATTAAGTACAAAAATAATACAATATTGAATACGAGAATAATTAAGCACAGAAATAAACAAGCAAGAATAAGACACAAAAATAGATATTGTAGACCTGATACTATAACACGACAAGACATGATTAGTAATCTTGCTCAAGTTGATATTGCACAGACCCTAATACAATGTAACTAAACGTGGTTGGACCGACACGAGCCAATTTATATCATTATAAGTGGCAATCGTGTTCATCGCTACTTCTCTAAGTGTTAAATTTGAGTCGAGATTGATACAATTGACAAATTATTTGGTTACTCCACTCTGTACCCCGTGAGTACAACATTTTATTTTCCTAAATAATTTCTTTTTTGTAGGATTTGGAATTTGATATTTGTTTTCTTCTTCTTATTTCCAGATATAGTCTTCGTTTAACTTCTATAGACTCTCTCTCTCTAACTCTATGTACGAAACTAATGGAACTAATATGTATTTTCTACCATCAGTCGCGGGTGGATAGTTCGTCCCTCAAAATACGATAAAAAATAAAACTAAACTAAAAAGGTCGACGTGATATTTACTTTTTTTTTTGTTTTTTTTTTAAAGGAAAAAGAAAAAATAAAAAGGCCGACTCTCTCTCAGTGTGTTCCTTCTGATTCATTTACTCTCGTGTCCAACATGGAGTTTCGCAAAAGCACCGGTGAATAACAGAGGTCGGTCTTTCTCTCTCTCTTTCTTTCTTTCTTTCTTTCTTTCTTTTAATGCAACTTTGCGTCTATTTCGGAAAAAAAAAAAAAGGGTTTGTCCAGTTATTTTGATTTGCTGTTCTTATTTGTTAGTTATTTTTATTCTATTTTATTTTAGTTTTGGGTTGGTAGATGTTGTTGTGTGCCGGGCTCATAGATGTTGCTCACCAGGTTGGAAAATGTTTCCTTTATATGAACCGACTGACTCGTTTGGTTCTGGGGAAAGTTTGAAGGAAAATGTGGGAAACTTAGAGACTAGTTTTTGTGATTTTGTCGGTGAAAATTGAATTATTGAGAAGGTTTTGCTTTAATTCGACTATTGAAGTTCATTATTTGTATCATGAAGGCAACATAAGTGTGAATGCAGCCAGTAATTCTAAACATGTGGCGTTGACACTAATTTTGCTATTTTGGATTGGTTATGGTTGAATTTCATGCTGTTTGAAGTAAATTGAACTTTGAACTTTTGACTTGGTGGGGTCTTCTTTAACCTGAGTTTTTTTTTTTTTTGGTCAATGCTTTCTCTCCACATCAAAGTTGACTTGGATAAAAGTGTCGATTTCAGGCCTGGGAATATTAAAATGATAGTTTTTAATTTACAACTACTCTTCACTTTTCTTCTTATTTATTTTTTATCTGTTACTTCTCCATGCATCTGTATTTAACCTCTGAAAGATTTTAACTTAAAAATTCTTCTGCACATGAAGGATCTATCTATTATGTTAAAATATGAAAGTCCTTGTTTAAATGACATAGGACTACTTTATTTTTTCATTGTTTCAATCTGAACTCGCCTGAAGCTAAAATTGAAGAATCGGTTTTGAACATAGTGGCCATTGGCATAAGAAATCATGTGTGGGTGTCTCAAATCTGAACTTCTGATGGGCATTTTGAAGGCTTCTGTAGTGGGTATGGCCACAATGAAACCCCTGGATACTAGTTGAACTACGGATGTGGTCTGGTTTGAGAATTTTATTGCTCAAGCACAATATATATATATATATATGTAAATTTTTTTTTTTTTTTATGTAGAGAAGCTATTAACAGCATGATGGCCTTGGTAGTGAAATGTTGTTTGTTCTGTATTAGCTGAGAATAAGATGCTGAGACTGGTAGAACATAGGTTTGCGAGGACATAGATAGAACAATACTCAGCTTAGTGGTAGTACACACTCAAATAGAAAATCTACTTGTTAAGGTGTTTAGCAGTGTACAAAGTGTCCCATTCAACCATACAAATACGCATTTTGGTTGAATCAGATGGACAACTTCAAGGATCTGAATCATGAAGAGTAGTAAAACTTGAAGGAAATGAACTGATGGTATCGATATTTGTGCCTTTAGAATCTAATTCATGACTTTGTCTGTGTCTTCTCTTTCATTTGTTGGTGAAACAACTTGGCAACAAGAAAATAATGTCCCAAACAAAATTTCCGATAAATTGCAAATTTATTTGAGCCGTTCTTTTCACTTTTTGGAAGCATAATAAGTGGTTGGTCGTGAATGGAAGCTCCCTCTAGCTAGGCCTGCCTCATGATAAATCATAGGTTTCAGTGAATGGCACAAATAAGCCTTTGGAATCACGTATCTTTACCAGCCATGGGAAATTCATATGTGATAAATGTTGGAGGTGTCTGCCCTGTCATGATAAATTGGCTAAGTTCATGAATTTTCTTCAAAAGATAAGGAGCAAGGATTTCTTTACAGGTGTCACCATCTTTGTAAACGAAAGTAAAAACAGTGGCTATCATTAGATTAGTACAAAGAGGAATAAAGAAAGATAGAGAAAGAGGAATCACCACATTGAGGGGAAGATCCAACTGTAGAAGAATATAATGTGTCATCACTGCAAGAAGAAAGAGTAGAATTCTGAAAAAAGGGAGAAAATTGAGGAAAGAGACCACTGCAGGTGCAACTGATTGTTATGTTATTATTGTTAGTCTTTCTTGCCATGACAGCAATTGAGTGATTGACTCAGTTGCTCTATTTTATTTTACCTCTCATCGTGATTTCTGACAATATTATACTACTAACTGGTTTGGTGATTATGTTAGGATGGGAAATGATGTTGCACGGAAAGATTGTAGGCTTTAAATACTTTGGTGTGTGTTTTGGGCTAAGTCCCTGAATTTGATTAGAGCAATTTACTTAAGTTTTGATCAATGTTAGATTAAACTTGAACATGATTAAAGCTGAGAACAGAGGCAAAATAGATGAAAAAAGAAACAAAGCAGTGTTATTTTAGGGGTTGCGGATCCTAATTGAACAAGGGTAATTTTACCCTATACCCTAAATCCTTTTAGGGGTATAAGGACGTGAGTTACATGCACTGAATTAAGGGATACCAGCTACTGTTACATGCAGAGACTTCCTAGTTAAATACCATGTTGATTTCCTAGCAGCTAACTCCTAAACTAGGTGGTTTTCTGGTTTCTTGTTGCTGATTTCCTACGAAACCACTAAGGTGACAACTCCAAAATTATTTCCTAAGGTGGTTTGCAAGTATTTAAACTGAATATTAGCAATTCCATATCATCTAATCATTGTTTTACTTAAAACTATGGCTGGAATCAGATCCTAGGAGACAAGGAAAGGCTGTTTTTGCCACTTGGCAGTCTCGTTTTCCACTAGTTACTTAGTTACCAAGCTTTGCTTGCCTATAAAAAGGGAGCAGCTCTTTCATCCACAGGGGCACTCCAACGCACACTCATACACACTTCCATATAACTATCACTCATTTTCAACTCGCTCTCTCTCTCTCAACTACCCTGATATTTTCGTGTCCAGCCCTTGTAGTGGTTGGAACTCCTACTTTTCTTTCATTTTCACCTCACCCACCTGATAAGCCTAAAACTTCTCCTTTGTATCTATATATCATTCAAGGTTACTTTTCTAGTACAAGATCGTCATCTTAACCTCATCCATACACTTGGAATCACCCTTTTTCCTCGTTGCATACTTAATCAGCTGCTGTTTCTATATAAACAGTGGCTGGTTCGTGTTTTCATTATATATTGCGAGCTAAAATCATATTTTTATGCATGATAAATACTAGATTGCATTCATGAGTGGCTGATCATTCATCACCACTTCATTCCACATCAAGGAACATGGAATCATGTCTTTAGCTAATCACTAAAGTCCGTATTCCATATTTTTATATAACTATGCTAACATATAAGCATGATCAAGGTTTGGTCAGCTTATAAACAACTACATTTCATACCTCAAACCATCATCTATCTCATATTTTAACACAAATACATTTATCAGTATCTTATTTAAAGAATTCTATAAGGGTTGAGCCATTCAAGGCCTTAACCCCTATGTTCATGGTAGTTTTTGTACTTAGACAACATCTTTTATTTTCAGTATCTTATTTTCCAGGGCTTTATTTTTCAGTTCATACTTATTCTAATTAATTGGTCTATTTTTTAGTTCTTTATTTTCAGTATTTACATTTTAGTGCTTTAATTCTTGTAATTTATATTTCAGCAGTTTTACTTTCAATTATTTAAATTTCAATCCTTTATATTCTGCTATTTAAATTTCAGTACTTTTAATCTTGGTTATTTAAATTCCAGCACTCTTGATTCCAGTTAACTGGTCCTGTTTATTTTTAGCCATTTATTTTTTATTTATTTAATTACTAGCTTTATATATATATGCACCAATCCAGAAGGTATTTGTTTTTACTTATGCATAAGTATCAATTTGGCGAATGAAAATTTATCATGTACATTTTTTACAGTAAAAAGTAAGAGAGAGAAATAGTATTAATGATGTATGTCTTTTTATGCACCTCATTATAGCCATTAGATGATGATCCAACGGCTAAAAAAAAATACTTACACGTAGGTAAAAAAAAAAATACCTATTGGATTGGCAACCTATATATATTATATATATGTATATATTCCTAGTTAACTTACTTAACTATCTACTGTATATATCTATTTATACTTTTGCGTCTCTAACTTTTTATGTTCATTTATGTTGTCTTATTTTTTAAATAACATATAAGTAATTACATATTTTCATAAATAAAAAATTACCACAAACAGTGTGGAAACTGATATCAGTAGAAGCTTAGTACTTCTAGAGATCAGACATGTTCCAAATGCCTGCCTTAACATGATCTCATCACACTAGCAAGCTTGATGATGACGACTACTATATGAAATTTAGTGAAGGTAAATGGATGATGACTTCAGGTTGAACAATCTACATGTTGTGCAACTTAAGCTCAACAAAGGAGAGGTTAATGCAGTTGAAAGATTTTGAGTTTTAATCTTTGACAAAAGAGGCTTCGTCATATAAGCAAGAAAAGGCCTCAAACTTTGTCCTAAAGCAATATTTAGCTGGTTTGAAACTATGCCCCTGAAAAATTTTGTTCATTACTTAGCTAGAAAATTGTATAGGTTGCAACTCATGCATGGCTCAATCTAGAAAACCAAATGCTATTGATTGATTTAATGATGATGTTTATGCAAACTAGGTGGACTTAAATCAAATGATATTGTTTGCAAGCTTGTTACATCTCAGTAAGCCGTAAAGAGTGGGCATGCAATGGACTATTGTACTGAGGAAACAATATAAATTGGATAATTGTGTGGTGATGCCAGGCAACAAACTCTACATATCAACTGGCTTTGTTTAAGAATGCATCCTCTCCATTTTTTCTCCTTATAAGTTTGGTTACCAGATCATTCCCTTCCCCTTTATTTAATTGTTCATGTTAAATTCCAAATATACGTGATTATTTTTATTTAGATGAACCAAGATTGCTTTGTTTTTATGATGATTTTTATTTATATGAACCAAGGGTGTTCTTTATGATATTTTATCGGTAGAGACATTACATGACCTGTGTTTTTAGGATTTTTTTTTTTTCACCGGAAGTTGAAATTGGACTGCATCCCATATTTTTTCTTTCTTGTAGGCTTTCACGTAAAACAGACATGTCACTCATTTCTAGATACATTTTTGCTTCATCTATGATGCTTTGGTGGACAGTCATATTATTAGTTACATTTGTTTTCATCGATACACTATCCTACTTGAACACAGTGATGGAAAACTTCTTTCTTGATTATTATTGTACATGTCTTTTCCCAAGATATTTTCATAGTTGTTCTAAATGTTGCTTTTTTGGACATCTTAACCCTTTTCCGTGTGTTTGAGCACCCCCCCCCCCCCCCCCCCCCCCTTTTTTTTTTTCTTTAATCAGCATTTTAGTCGATATAAATAAATCCTGTTTCATGCTCTTTTGTCAAATAAGTATTACTATTTATACTGTTTGTGTTTAACAAATAATAAATTATTGTCATGAATATTTATGTCTTTAAGAGTATTCGAGAAGTGGATCTTCAGTATTTTCTCTTATACTTTGAATTTGCTATTGTTTCCAGATCACTTAAGGTCCCGAGGGATTAATTTTCTAACATTGTTCAAGATCAAGAATTTTATCTTTAAATTCTTCGTCAGAAAATTGCATTCGATTTGAACAGTAACTCCTTATAGAAAAAGGTAATTACTCTGATGCACTTTTTGGTGTGCTAATATTATATTAGAAGTCAGTATTTAGGTGGGCTGACTTCTTGTTTTTTCAGGTTTCCTCTTTAATTAACAACCTAAAGGTTCTTTTTTAACTTGTATATTGCTGTTTTATTATCTGTTAATACTTTGACTTGTTTGTTATTTATATTGGCATTTGCTTGCTTGCAGGCCACCAGGTGTAGCTTTTGTGTTTTATACAGATCCTATATTATAAGACTGTGATGTCATCTTCAAACCCAATAAACGCCAAATTTCGTCAGAAGTCTCAACTCAAAAGCTGATAAGAGTAAATGATGTCAGTTACTCAGATTTTCTATACCCACAAAGCTGTCTATCTTTCAAAATTTATTTTGCTCTCTTCAGATCTTACCATAAAATTACAAAAAAAAAAAAGGAAAAAAGAAAAAAAGAGAATATTTTACATTATTATTTTCGAAATTATAAGTCATTGAATATTACCCTTCACTCACCTAAGGAGTATAAGAGAAAAAAATTTGGAACTTCTACTACATCTAAAGTCATTGCCTACTTTTGCTTCGTGATGTCCCCAACTTATCAGACATTGCTGTGGGTCTAGAAATGGCTTCATTTAGGGCCAGTTTAGTTGTTCCCATTCCCACAGAGGCTGTTCTAGATTGTCGTTCATTTCCCATTCAGTACTCCCACTCCCTGCAGCCATTGGGAGTTCCGCAGGCTCTCCTGAGGATGAGGTTTCGGGTGATGAAGTTGCAGCTCTCTCAACCATCGTGGTGATTTGAGCAGACGGTCCAGCTTGGTCACCTTGTTGCTCTCGTGTGTCTCTTGTCGACTTTATTGGACGCCGGTCAAATGCTCGGAAACACCCAGATATCACGTATACTCGGCACAAGCTAAACTCATGCCTCAGCTAAAAAGAAGACATGATAACATCAGTAATGATTTGACATGAAAGGTAATATCTGAGACTACTTACAGTTATATCTTAAACCAAGAACATTTACGTGTAAATATTTGCTTCTTATCTTTTTACCATAGGAGTAGTGACGCTATTCGGGTTGTTTACTTCTTCAATTGCTCTATACTCGTTCATCTTCCATTTGGTTTTTCTTCCGGTAGGAGCTTTTCCCTTGTAGAAAACCATAGTTTTTTTCACTCCAATCACCCGGTTATCCGAGGAGAAAACATAACTAGGTGATCCTGTTGCCTTCCAATATCCAGAAGCCGTGGTGCGATTCGGTTTCCCTCCACGAGCTTCTCTTTCTTGTCTTGGTGTAAAGAAGAACCACTGCTCAGTATCTCCTTGGCATAACTCGCCCGAGTACTCTGCAAAAACAACCAGGAAAAGAAAATGCTAGTGAGTTTTACTTATCCAAGCATTAATCTTACACTTGAAACATCATTAAAACAACCGTATTTGCTAAGAACAAGAATAATCCATCTAGAAAAGTACTTGGTAGATCCCATGGTTCTATACTGTAAATGTCTATGACTTTGACAACGCGGTTTATGTCGTCTCGTTTTGCTTCCAGCTTGTTGCGCAGATAGAAGGAAACAAGCTCTTCCTCCGTCGGGTAGAAGCGAAAACCCGGTGGTAGCTCCGGCATTTGTGTAGTTTGCTTTGTATATATTGTTTTTGGTTGCTGTCTGCTGCTTGTTTGGTTGGAGTTATATATAGAGAAGTAGAGAAAAAGACCACAATGTCTTAGGTAGAATACAAGATTTGCCGAGTGAAATGATAAAAGTAGAAAATGAAACAAGAAAAAAATAATAAAATAAAAGTTGGACTTGGTATACTTAACGCGGCTTTATTGGAAATGATTTCCGTTTGTCCCATGAAAGTTTTATTTTTCATATAGGCGCAGATAGGGATATTCATCCAATAGAAGCCCCTTTTGAACTAGTCAGCAAATCTTTCTTCCTAGTGCTTTGGTTATCCGCATCAAATTCTGACCACTCTTGAGTGCTTATATTGTTATGTAGGTCCAACTTTTTTTTTTCCTCCTTTTTTCAATAAAAGGAAAAAAAAAATAATTAAAAAACCGACAAATGTGACATCACATATATGATTTCTTTAAGTGGGCTGAGATAATGGTATCTACTGTTTTGTTGAAATCCTCTGCTTCCTAAATATATTAAGGATGAAAATTACTAGTAGTTGATACAGCCCAACACATTTAACAGAGGTAGAAAACCGAAGAATAACAAGTGCCAAATTAGTTAATGTCATTGCAGAATTTTGATTTTTTTTGACGGAGAATTTTGATGCCTTCTGTTTGTACAAAACTTCTTATTGGAGTATTAGATGTAAGTCTGGAAATATTAATAGGAACTTTTATAGTTGGTAAGAATTTGCAAATAATGTACGTTTATGAACACTTAATCACATCGTAATTAAGCACTACGCAAAATTAATGGATTTTGGTATTAGTTAACTAACTACTCATGACAGTCATTAGTCTACTGGTAGCATTTTCTTTAAGCGTATCACTACTAGACTTTTGTTTTTAATTTTCCCTATAAGGTGGGGTACCTACCGTATAACATTTTTTCATTGATAAGTGCAATTATTAATTATTCGGCACTTGCGGACCCCAATTGAGGAAAAGAGAGGTCGTTTAAAGGGGTAGTGCCATAAGATTGTGTGATCCCTACCCCCCAAAAAACAAATGAATATTATACCTTAGAAAACGAATAGAAAACCCGCTCAAAAAAAAAAAAAAACAAAAAAGAATGGAAAAAACTTATTTTAAAATGGTCCAACACCATTTGAACTTTCTAAAAGCGTTTGTGCAACTCGGGTCTTCAGTAAATGGATACACTGCTACTTATCGGACACATTATTGAGTGAATTTAGCTTTCAAACCACGTTGGGAACACCCCTAGGCCTTAGATATCATCCTTTAAACTTGTTAGAGGGCTAAACCGTCAATGGAAATTCACCATTTAACTTCGCAATTATTAAATTAAACAATTAATTGTTAGAAAAATTAATTGCTGATTTACATCATCGGATAAATTTCAACAATTAAAATTAATTTTTTTTGTCAAATTTACTGATAATTAATTAATTAATTATTTTTAAATTGCAGAATTATTTACACACAACACATTTCTCTTTGAAACTGCTAAGTGGGATGACCTAAATAATGTTTAACCGTTGTGAAATGATCCTTTAACAAAGTTCCGATCTACCATAAACAATACAAATGTAAATGCAAAATTTAAAGTAAGATAATGTCATAGTTCATGAAATACCGATGCATATTTTAATTTTAGCCTAAATATTATTTGTGAAGCAACTGTAAGATGGTTACCAATATAGTGCATAAAGAAACTACTTATTTAACTTTGATTTTAACTTGGTGAACGTGGAAAATTACTATTTCACTCCTATGCTGGCTTCTCAAGAGACTGAGAGCATGAAAACGTGTACGTTGTACGAGATGATTCCTCTTCAAACTGAAAACCTTTTTTTAATGGACAACTGGAAACTTCTTAACTGCACTAAGTGACTGAAATACTTGTTCATTTATTTATTTTTGAGGTAGTAGTCAACGCCTGGATCTTGGCGACACGTGTTCGTGGCGTGACAAATGTTACAAAGATCAAGTCCATGTTCACAAACGTAACGTCAGTGGCTTCACTTCACCACTCAGGTACAGCATGTACCTTACGTCATACATCACATATTTTGTATTTTTGAAGGGGTCCTTTAATTACAAAACGACATCAACCCAAAACAGAAAAAAAAAAAATGAGAGAACAAAAATTGAACTAATAGTGACACATACATCTAAGTATGATAAAATCTTGTGTGACGGAAAAATACCAAGAGTCTCTTGTGTTTTAGTTTAATACTAGTTTTCATTATGTGTTTTTAATATACAAAATATATCAACATTATCCTTTAGGTTAGATTTAGTAGACATTATGTTGGAAATGACAAAGATCAATGGAAATTTGATAAAAGAGATATTACTGGCCTAATTTGAGAAATTCAAGGGATAAATGTTATATTAAATTTGATAAAAGAGATATTACTGGCCTAATTTGAGAAATTCAAGGGATAAATGTTATATTTCTAAGACATGCTTGTTTTTTGTTTTTGTTTTTTTCTTCCTGAAGTGTCTAAGACACATGATTGAAACTGGATTTTAGTAGAGTTTTTAAGATCTAAAAAAAAAAAAAATAGAAACTGGATTTTGCTAAAATACGGGTAGGCTTTTAGTAGTTTTTCTATTATTTTATGGTGGAAAATGTTTGGAAAAAAAGCTAAGTCTCGCAATAATAAGGATGAATTTGAAAAGCCAATGAATTGTCATTGTTTGTGATTGGTACAAGTATGGGACAAGACCAGGTCTTGGGGACAACGAAAGGAGCATAAACAGTACAAATGCTTATAAAAGGAAACACAATTTTTTTTGCTATAGCCTATATGATGTGGACTTTCTAAGGATGGTTAACCTTTTCATACGCGCGTTAAGGTTATAAATAAGGTCATTCCGCTCATCTCTGTCGTTATGGATTACTAATGATAATAGTCAAGTAGTTTGTACCTGTGTGGGTGACATTTGGAGTTCACGAATCATTAATTTACAAATACATAAATATATATGGATACAATATTATTATATATTCTTATCCAAAAAAAAATTATATAAATATATATTCAAATTGGGATTTCAAGGGGAAAAAGGGGGGAGAAATTGGGATTTCGAAGGGAAAAAAGGTTGAAAAGTCTAAAGGTTTGACCACTGTTCTTAAGCATTCGTTTACCAAATTGATAGCGGCATGAAATTTATAAGTAAAATTCTACAAAGCTAGATATGCGCACCACACATTAAGATATGTCTTATAACTCTATATTCACAAATGGGTCCTATATTTCTATTAGGAAAAATCTAAAGGGCAATTGTAGTGTTAAGTATATACATTAAAAAAAAAAGTGTGAGACCTTAAATCAATTTTGTGCTATAGGTCTCAATTTCTGTTAGGCCTAGCAAACTGGATTTTGTGTTAAGCACAAGTGCCTTAGAACATTGTTCCCTTGCATGTGCTACTTAACTTTATATACTAATAAAAGTATAAAATCACTACAAAATTTATATGAATGTTTCACACTTATATTAAGTAACAAATGCCCAATAACACTATTCATTAATGTGTGAGGTGTTAAGTGCATTTTTGCTCAATTTATAGACATGACTCAAAAGAAATCACCGTAATTTTTCCTTTCACATTTTTTCTCTCTCACGATTGTTAAACTAGAAATAAAAGAAAAAAAATTGATAATAAACATCGATCAATTATCACAATAAGTCTCACATAATATATATTTTGAGAAAATAGCGAAGATTTAAGTAGTTTTTCGTAAACCTAAAAATAGCACAATGATATCATATAATAAAGTTTGGTAATTACGCTTATTATCAATCAATATTGAGGATTTTAGAATATAAAGTAACTTAAACTGGCAAAAAGGTGGCAATTTGGAGCAAAAGGCAAGAAAGTCACTTTATAAATCAAGAAAATTTAAATAGAAATTATAATTCATTTTTATAACGAAGGAACACGAATGGGAAAAATCACGTACTCTCTCACCAACCGGCATATCAAGCGTTGAATCCCATCAGGCACATGCTGCATTTCAAACGCTACCTGAGCGAGTGGCGAAGACGTCGATAGCAGAGGCTGTAGGCCGCTTACTCATCTGGGCAATCACGTGCTTCGCGTGTACTTGCATCCCATGCACCTGCCTGTGTCTTCAAACCGAGATCGCCCATATGCGCCGTTCTTTCCTCTACCCAATAAGGAGTCTTAAATCAGCTACATCCGAGTACGCCACACATGATCCAAATCTCCATCGCTTTTGTTAGCAATCTTGGCCGTCCATACTTTAATCCAACTGCTCTCTCTCTCTCAACATTAAATATCGGCCTTTACATCTTCATTAACATATAATATCAGCCGTCCATCCTAGGCTAAGAATTATATTTCAGCAGCCAATCTAGAAGACGGCGAAGCTCCATTTTTCAAGAACATAAGTGCTAATAAATTAGAATAATAATATATTTATATTTATACATTAGAATAATATTTCATCTTTTATTTCTATTTCTATTTTCAAAGTAGAATTTTAAGAAGACATATGTTCTTAAAATTTAATCCTGTTAAATTTATAGCTCCCACAATTTGTTCTAATGTATTAGAATTATATCAAACAAATACACAATAGAATTTGAAACTTTTTATATATAGGGTCTATATGATAATATATATATATATATGGATACTAATTTAGTAGGTATTTTTTTTTTATATATATACAAATATCATTTTGGCCAATAAAAATTTATCATACACATTTTTTATATGAAAAAGTAAGAGAGAAAAAAAGTAATAGTGATACACATTTTTTCATGCACCTCATTATAATCGATAGATTATTATTCGATGATGATCTAACGACTAAAAAGAATACCTACATATAGATAAAGAAAAAAACCTACTGAATTGACAATATATATATATATATGCTAGCATATATCAATTTATGAGTTTATGAGAAATAACCAGAATTGCTTTCTAAACTTGAGCTTAGATAAATATCATAATAAACTCTTATATGATATTATAAAAATATTCTTAATATTGGGGACACTCTTGCTGAATGTTTGATACTGTACTTTTAAACTAAATGTCATATATTTTCTATAAAACTCACTATTATCATAATTAGTTAATTTATTTGGCGATACTATATCAATAGTATTATCCCGATGCAATGCTATTCTAGAAATATGAAATTATCGTATTTACTTTTGAATTATGATATGACTATTGCACTTAATATTTACCAAGTATAAGCACAATCAATTCACAAAGTGAATACTAGGGCTTCATTGTAATTATAATCCAATATACATGGAAGACCTCAAAATAATATTATATGCACGATGTCCAAAACTATAAGGCATTATTAACAATTCTAAAATCACATCCCCTAAGATATTGAAGTTCGAACCATAATTCATAAGAGTTACTCTTTTAATAAGTTTAAGAGATATAACTAAAGAAATCATAATTCATAGGAGCTACTCCTTTATAAGTTTAAGAGAGATATAACTAAAGAAAGCAACAAATAATTTAGATTAAGGTAAACTACTATAATGCTAGTTTAATGATAATAAAATATTGAGTTATGACTTTTAACTTCAATATCTCTATCACTTAGTACAGTTTAATACATCTATAACATATTTATAATGTACTAATATTTCTATCCAAAGTCATATAAACTTTGTTGTTTAGGAACTTTATTAATCTTGTTGAAATAAATAACACCACGTTTTATAATTAAATAAAATATTCCATTTTTAATAGCAAAATGTGGATGTTTTGTTTAGATATGATGAAATAAAGAAAAGTATCTGACACTAATGATCTCGTCTTATAGTCATTCACTTATTTTGTCATCATATCATCAAAACTTGTTGATACTTATATGTTATAAAATTTTAAAAATCGTAAATATACATTAAATATGGAATTAAACAAATACTGGAATATGATATTTATTAATATTAAATAAACAATACTTCAATCCTTTATTATATTATTCTTTAAAAGCAACTCTTAAATGAAATTGCTTTTCAGTATATTTCCTAACAAGAAGCTTATAGATAATTAAGTTCGTTTGGCTAACAAATTAATTTGGTAAAATTATTAAAAGGAGGTAGAAAAAAAGAAGTGAGGGGTCAGGTGAGCTTGGATCCTAGATGTTTCTTTTCTTAATTTATTCACTTGAATTTGCATTTCATTTAATATATCCTATTTAATTTCATTAGATATTTTTTTTTTGTAAAATTCGGATTTAACAAAAGTTAAATAAGTAATTTTAAGATCAAGGGTATTTTAGTAATTTTAAAATTTTAGATTATTTTAATAAAAAATATTTAGATTAATATAAATTAGAGTGCTAGAGTTGAATTTGGACAATATAAGGTCTAGGTTCATTGTGGCAAAAGTGAGAAAGAAACTGATAATCAGGGACTAAAATGTATATTAGAAGGGATTAGAATAAAAGAATCTTTTGAAAACTATGGCCAAAGTAGAATTTTGAGAAGTTTTTCAGCTAAACAAAGAGCTGACATGTGTCTCACTAACAACAACGTCCTCAGAATCTTTAAAAATTGCTTGGAAACCCTCTCTTTCATTCGTCCAAACCAAACCTCCACGACACTATTCATTCGCCGAGCAACCAACCTTCGCTGTGTCTCACGTGCTTGCTTGCTTGGACTAGACAATGCTGACGATCTAGCACCAACCAACGGCATCACGAAACGCTGCCTCTCATTGGAGTTATGGGTTGTCAAAATCACTGCTACTGAACTAGAAAAATGGCCGTCGTTTCTCCGTTTGGCATCCGATCAACACACCGTCGGCACCATTGGCTTCGTCTTGGTGTCGCCGACCTTTCTGACCATCCATAGCCTCTAACTCAGCTTTGGTGAGAAACTTGTTATTGTTGTAATATTTTAATATTAAAATTTGTGAGATTTTTATAATTATATCGGAAATAGATTATTTATCCTAAGAAAATTATATCACGTTAAAGAGAAGGTTGAGACAAGAATAAGAATGATTTTAAAGTATTGAAATGGTATCTAGAAGTGTGTTAATTATCGAATTGAAAAAGTGGCATTTTTCTAAATATTTCCAAAATGTAATTTTCTTATAATTTTTGGATTTTAGAGCTTAATTAATGATCGAGACATCGAAAATGAGTTTTGACTTCGAATTTGGACTCAATGAAGCTGAGACATGAATTTTGATATAAAATATTATTAGATTTTGAAGCAACACGAAAATCAAGAAAATGACCCATGAATAGTATCGTTTTATATGCTACGCGCTAGTCCCGTACTGGGATCCATTTTCAATAAACTATATGTCTAATTCAAAATTTTTGGGTGATTTGAATTTAATGGTGACCTTAGTTTCTCCATATGAGGCTTTGTTTGGAAATTCAGTTTTTCAAGTAAATGTATCGAAATCCAAAAATGGCCATCTAGGCAACCAAGTAATCAACCGAGGATTTTTCTAGAGTCGTTATCTCTATATAACTAGCATTTCATGATAGAGGATTCTGTTGCCTTGTTTTCTATTATTTTTCATAAAAATTGGAATATGTTGTGAAAAGTGAGATTTTATGATTTTATTAAATTAAATTATTTTAAAAATTAGTTTAGCGAACTGTGAATTTGTAAAATATTGTGGAATGCTCCGGATATTTTACGTATGATTTTGTATAATTTTTGTACTTGGGATTTGATTAAACCATAGGAAATATATTGTTGAATTTTTAAGTATAAAATGAATTTCTATTTAAAAATCAGAGCATGTCTAGAATATTATTACATAGTTGTTTCTACCCCTTATCATATTGTATATACCGGAGAATCATACATGAGATCTATTTTAGGTATCACGATATTTAGTGGGCGGCTAGTATCCATGCCTTCCGTGAAAGCCCATAAACCCGCATAGAGTTTTCTAATTACCTCCATTCGGTAGGTTTAGATACATGGGTGTCCCTCTGGTATTGTAGGATTTAAGTTTCAGGTAGAGAGTAATTAGTACATATAGTAAGAGTTACTCAGGTTCATGATGAGAGGATGTGAGCTCATGAAATTATTTGATTTGTGGTATGTGGACTATGGATTACTTATCTGATTTTTCTTTATTGATTTTGAATATGATTTCTGTTAATGATTTGAAGTTTTATTTGATTTGGAATATTGTAAAATTATTTTTAGAACAACTAATCATGCAAGGAATTGACTATCTTATTGGACATTTCATGCTTGCCCCCTATTCTCCTTCTCAGGTAGTGCTCAAGATAACGCTAGAAATTAAGAAGCATATCAATGAGAAGTAACTTATTTATCGTGTGTTAGTAAGTGTGCAAGATAGTATTATTTAACTTTTTAGCTTGTGTTAAGTATTTAAGGGCTCGTTTTACGGATTCAATCTGTATAATTAGTATGCTAGATTGTGAGATTGTTGATGATGAGACTTAATTTGTTTTTAATGAATTTTATTGATAATCTATTCTAATAGTGATCACAAAACTATAGAATTTATAATTTGAATAACTTTACAAATTTTTACAGAAGTTTCCATTTTGACACTAGTTGTCATTTTTTTGAAAAATTGGAATTTCTAAAATTTTTTAAAACAAATTATGAATTTTTATTTATAAAATTTCTTTTCTGTCACTGGTCCGGAATTTGGGTCGTGATATTTTTTATTTTATTTTATTACAGTTGATCAAATAGTCATAGAGTTGAAATAATTTTAGTATTCACAAGTTTAGTGCTCAATTCTCATAGGCCTAATATTTTACTTCTTTATCTATATTACATGTGACCGTGCGTATTTATATAAGTAGGTGTGAATATTATTTGCTTAATCTTTACTCACACACATTAGACAACACAAGGCAACTGGCTAGGCAAGTTTTTTCTTTTCCTACTTTCTAATTTTCATGAAAAACCACATGCGGAGATCAAAATGAAACGGTCTCCGTCCTTAGTCTAGGTAATGTAGCCATACGCCTTAGGTGCTCGGCATATTGAGGGATTTTCCTTGTCATTTATGTATTCTTTGAAAATAAATCATGTTATAACTAATTTCGTTTCCCCTAAGAGAAAAAACACTAATTTCCTTTAGTTAAATAGGATCCCAACCTGTGCTCCCACTCCAATATTCCTTTTCCTTCCCTTTGATTTTCCCTTACGCTAGTGCTCTTAATTTCTCTCAAGTCATTCATATCTTCGGTGACTTTAATTAAAATCTTCAAAAAGTTTTCACCCTCCATACTGGTTCGAGCTTGTCCGCACGCGAATCGAAATTCGGTCCGTAGTTAGCCATAAAATTTATTTCCCCTCTCTTTGTTCTTTTCTTTTTTCTGTAATTAATTGGTTTTATCTCAATTATTTTCTTGCATTTGTTTGTTTTTGGCTGCTCACGTCAAAGCCTCATTAATTTTAAACTATTGTAACCTTCTTTTGTTTTTTCGTTTTTAATTACGGGCAAAAACTAGAGCTGCAGCGAAACTGAAATATATATGTCTACATATACTAGGTTTGGAATACTTTGAATTAAAATAATAAGGGAAAATGAAAAAAAGTACACTGATTAAGTTTTACTCTAGTGCATTGGAAACGTTTTGAGAGGAATACCCGTCTAGAAACTTTTAGAGATCATAAATAATAATCTATAGTTCATGTTTCAGTAGTAAATAATCAATCAATTTTGCAACCGGTGATTTTGCTCGAATAGGGTGGCAACGAGGTATTAATGCTTTAGGTTCTTTCCAATATAGAAATGTTTAGCCATGATTGTGTGGATCGCTCCTTTTTTTTTGCTGTTCATTTTTACATTATAGACTCTGTCATCTGTGGATTGGTTCTTTTAATTATTTATTAATTTATCTGTTAATTTATTTTCAATTATGATATTTATGGTCTCTAGGGCAAGGCAAATTGGATAGTTTTGCAGGTGGGTGCTGACTTGTTTTGGATGTACCATAGAATTTTTATATTTTCCTTTTATATTCTTAAAAAAATCAAATAGTTTTAGAATAATAATTAAGAGTAATGGTTGTAAGTATAAAAATTTGATTAACTTAATGAGAGTATTATAGTTGCAATAAATGATATTTGGTGTCTATTATTCTAGAGGCCATAATACTATTACGGAGAAACAAAAAACTTACGGTAAGGACTTACACTAATAATAGCATCATTTTTAAGCACTTAATATTAAAAATGGTATGATATATAGGATATGTTTGATTTAGTATTCCATCTCTAAACTGACTTTGTTGTTTAACTGCTCCCACAAGAACTAACTAGTAATTATACTGTGTATTTATATATATATATATATTCTCTTTTGTGCGTACGTATATATATGAATTTATATAAACATTCTCTTTTGTTTTCCTATATTTATTTTATCTTCGATGCGAGTTTGTTAATTTGTTTTAAGGCTGAAAAATGAGTGGCGTCTGTATCAATCAGATATCTGGTGAAACAAAATATAGGGAATGAGTAAGAAAGGGGGAAAGAATCCGAGAATGATGAATAACAATGAGTTGTGGAAGAGGGAAAGGAATATGTTGATTACTGAAAATAAAGGGAAGAAAAGTAAACACACGACGGTTCAAATCCAACGATCAACGGTCAAGTCTTTTATTAACTACATGTATTTGAAGTTGACAATATGACTTAAAAGGAATGACGAGATTTTTTTTTTTCCTAAACGAAAAGACAAAATAAAGGAGGGAATGAAGCATATAGAACGAACAATTAACAAATAAATAAGAGAGAAATAAAAAAGCCAAAAATCCCAGAGAAAGAGAAATAAATATTTATTAAAAAGAAAAAATAGAAAATATTTTGCAAAATTAAAAGAAATAAATAATAAGTAATAAAAAAACAACGAATAAAAATGTAAATTAATTGTAAATTTTTCAAAATGACATAAAGCTGGAAAAATTAAAAAGAAAGTTTGAAATAAGGAACTAATATTTGCAATTTACAAGTGAAAAAAAAAAATTTGGCCAAACGCTAGTTTTGGTTGAAGAAGAAGATCGATATCTCCTCAGCACCTTAGCCCTGATTTAAAGATCATAAATTTTCCATTAATTTAAAGAGCTTTCTTGATTGAAAAAGAAAAATTTATTCCAAGACGATATTAACCAAAAAAAAAAAAAACACCCACAATGTTTTGTATCAAATAATAGTAAAAACTGACACGTACTAACTATTAGTTGATTGATTTCGTTTCACAGATTTGTTGCTTCCAATTATATCATACGATTTCTTTAAAATCCTTGCAAGTATCCTGAAAAAATCATGGATCCTAGATTATATCTGTAAAATCCTAAATTTTGTATGAATAATTAAGTAATTTTAATTCAAGGGCATTTTGATAATTTTATATTTTTTAATTATTTTAAATTAAATTATTGGTGTTGAATCTAGACAAGATTAAGTCTAGCTGCATTTGGGGTAAAAGTAGAAAAGAAATTACAAACTAGGGACAAAAGTGTAATTAAGGAGAGACTAAAGTGAAAGAATCTTTTTGAAATTGTGGCCAAAGTGGAATTTCAGAAACTTTTTTTCTTCGGTCGAATCAGATTGCGCCACGTGTCCCACTGCTACTGTTTTCGAAAATTGCATAAAAAAAACCTATATTTCTTCTTTCTTCTCCATGGAAGTCCCCCGAAGCCGCTCTCTGACACCGTTCACCCGCCGCACCTCCAGTTGCTGCCGTGCCTGATGCGCTAGCCCGCTATGACCGGAAGACGCTGACGAAGCCACGCCAGGTGTCACCGTATTGTTCCACTGCTCCTCGCTGGAGAAAAAACAGTCTGAAGCCACTGCCTGCTGATCGGTTTTTTGCCTGCTGTCCAACGTCCGATCACCTAACCACCACTACCATTGGATTCGTTTCAACTCCAGCTTTCATTTCCGACCACTCTCGGCTACCAACTCAGCTCCAGTGAAAAGTTGACTACTGTAGTAATTTTATAATATTTAATTTTTGTGGTATTTTCATAATTATTTCGGAATTGAGTTATTTTTCTCGAGAAAATTTTACCACGTGATTGAGGAGTTTGAAACATGAAATCTTATGATTTTGAAGTGTTAAAACGATAACCAGAAGATCATTAATTAGTGGGATGAAAATGTGGTATTTTTCTAATTATTTTCAAAATATGGTATTTTTATAATTTTCGGATTTTTGAGCCCATTTAGTGTTCGGGACCTCGAAACTGAATTCTGACTTCGAATTTGGACTCAGTGAGGTTGGGACATGAAGTTTGATATGAAATACCATTATTTTCCAAAGTGGCACGAAAATGGAGAAAATAGCTCGTGAATTGCACTATTTTTCGTGCCACAGGCCGGTCCTGTGCCGGGACCCGTTTTCGACGAACTTTATATCTAAACCAATATTTTTTGGTATTCTGAATTCAATGGTGACCTCTGTTTCTCAATCCGAGACTCTGTTTGAAAAGTCAATCTTTCAAGTGAACGTGACGAGATTCGAAAACAACTATCCGAACAACCCGGTGATCAGTTGAGGATATTTCTAGGGTCGTTAGCTCAACATAACTACTATTTTGAGGTAGGGGATTCAATTTCCTTATTTTATATTATTTTCATTAAAATTGGAATTTATTCTGAAAATGAAATTTCATGATTTTATTAAATTGAATTAATTGAATAGTTATTTAAATGAACTATAAATTTGTAAAATATTATAGACTGCTCTAGATATCTTTTACATATGATTTTATACAAGTTTTATATTTAGAATTTGGTAAAACCATAAAATTTTTGTGAAATGCTAGGAGTGTGAAATCAAGACTTGTGTTTAAGTCTTGATAAATTATGGATATTGCTAGTTTTCGAACTAAGTATGCTACTTTGAATATGTCTGTAAATTTTATATGTCATACTAGTGTGATATTGATGTGTGAATGATGATGCTTGACTAATGATTTGAATTTGGTTTTATTAATAATTATTCAGTCTATGTTTATTAGTGACTATGAATTGTGGGATAGGTTCGCTGATTGGAATTCCAAATATTTTTGTTTTTAGTACCATTTTAAAAATTTAAAACTCTAAAAAAAAACTAAGGAATTTCCAATTGTAGTGAAATTCCCATTCTGCTACTGCTCCGGAGTTTGGGTCGTGATAATACCATGCTGTGGTTGTAACTACCAAAAATCCGGGCTAGTGATAGAAGGAGAATTTTATAAAGGTGGGAAATTCCTTGATTTATTTGAAAAGTGTAAAAAAAAATTTTAGTTTGATAAATAGTTCATTTTAATAAAAAATTTAGAATGTCATCCTGTGAACTTCTCCCATAATTCGTATATACCATTAAATATAGACCAAATAATAATTGAAAAACCTGAAATCAAATATAAGTCTAAGCGTCACCATCATCCACAACAGAAGTCAAATCCCAGAATGACATACATAAGTTCACAGACAAAATAGAAAGCAGTATTCTTGGTTCAATACTAATACAAAACCCAAATAGTCTGAACACCACAATAACAAGCTTCTAGCATTACCAAGAACGAACTATAGTTAAGATGACCTCTTACTCCTCCTGATCACAAAGATCACATTGAGCACTACCTGAGGAACTGAAGTGTGAAAATAATCATGCTAAGGTTTTTTTTTTAAAAAAAATCAGCATACTAGGTTTTATAGGAAAATGGGCAGTATAACGACCCTATTTTTAATATACCCAAAATAACCTGTACTCAGAAAATTCTCAGAGTAATATAATATGTATATATCATACAATCAATTTCCGTCATAGATATTTAAATAGTCTAAAAAAATGACGTTTGTTCTCAAGTATCACAGAAAATAAGTTTTATTCAAAAATGATATAAAACAGAGGTAATTGAGTCCCTACCTCGCTCGAATAGCAATACCATGCTATTAAATCCTCAAGGTGTTATTGACGATCGCTTGAAGGGTCGAGGACCAATTCCAAGTCCTCGATTGTCCTGTTGCAAAATATTAACTTCTCATCGGAGCTTCAAATTCACAAACGGTCCTCTTCACTGAATTCCTAGCACCTAAAATAACTAGGTTAGATATATAACTTGTCCAATTCAGATCCAGACTCACATCGGGTTGGCGGCACACAAAACGAGATAAAATCTCAACCGTCTGATCTCGATTTCTGTGCCGATCACTAAATATAGGCAATATATATATATCGAACTTCTGTATTTTCTGAGTACAATCCAAAAATAACAACAAAATCACCATCCAACGACCATATTGAAAAGTCAAACTTAAACTCAAAATATTCAAAAATGGAAACTTTTGATTCGGGTAGTATGGGTTGAGATATATATATCTTGATGATCCTTGCAACGATATGAATCCAACGAGCTGAATGGACGTCGGAATCATCGCTGGTGATGAAAAATCCGAAATGACCACTTCTTCTTCTTCGACGACGACAAGCTCCCAGGCGGCTGTAGCTGGCCGGTTTCGGCTTAGGCACGGTGCTGGCAAGCTCCATCAGTGATTGTCGTGGCTGGGTGACAGCAAGAGACAATGACACCTCTTTCAGTGGTCGTCGGCTAAGAGTGAGCAGAGGGAGCAAGAGAACGTCAGGGGGAGAGAGAGAGAGAGAGAGAGAGAGAGAGAGAGAGAGAGAGAGAGAGAGAGATGACAGGGTCACGTGGCCTTGTCTTATGGTGTGTGCAATTTTTAAAAATTATATAATAGTCTCCAAAATTTCAAATCTCTATCAATTCTGTTCCATAAAAATTACAATTTAGTCTTTCTGCACAAAACTTTTCCAAATTAATCCCTCAATATTATATCCAAAAAATTGATAAAATGTTCAAATTACTCTAAAAAATTATGGGATTTTATAGTGGCAATTGGGGATGAAACAACCTTCAACAGCTTGAGTGAGCAACTTTTATTTTCAAAATTGTTATACGAAAAAACACCAGAGAACAATAGTGTTTTCATGTTGTGCCTTTATACAAGCAAAAAAATGTTGTAAAGATGATCCTCAGTTATATTAAGCTTTCAATTTTGTATCACAAGAACACAGATGGAGATACCACCCTACATGTTGCAGCACGTTATTAGAAACCCAGAATTTTCGAGGGTAATTTGGACATTTTACCAATTTTCTGGATAAAATATTGTAGGAACTAATTTACAAAATTTTTTTACAGAGGGACTAAATTGCAAATTTTGGGGGACTAAATTGATATAGATTTGAAATTTTGGGGACTTATGTGCAATTTTTTAAAAATTGCACAGCCCTATAAGGTTGGGCCACGTGGCCCTGCTCAACCAATCCCCTCTCTTCCTCTCTCTCTCTCTCCCCGAAACTCTCTTTCTCTCTCCTCTCTCGGATCTCTCTCGGCCACACCACCGCAGGATCGCCTCCGGTCACCGTCCGCCACCCCAACCAGCCGGCGAGCCTTCGTCAGGCTGCCACGAAGCTCCGCCGCCCCTCGCCGCTTGCTGCCGCCGCCTGTATCGCAGGAAAAAGCCATTGATGCCGTTTTGACCCATTTCGGTTTTTTCGTCACCGGCGACGATTCCGGCCACCATTCGGCCTCAAACAGGTCCCGTTGGATTTGTATCGTCGCAAGAATCATCAAGATATATATATATATATATATCTCAACTCTATTTTGCCCGGATTGAAAGTTACCATTTTTGGGTATTTCGAGTTTATGGTTGTTGTTCTCGATCCGGCGGTTGGATTGTGTTTTTGACTGCATTTTTGGAATGTACTCGGAAAATGAAGAAGTTTGATATATATATATATTGTGTGGTTTTGTGATCAGCACGAAAATCGAGATCGTACAGTCGAGATTTTGTCTCGTTTTGCATGCCACCGATTCGGTGTGGGCCTGGACCCGAATTGGACAAGTTATATGTCTAACCTAGTTATTTTGGGTGCTAGGAATTCAGTGAAGAGGTCCGTTTATGGAATTGAAGCTCCAGTGAGAAATTTAGTTTTTCGCACGAGGACGATCGAGGGCTTGGAATTGGTTCCCGACCCTCCGGGCGATCGTCAACGACACCTTAAGGACTCAATAGCGTGGTGTCGCTATTCTGTTGAGGTAGGGGTTTAGTTACCTTCATTTTATACCGTTTTTGAGTTAAAACTTATTTTCTGCAGCATATAAGAACAAGTGTGTTTTTAATGATTTGAATTATATGTGATGGAATCTGGTTATACAATATATACTGTACTGCTCTAGGAGTTTGCTGTGTGCAGATTATTTTGGGTATATAAAAAATAGGGCCGTTATGCTGCCCGTTTTTCTATAAAACCTTATTATGCATGTTTTACTGAAAAACTAGAGTATAGTAGTTTTTACACTTCAGTTCTATATTGCACGTGTCATAGGATCATACATAAGCACCATATTAGCGTCATGGGTTTTATAGTGTGGTGCTGCGTGCCCTACCGTCGGTGAAAGTCCGTAAACTCGCGCGAGGTCTTGTTACTTCTGATTACCTCCCCATTTGGCAGGTGTAGGCAATTAGGTTGCCCCTCCAGGTTTGGTAGACGACACATGGGTGTCCCCTCCGGGTATGGGCTTAAGTATCAGGCAGGCTGTTAGGTACACTCAGTGCCATCATCTTGGGTTTCCACAGATGAGAGGATGTGAGCTCATGGGTATGGGTTGATTTGTGTCATGTGCATATGGGTTGATGGTTTTGATTACACTGTTTTATATATATTGGCTCCCGGTTTGGATTATATATATATATATATATATATATATATATATATATATACGTGTGTGTATGTTTTGGATTTGAACTAACCATGCAGGAGATTCCCATCACTGAACTATTTTTCCCCGAGGTAACTATATTCTTACTGGGTATTGTATGCTCACCTCCTACCTTCCTCCTCAGGTAGTGTCCAGTGCGATCTTAGTGATCAAGAGGAATAAGAGGTCATCCTGATTGCAGTTCGCCTCTTGGTAATACTAGGAGTTGTTGTCGTAGTCTTTGGACTATTTAGATTTTGCGTTAGCTTTGAACCAAGATTACTGCTTTCTATTTTGTCTGCAAACTTATGTATGCCATTCTGGTGTTTGACTTCTGTTGTGGATGACGATGATGCTGAGTTTTGTATTTAATTTCATGTTTTTAAGTAATTGTTCAATCTATGTTTGATGGTGTATACGAACTGTGGGAGTGGTTCACGGGATGGAATTCTAATTATTTTATTTAAATGGACCGTTTTTATAAAAACTAGAACTTTTGATATTTTTCAAATAAATCAAGGAATTTCCCACTTTGTGAAATTCCCCTTCTGCCATTAGCCCGGGTTTTGGGTAATGACACATGAAGTATGATAAGAAATCGTACAACTTCTAATAGATTATGAAAATGAGAAAGGAAAGGAACTATGAACTTTTGCACAACTTGTTCTGGAAATGTGTTTTGAAAAGAATGGAATGCTAACACAAACGATGAATCATCAAAAGAACTCAACAATACACATTGCCATCTGAAACGGTCATCTTTCTCTGTTGTTGAGAAACTAATCAAGGAAGATAGCAGAATGGCTCTTCTTAGAAACTGTCACGACCGGAAGGCCATGACTTTTAAAAATTTTATGTTGAAATAATAGTAAATTGTGATTTTTCATAATTCTAAAAAATTTAGTACTTAGAATTTTTAGATTTAATTCTCAAAAGTAACCAAATTTCATATTCAAGAAATATTAATTTTAAAATTAGTTTTCCAAGAAAATCCTTCATTTAAAGTTTTGGTTAGTATCTAATTAATTAGTTTAGAAACATTTATAAATTTATAAATTATAGAAAAAACGAGTCTAATTAAACCTTAAGTCCAATATTCAAATAATTTTATATAAATCATTTGTATTTTTAAGTACTTAATTTAATAGCAAAATTTATCCTCATATATTTACTTAATAAATACACCATAATTGACTAAATATGTTTGATATAAATAAGAAAAGAATGGTATAGAATAGGAACTAACTAATAAAGATGTAGGAAACGACACACATATGCCAAACAACCTTGACAAGTTACCAAGATAGTTTCCCAAAAATAAATCAATACTTGAAAGTGGGAGTAAATAAGAGAGGGAAGTAAGCACGTGAATACTTAGTAGAGAATAATTTCATGTTTTTATATGTAAGAAAATATACTGACATTAAAGGTCCTGTATAGTTAGTATTCCATTCAAAACAGTTCACATAACTCAAGTAAAAATCATAGTCCAACAGTTTAAACATTCCAAACTATTGTAAAATATCCATCAAAACCAGTACATATTTATTCAAGCTAACATATAATCATGTATGCAATCATGATATCCTAGTGGATTACTCGTAAGTTTGAGCCACCTAAAGAGGTGCCATAAATCCGATCACCCGATATGGGACATCGTAAGTACAATAATCTAATGTGGGTCATCGTAATTCCGATCACCCAATATAGAGCATCATAAATGTGTGAATGTATGCAAATATTATATGAAAGACAGAATAAAGATATACACCATTTCTACAAAATCTCAAAATAATCCATGTAGTGTTCTTTAATCAAATAACATTTAGTTTTCAAATCGTATTCGATTTTTTAAGAATTTTGACATTATAATAGTCATTTTTGATCAAAATCCAAAATCCAATTTCTTGTAGAAAATAATTTCATACAGTATATATATGACATACTAACTAGTATAATATACCTCCCAAGCAGTTTATATCTCAAATCAAATCAAAACAGATATAAATATAATTTTTATAAATCATTTCACGAAATTTCATATTTATAAAAAATATGTGAAAATCAAAATTAAACTAATTTAAAGATTAAGTAATCGAATCCCTACCTCAATCAAGTGTCAAAATAGTATTACGGGGTTATGGAGAAAGTTTAATGTCATTTAGGTGTCGTTTGGAAATTCGGGCATCGTATTTGAAATTTTGATCGATAAGTTTAAAAATTTGATTTTCAATCGGAGCTTCAAGTCATGAAACAGATTTCATCACTGAATTCAAAATATCCAAAAATCCTAGGTTAGACATATAATTTGACTGATTCAGGCTCGGGTCGAATCTGGGTTTGTAACATGCAAAATGAGGAAATCCAAGTTGTTAGATTTAGATTTTTCATGCCCATCATAAAATATAGGCAATATATATATATATATCAAAATTTTTGTTTTCTCGAGTAGATCACAAATATGAGATTTATTTTACGATCTAACAGTCGGATTGAAAAATATAAATACAAAACTAAAATAGTTCAAAATTGACAAAAATGATAAAATTCAATCTAGGTAATATTGAGTCAAGATATATATACACCACGTTGAAGATCATGACGAGACGAGTTTAATGTGACTAGTTTCACGACGAATGGACACCAGAATCGGCGCCGGCATCAGAATATCAGTCACGGCTTCAAAATGTTTCCGATGGTGAATGGTACATTGTCAAGCGGTGGGGACAGCAGTGTGAGGATTGTCTGGCCTCCAGCTGTCAATCGTGGGTGGTGGCGGTGCTCAACGATGTCGAAAAGTGCCTTGTCAAAGGTTTGCCAGAAAATCGGCGTTTCGGCCGAAAAATTGTGAGACAGAAAAAGAGATCGGGAGAGAGCTGAAAGAAAGAGGGAGTGTTGGGGCACGTGGCACCCATTTAATAGGCTGCCAAATTTTTGCAAAATCGTACTTTAACACAAATTTTAAATTCTTTTCAATTTAATCCTTAAGAATTGCAAAATAGTCCCAAATTTCATTCTTTTGTTTCATTTAAAACCATAATTTGAATTTTCCGTTTATATAATTTTATTTTAAATAATGGTCAAATGACCAAAATACCTTTACAGAAAATAAGGGTTTCACAGAAACGGTGTTGGAGAGTCTCCATTGTTCCTTGCTATAGGAAAGTTCTTTGGCATTGCTAGATTTTTATTAGAGAAGACTGAGAAGTGTTCTTATAGAGGAAGAGATGGTATGAATGCTTTCATGTAGCTATGGTTTACTTGTACGAAGGTATTAACTAGATTTCTCTCTTTGCCTCTTAATTAACTTGCATTTTTAAGGGAATCATATTGTTCTACGTCAAAGTATTATGCCCAGTGATTATAATTGATATTTTTTTCTTCTTTCGAGTAAGAGTATAATAATTAATGGTTTGCTTCAAAGTAATGTGTTGTCTAAAAATTTATTTGTATACACATACATTACAAGTATAAGAAAACAAAAATTTTGAATTTATGTACAGTAGAATTATATAGTTGATCTATATGTATACTTGATGATGATTAAATTTCTATAATCTCTTAAACACAATATTTTGAAATGGCTCTAAGATGATCACTTTTTACCGAAGAAGACACAAAGAACGAATCTCTCAAATTAGAGTGTGCTAATAGGAGTTTGGACTCAAAATCACTTTATACGAAACAAAATAATAATAATAGTGTATTGAATTACTAATTTAATTTTGTCAAAAAAGGTTTAATATTATTTTCAATCCTATGTTCTGTATGAAAAAGGTGATGTACAAAAACCAAACTCAGAAAAGCTAAACTTGCAGTGGATATATATATATATATATATATATATATATATATATATCTATATGTAGGAACTTTGTGTTTGTGTGTGTGTGTATATATATATATATATATATATTTTTTTTTTAGGAATAGGACCTTTGTGTTTGTGTGCATATATATATTTAGGGATAGGGCGTAACTAGTTCTATTTGGGATCAGTCAATTTAGCCAACATAAAATATATTTGTACAGTGATATATTGAAAAAATATCTGTTGGCTAAATTATGTAACAGAATCCAAATGAGATTATATATATATATATATATATATATCAATGTATAGGAGTTGATGTATATATATATATCAATGTACAGGAGTTGATGTTGTACTTACGAAAATATTATAGTTGCAGATTACAATGCAAACTCCAATGGCAATAACTCGGAGCTAAATGGTCAGACAATGTACTTCCAATTCCAGTCACAAAGACATGAAGCCGGCACAATAGAAACAACTTCTTTTTCCACTTTTACTTTTTTCTCCCCTTCCATACATAAAGATAAAATAGAACTTAAATTCAGGTTGTCTACGATGGATTTAGTACCATGCTCATATATTTTTTTTAAAAACAAGAATTACACTGTTTGTGATAGAGAACTCAGGTGTATGCATTGGGAAGACGCATGTACAAAAATTTAAAAACAAAATAAAAGGAACATCACATATATTTTTAGCGTTATTTATATAATTTTATTGTTTGACCATAGATAATAAAAGCGTGCATCAATATGTCTATAAAAATTAATGTATCTGCAATCTAGTTTTTATCTTTAGAATCTTGTTGTCCAATACACACATATATATATATATATATATATATATAGAATCTTGTTGTCCAATATATATATATATAATTTCATGAGAAAATATTTTATTAATAGATATAAGCCTCGACATTTTTATAAAAATATAAATAAAGATGTCACATCTCGATCCTTGGGTTAGTGGTGAAAAATGAATTTTACAAGTGAAAATTCAAATGTTATTTTTTTTTGAAATATTTGTAAATAAGTTTAAAAAGTAAAATTTTCATAGTTTTGCAATTACCTTTATTTATAGAATATTAAGTGAGTTTATTAAACAAACCAAACATCGTTATTTATCTCACAATCTGGGCATATAAATTACATAGACCGAGTCTATGATACATACCCTTAATTTTTAATACAAGTCAAGAAAAATAAATAGAGTTATCTTACATAGTTATCAACTGTCTACAACGTAAATAACTTCTCACTATTCAGTTCTTGAATTTCCAAAGTAACACTTAGCACTATCTGAGAGGGAAAATAAGGAAGTGAGTATGAAATGCCCAGTAAAATATCTAATTACTCTTTTTGGGAAAATATTCAGTTCTAACATTTCTGCGCGGTTAGTTGTTATGAAAATAGTTCACAAAATATCTAGTAAGTGCATTAAAAATTATCAATAGAAATAATAATCAAAACCATAAATTAAAACCAGAGAAATAGTCCATAGTACGTATATCACAAATCAATCCATCTCATATACTTACATCCTCTCATTACGAACTAGAGTAATTCGTACTACATGTACTAAGTACTTTTTGCTAGATAACTAATCCTAGAAAATTGGAGGGACACTTATATGTCTAAGTGTACCGAATCAGAAACTAAATGCCTATGCCAACTGAGTAGAGGAAAATCAGACGACCCTATGCAGATTTACGGGCTCTCACCGAGAGCAGAGATATTGGCCGCCTACTAAATACTGTGATGCCCAAGATAGACCTTATGAGTGATCTTATGGTATGTGTATTATGAGAGACAATATAAAAAATCATATAGTAACATTCTATATGTGTTCTGATTTTTGAAAAAGTCCATTTTGTACTCAAAAAATTTGACAGGATAATGCCTATGATTAAATCAAATCCCAAAAATAAATCCTGCACAAAATCACACGAAAAATATTTAGAACAATCTACAATGTCTCACAAATCCACAATTCACAAAAATAATTTTTCAAAACAGTTTAATTTAAATAAATCACAAAATTTCATATTTTCACAACATATTTTAATTTTTATGAAAAATAATAAAAAACAAGGTCAATCGAGATAGTAATTATACCAAGCTAATATTGCTTGAAAAATCTCCCATTGGAAATTGGTTATTTGGATGGATGTTTTAGGGTCATGACAAGTTCACTTAAAAAAATGACTTTTCCAACAACACTATTTATGAGCCATTGTCTCGATTTTTGTACTATTTCAAAATATAGAAATATTTTATATCTAGATTCGTCTCTTGACCTCATTGAGTCCAAATTCGATATTGGAATTCAATTTCGAGATACCGTGTTACAACTCAAAACTTGAGCTAGTGGCAGAAGGGGAATTTCAGAAGGATGAAAAATTCCTTGATTTATTTGAAAAATGTCTAAAAAGATTTAGTTTTACAAAACAATCCATTTTAGATAAAATAGTTAGAATTCCATCCCGTAAACCTCTCCCATAGTTCGTATACACTATTAAACATAGATTGAATAAATACCGAAAAGAACGTAAATCAAATATAAGTCCAAGCATCATCATCATCCACATCAAAAGAGACACCAGAATGACATACATGAGTCTACAGGCAAAAATAGAAAGTAGTAATCTTGGTTCAATGCTAAAACAAAATTCAAACAGTCCAAACACCGCAACAACATGCTTCAAGCATTACAAAGATAACGAACTATAATCCCGATGGCCTTTCACTCCTCTGGATCTCTAAAATGGCACTAGATACCACATGAGGAAGGGAGTGAGCATAAAACACCTAGTAGAAAAAATAATTATCTCGATTGAAAATATTTTAGTGATAAAAAGCTCCTACATGATTAGTTTGATTCCAATACACACATATATGATAATCCAAAATCAGAAATCATCACACATATGTATAAATAAATCAGTATAATCAAAACCATTAAATTCAAGTGCACATGACATAAATCAACTCATACGTATGAGCTCACATTCTCTTATTTGTGGAAACCCAGGATGATGGCATTAAGTATACCTAATAGCTTGCCTGACATCTAAGCCCATACCCAGAGAAAACACCCATGTGTCGCCTACCAAACTTAGAGGGGCAATCGAATTACCTACATGTGCCAAATGGGGAGGCAATCAGAAGTAACAAAACTCTGTGTAGGTTTACGGACTCTATACCGATGGTGGAGCATACAATACCATATTGTAAACCCACGATGCTAACACGGTGCCTATGTATGATCCCATGATACATGTAACACAGAACTGAAGTGTGAAAATAATCGTACTTTGATTTTTTAATAAAATAAATATATTAGGTTTTTATAGAAAAATGGGCAGCATAACAACCCTATTTTTGATATACCCAAAATAACATGCACTCATAAAATTCCCAAATAATAGGGTATATATGTGTATCATAATATTACAGTTCATCACATATGTTCAAGAAAATCAAAATCCACATTTGTTCTTATATGTTGCAAAAATTAAATTTTATACGAAAATAGTATAAAATGAAGGTAACCGAATCCCCACCTCACAAGAATAGCGATACTACGCTATTGAATCCTTAAGGTGTCGTTGATGATTATCTGGAGGGGCGGGAACCAATTCCAAGCTTTCAATTGTCTTCTTGCAAAAAATTAACTTCTCAACGGAGCTTCAAATCCACAAACGGACTTCTTCACTAATTTCCTAGTACTCAAAATAGTTAGGTTAGGTATATAACTTGTTCAATTCAGATTTGGGCCCATACTAGATCGGTGGTACGCAAATTGAGGCAAAATCTTAGCCCTCCGATTTTGATTTTCGTACTGATCACCAATCCTAGGCAATATATATATCAAACTTCCACATTTTTTAAGTACAACCCAAAAATGATAACAAAAATACGATCCAATGGCCGAATTAAAAAGTCCACTCAAGCTCAAAATATTCCAAAAATGACAACTTTTGATTCGAGTAGTATGAGGTTAGTATATATATATATATATATTCCTTGAGTTTCGTCTCGATGAGACGAATCCAACGAACCCAGTTAGAAGTAAATGGTGGCCAGAATTGTCGCTGGTGATGGAAACTCCAAAACGACTCTAATGGCATTTTTTGGCAAAACAACGACCTGCGGCTACGCAGGACTAGCGGTAGGGCACCTTAGCAGTACGACGAGTTCACGTCAGGTGGTTGGCAGGCCGGACAGTGGCCTAGGCGGTAGCATGACCTCCCTTGGTATGTCAGCCGAGAGTGAACACAGAAAGATCGAGGGGGGCATCAGGGGAGAGAGAGAGAGAGAGAGAAGGGAGAAAGAAAGTGAGTGGGAGGGAGAGCCCATGTGGGTACGTAGGGGGTTGTGCAAATTTTTAAAAATTTGCACTGTAGTCCGCGATTCCCAAATCTCTATCATTCTGTCTCCCAAAAATTGCAATTTAGTCTTTCTACACAAAACTTTTAAAAATTAATCTCTCCATTATTATATGTAGAAAATTAGTAAAATGTCAATATTATCCTCTCAAAAATATGGATTTTTACATACCGAGCCTTAAATTGGCCTTAAAATCTAAAAGTTACAAAAATACCATTTTTTTGATATATTTAGAAAAATATCTACTTTTTTTATTTAAAAATTTATGTACGTCCGACTACCATTTTAACGCCTAACCATCGTAATTATTCATGATTTTTACTCTTTTTTCACCTTACAATGACCTCTGATAAAATAATTATTAAACAAAATATTTATAAAATATCACTTTTTAGGAACTTTAGTAAAAACGACCTAAACAGTGAAATTCTTATCGGAGGTGAGATGATGGCTGAGACTAGTCGGGAAATGACGACGACTACGAGACGAAGCTTATGGTGCCATGGGTGTGCAAAACAGAGGTTGGACGGTGGCGTGGTAATTGAAAAACTAAGTTGTGGGTGTGGTCTCTAGTGAGGTAGATCTCCGTCGTCGGGTGACATTTCGCAGTGGCAATGGTTGATGCTGGTTTCTTGGCGTCTTTTGGTCCAAGCGAGTACACAAATTGGCATTAGAGGGCTACGATGTTCCGGCGAGTAAATTGTGGTAGCTCTTGAAATTTTTGAACGAGGAAGAAGAGGGCCTTTAGGTTATTATAGGAGAGTTTGGGGGCACTTTTACTAGTGGGACACATGGCAATCCTTAGTTTGACTGAAAAACTTTTAAAAATTCTACTTTGGCCATAGTTTTAAAAAGTTTCCTTCAATTTAGCCCCTCATTTCACTAAAATATCTACATTTTTGTCCTAAATACACTGAGACTCAAATTAGGCTTTATTCATATCGGATATTTTCATTGAAATATTCAAAAATTTATTATTACAAGATTGCCACTAGTTCAAAAATTACATATTTGTCCTTATAAAAATTTGGATTTTACAAAAGAAATATATTGGAATTAAAGAAACATCTTTTTGAGACTGTTTATTCTACCTTTTGAGCATCATTTACTAATTAGTTTAGACTTTTGTACGTCAAACTAGATGCTTTGTATCGTTTTCTGAATTTTTCAACGTCAGTTACGTACTCCTATATATGTATGGCTTTTATTTCCCGTTGGAAGGACGTTTTATTGAATAGTTTAATACATCGAGTTGACACGTGTTTAATTCTCAACAAAGTAATTAGAATTTCATAACTGTCCTTTCCTATTACTTCATTAATAACTCATGAAGATCTTAATGGAAAAGGAGTAAGACACTTTTAATGGATTGAACATACTAAAGTTCTATAAGGACATTATGTTAATCTGCGTTAAAATTTGCGGTTTTGACCAACCAATACTAGACTAAATGCTGTGACAGGTTAGAACTTAGGTATGGATAATTTGAAGTTTCTTATTATTAAGTGACATTGTTGATAAATGCTATGACAACTTTCTTATAATTTCTTAACTTAATGACCCATATTTGTAGACAATTTGAAGTTGACTTTAAAATTACAAGTGTGATAAAGCTCAAATAGCTTTGACATAATTTTTCAATCCATGTTCCAATTTTCTTTTGTAATGCTTCCAATCTAGCTAGATATGTCATTGACGGAAAATATATTTGTTCTAGGTCTTGTGAAAGACATAAATGATAAATGTGGCGCTACAGTAGGTGAACAAGACAAGTTTGGGTGGACACCTCTTCATCATGCTGTACACTTTGGCCTTGAAGTAGTTGTTGTGTTGTTCCTAGCCAATATCGACAAGTCCCCAGCCTACAAAAAGGACAAGGAAGGCATGTGTGCATTTCATGTCGCAACTAAAAATGGACATATTGGTATAATGGAAAAGCTGAGGTCAATTTGTCCAGACATATCCGAATTGTTGACTCACAATGGTGAAAACGCTCTTCATGTTGCTGTGAAAGTTAGAAAGACGACTGTTGTTGAATCCATATTGAAAACATTGGGTTATAACAGTCTTCTAAACAAGCAAGATAAAGACGGAAACACACCTTTGCATTTGGCTGCCATTATAGAAGATTATGAGATATTAGTTATGCTTCTAAACGACAAAAGAGTAAAAGCAAATATTGTCAGTAAAGATGGTTTGACTGCTATGGACATCACTCAATCTAGCACAAAGCTTGGAGTATCTGAAAAGGTATCATCGATCAAATTTCCCTGGTATAATAAAAGTTTTCATATGGTCTATTTTGGAGAATAGAGTACGATATCTTATTAATTTAATTAGTTATCCTTTTAAACTAAAATACTAGTAAGAGTTTTAAATTGACTGTTGAACTTGAGTTGACATTAGGCAAATTAAAAATATGTATACATATATGACATACAAATGTGAAATTTATGCACATATAACACTTGATCGTCTCTTTTCCGTGTTTGCAGTTAGATCTTATATCCAAGTTGAAAAGCATAGGTGGCTTTTGTTCTTTGAAGCAACAGCACATCGTAGAACCAAACATGGCCTCACAAAATATCAACGCTGCACCACCATTAGAAGATCAAGGAAATAAAGAACATCAATTAGAAAAAGTTGAAGGGATTAAGGCTACGGATGAAGAAGGGGAAATTGCGAAAGATTTTGACCTATTTTTGTGGATGGTTCGACCTTTCCTAGATCCGGGTGTTGCTAAAGAAGCAGTTGAGATGGATAGACTAATAGCCACTATCATAGCAACCGTAACTTTTGGAGCGGCTTTCCAAGTTCCAGGCGGGTATGAAAGCGGGGGCCCTTTTCAGGGCTTGCCAGTCTTGAGGCACAGAACTCTTTTCAACTTATTTCTCATCTTTGACGCTTTGGCCTTCGGTCTTTCATCTTCCTCCATTTTTCTCCACTTTGTAGCTACTAAGTTTGGTCCAGATAGTGCACTTCTGGTCTTCAAGAAAGTCAAAAAGAACCGTACCAACTTATTAGTTTAAGTTGCTCAATTCCTACTTTCTACTCTATTTTAGCAATTTTGGCCACTTTCTTTTCGGGATTATATTTAATTGCAGGAAAGTCCAATGTGATCAAAGCAGCAGCTTATGTGTGTGTTGCTGGCTTCTTATCTGGGATTTTCTACGTCAGATATTTTCAATTCCTAATATGGTATTTGAAGTTCATCAAGAAGCATCTTACCGATGTTTAATTCGTACATACAATCTTTGTAGGAGACCAATTTTCAAAAACACTTATCACTGTATGTATGTGGGATCTAATAGGGTTTTTCTTTCTTTTTGCCACAAGTTATTGTTGTAATGGTACCTTGAGTATCATAAACAAAGTGTAGACATAAATGCTATACCACAACTATAACTCTTGATTTGTTGACTTCTTGTGATGATTTCTCTTAGTCTTGTTTTATTTATTTATTTATTTTTTCACTATGTAGAAAGATTTCCATATAAAGAATGATGTAATAGTTGTTGTTCCTTTACTAAATTCGCTACATGTTTGGGGGGAAAAAAAATGCTCATTCCTTTGGCTGTTGGGTAAGAAAAATAAACAAAAGTGGAATTTAAGTTTTTAACAATTTTTACTTTATGTTTTTTTTTCTTTCTTTTTTTTTTTTTTTTCCCTGAAGAAGTTAGTGTGCAGATATTTTGGCAACGGAAGTGTTTTTCATTTTGTGAAAACACTTTAGCAATTGCATATTTCCTCACTGAAACATTATTCTATTATTTTAATTACTATTTCTTTTATGATCCTTTAACAACAAATACTTTTCAATGAGTTTCTCCTATGTCCTTCGTATAATCAAATTGGTTTTCCAATAAGATCTTTATTGATGACGCACTTCTAGAAAAAAATGGTTCTTTGAAGGTGTCGCTTCCATAATGGTGATTATTAAACGTAGATAAAAACAAACTGTTATGCATATTTTCTACCAGCTCGATAACTCAAAATTGGTCCTAAAAAGCAGGAATATTCACTTATGACTTTGATTAGAAGTGACAAAATAGTCCGGCCTTGCAAAAAAATAAATAGAGCCCGTTAGCCCATCGAACTCCTAGACAAACCAAAGCTGGGCCGAGACAGGCCCGAAGTTGGCTAAGACGAGCTAGCATGTACTTGGTCATGTATATTTTTTTGTCTTTTTTTTTTTTTTAAAAAAAAAACATGTTATATTTTAACTTTTTAATTAATTTTTTTATAAATAGATGATATAAACATATTATGTTTTTTTTTTCTATTGTTAAAATTTTAATAATAATTAAATAAGATATATAATATAAATTGAATAATTGATTAAAAAAAGTTTAAAAATAAAAATATTAAGAAAGTTATTTAGAATTATAATAAAAATGTTCAAAAAAAAAGAAACAAATAAATTTTAAATTTTAAATTTGATGTTATTGATTTAATATTTGACTACCTCACTAAGAACTTTATTAAGAAAAACCCATTGGGAGAAAACCTTAAAAAGGAAAAAAGAGTATAGTTTTGATGATTACAAATTTACAATTCAAATTATTACATACAAAAAAAAAAAAAACTAGTATATCATCAATTATAACTCATCATCACCATTTATATACAAGTTATTGAAATTTTCGGCTAATTCTTTATTATAAATACGAATAATTTCTTAATTTTGTTTGGCCGCTTATTTTCAATCTTTAACACATGCTAGCACCTCAACTATTTCAAGGACTAACGAAGTCCTTTACTCGTTTACTATTATCACAGTCATACTAAAAGCATACTTTGAAGAAATCGTGGACAACAAAATAGTTAATATCACTTGCTAATTGTAAAAGTACCTAAAATCTTGATTGATGCCTTTGCCACCATTCCAAAACTTTTTAATTTTCATTGTGGGGATCAATGTTGGAATCTAGCTCAATATACTAGTTAAACTCAAAGGATTGCAATGGATTCGTAGGTAATAATGGCTTACTTGAATTTGATGATGATGATAATGAGCCAAGATTACGCCCTTGAGAGCGAGAACTTACCATGGTCTAAAAATACTTATTATTTGATTATTTTTAGGTTTGTTTTGGAGTTTGTTGTCATTGTTAACTCCCTGTTCTGCCAAATTTAACCTTATATATACTATACACTTCAAAAAACTTGTCACGAGCCTTTTTATAATCAGAATTATAGTCCATCTCAAAACATGTAGCAATATAGCTAATTAAATTAGAAAGACTATTTAATTTATCTCTAGGATCTAAAATAAAAGTAAAAGAATATAATAAAGGAATTGTGAACTAATATTTTAAAAATATTTCTTACATACATGTTATAATGGGTTCAAATAAAGTATCACATCTTCCCTTAACAAATTTTTCAACAATGAAAAAGATATAACGTAAAACAATTGGAGAAGTAGGATAATAAATACTAGATAAAGTAACAATAGTTTTATAAAAAATTTCGAAAATTTGTACAATTTTTTCGCAAATAAACTAATCTTCATCTTTCAATACTAGTGAACCCATTTTTAAATTATAAAATATAGTAATTAGAATTTTATATGGTAATACAATTTTCAACTTCAAATTAGTAGAATTCTACCTTACAGGCATGTCATCTTAGAATTTTCTTCGTTTTAACCTTTGAGCTATGCAATATCTTTTAAATTCGATAATACGAGGATTAGAAGTATGAATGTAACTAATAATAGATCAAATATTTTCAATGTAAATACTTATTACATCTATACCTAATTTGACGATAAGATTGATGATATGATATGCACAATATTGATATAATAAGAATCCTTCAGTGTATGAACTTACCAAATTATTAAGTAATTTTATGGCCTTTGTATTTGCGGTAGCAGTATCTCTAGTGTTAGAGATAATGCGGTTGGCTATGCCATATTCTTTAACAACATTTAAAATTCTATCTCTATTATTTTCTACAATATGTTTGTCATCAATGACTCTAAAACAAATTATTCTTTTTTGCATTATCAATCTTAAATCTAAATAATGCGTAACTACGCTTGAATAATCTTATTTAGAATTAGCATCCAAAATATCAGATATCAATGCAATGTAAAAGTTTAATCAAGTTAATTTAGATATTAGTTCTTTGTGCGTATTTTCATAAACTCTAATCAAATCACTCCTAGTGGTATTTCTAGAAACTCTTAAAGTTTGGATAATAAGATCTACTAATGTGATTTTCATAGCTATTACGATCATTAAATCCTGGTGGTAAATCCTTTATAGCAATTAAATGTACTAGAACTCCCTAGCTATCATAGTTCAAAGAACTTACCGAGCTATCCTTATTGAATTGAATTATTAATTGATACATAATTAAAAAGATAATATTATAATACACTTTCTATTAACTTAATTGTAAACAACGATAAACTACAAATTAATTGAAATTAAAAAGATAGTATTATAATAAATTTTCTACTATCTTAATTGTAAACAACTACAAACTATAAATTAATTGAAATTAAAAAGATAGTATTATAATAAATATTCTATAATATTATAATAAACTTTCCACTAACTTAATTATAAACAACTACAAAATATAAATTAATTGAAATTAAAAAGATAGTATTATAATAAAATTTTTACAACCTACAAACTACTAACTTTCTACTAAGTATTATACAAGTAAACAACTAAATATACTATAAATTAATTGAAATTAAAAAAATATATGTGATAAATAAATTTTCGATACTTAAAAAAAATGAAATCGTACCTTGAATTGAGCTTTAAGAGTTGAGATACTTGTTCAATGGAAGATCTCTAAATTTTAGAAGAATTAGAAGTGGAGAATATAAAATATAATTACTAATTATAATTTAGTAGTGACATAATATAATTAGAGAAAAAAGAAAAAATTGAAAAATATAATTAGAGAAAAATAATGAGAGAATAAAAGAGTATTTGAAATATGAATACGACTAGTTCTCAATATTCTACTGTAGCACCTGCAATGCCTGTCCCTGCTGTGGCTCAAGGATTCTCATGACTCCAATAGTACTAGCTGCACACCATAGAGAGAAATCTGAGAAGTTTAATGGGTTGAACTTCAAAATATAGCAGCAAAAAATACTATTTTATCTAACCACATTGAACGTTGCAAGGTTCTTGACTGTAGAGGCTCCAAAAGTTAGAGAAGATGAGCTAGATTTCTAAGTTCTTACTGCGGTGGATGCTTAGAAATAATCTGATTATCTATGCTGAAACCAAATGGTTTGACTGATTCATTATATAGTATATATCGTATTAAGAAAACGACAAAGGAATTGTGGAAGTCACTAGACCATAAATATATAATTGAGGATGTTGGTGCCAAAAAATTTGTAGTGGGATACTTCCTCGATTATAAAATAGTCGACTCTAAAACAGTAATCAGCCAAGTACATGAATTTCAGTTGATTCTATATGAGATTTAGGCTGAAAGGATGATCCTTTGTGAACCCTTCCAAGTAGCTACTATTATTGAGAAGTTACCATTTCATGGAAGGATTTTAAGAGCTATCTAAAATACAAGCGAAAGGTATGAGCCTTGAAAACCTTGTTATTAAGCTCCGCATTGAAGAAGATAATAGATGTGCTGAAAAGATAGGAGCCTCATCTAATATATCTAGGGCAAAAGAAAATGTTGTGTAGCATGATCAAAGTTCTAAGGCTACGAAAAACAAGTCAAAGAAAGGGACCAAAAGGTGGAGTGGGCAAGAAACAAAAATTCCAAGAAAAATGCTTTAACTATAACAAGACAGGTCATAGAGCTTCAGATTGCTGACTTCTGAAGAAGAAGAGAAATGAAACCAACGTGATAGATGGTATCACAAAAGATGTAGATGTTGGAATTTTTGTCCTAAAAAGCAGATTTTCAATTTTACCTGTTTGAGTATAAACAACTATCTCTTATATGCAATTATGATATTTGCTTGATTAAACTATCTTAGTTGAATAGTTTATTCATCTGAAAAAGATTCCATAACTTTATATGTATATAAAGAAACAAACATGATTAAGTGTTAATTATAGGGAAACTTGTTTTTTTATCTAAGTCTAAATAAAGTAGTTTACAATCTATAAATAAAGATGAAATTCTTTATTTACTATAGGTTGTAGTATTTTTCTATCTCAACGAGAATGATATGTCTCAAATCATTGAAGTATTCGACTTCTGATAGAAACACTAATCAACATAAATAAGTTATATGTATTAAACTGGACCAGGTAATATAAGAATTGGAGTGCCGTAACTTAATTCTTATATTATCACAAACTAGTTCTTAGCATATAGATCTTAATCCTTGATGTTTGACTG
This sequence comes from Parasponia andersonii, assembly GCA_002914805.1. Taxonomy (NCBI): domain Eukaryota; kingdom Viridiplantae; phylum Streptophyta; class Magnoliopsida; order Rosales; family Cannabaceae; genus Trema; species Trema andersonii. The sequence continues at coordinate 729,472 of JXTB01000088.1, forward strand.
GACTTACTTTTATGGGTTATAGCTTTTTGATTTGTTAAAAAACTAATCTCTATGAAATTAGAGGTGAACTCTGACATATTGGAGGTTATAGCTTATGAATTGATGAGAATACCAAATAGTTAAGGACACTATATATTAATACCACTTTAGGTTTTTTAAAGATTCACGGAATAATTAAATCTAAGATCTTAGTATTCACTTTGTGAATTGGTTGATAATTTTTTCTAAATGGCCATTGAGAACAAAATTATTGACAACATTATTCCTTGATAGAAAGATGATAACTTAAAGGTAAATACGTGTTGGAGAGGTATTATAGTAATTTCACCTATCCAACTATGACATTGTATAAGGATTCTATATGTAGTATAGAATATGCTAGATGGATCGGTTAATCAAAGTTAGTTGATTAAATCTCTATAAAATGTATGACATTTAATCTAAGAGTGTAGTATTGAGCCTTTAGTGGGGTGTCCTCTTTACTAATAATATTTATATAAATACCATAATAAGAGTTATTATGTATTTATCATATTAGTAGTGACATAATATAATTAGAAAAAAAGAGAAAATTGAAAATATAATTAGAGAGAAATAATGAGAGAATAGAAGAGTATTTGAAACATGAAAGTGTGAAAAAAAAAAAGAATGAGAGGATGAGATATTTATAATATAAGATTTTTTTTTATTTTAAAATTATTTTAAAACAAAAACAATGAAAGTGGGCCAGGTCGGTCGGTCTGTGGGCTACAGTAAAATCAAATCACTCCTATTAGGCTTGATTTGAATTTTCACCTCTACTTATGGCCAGATTGCTCAAACTACTAAGGCAAGAATGTTCACTTATGACAAGATTGCTCAAACTACCAACATCCTGCTTATCACAAGATTTTCCATGTAGAACAAAGTTCTTTCTCATGTAATGACGTTCTTAACTCTATTGTTCAAAAAGTCTAGAATGCATATATCTTTATGAGGTCAGGAAATCAACTATTTGATGAGCAATTTTGGGGATTTTAATAGAATCATAACAGTTTTGAGATTATTGCTTATAATTATCCAATCATTTGAATTTAATTTCAAAATATTTGGTTACCTAACTTGATAAAGGAAATCAAACCCTCTACGACTATAAATATGGGTGGAAGAGGCTCTAATAATAGATGTGAATCTCTCTACATGTAATGAAATTATAAAAACCTAGATTTAAATAAGTAATTTGGCCATTTTTTGGATTAAATAATAGAGGGATTTGATTGCAAAATTTTCCTGAAGTAGGGGATAAATTGCAAATAAATTAAGGGTCTACAATAAAAGAAGTTCGAAAAATGGGGAATCAAAGTACAATTTCAAAAAATTGCTCTACCCATTTGACTAGGGCCACATGAACCCCCATTCTTTTCCTTCTTCTTTCTCTCTCTTCCCTTCCGATCTCTCTATTCTTCTTTCTTTGGCCAAATACCATTGCTACCACCTAATGTTGCCGACGCACCTCCTGCCTCCGACTACTGCCACCACCATCCTGTGTTGAATCGCCACACCGCCAATGGCCTTAATTGGAGTTTCAGCCTTAATTGGAGCCACCGGTCATCGAAAAAGCACGAATTTCCTCCACGGGTGTTTCTATCGTCAATGCCAATTCCGGCCATTTCAGGCCTCAAGCCTGGGCTCATTGGATTCGTCTTGTCACAAACAATATCAAGGTATACATTTTACAATCCTATTTTTTCCGGATTAAAAGTTGCTATGAAAGGTACTTTAAGGCGTTAAGGTTTCGAGATTGACTTTTTGATCCGATCGTTACATTATGATTTATTATTATTTTTGGAACGTACATATGAAATGGTAAAAAATGAGATGTATATTGATTATGTTTCGAAATGAGTATATAAAATGAGATCGGACGGCTCGAGATTTGCCTGGTTTTAAATGTCGAGGTCGGATTTCAACCCGAACCCGAATTGGTCAAATTATATGTCTAAGCTAGTTATCTTGGATACTAGGAATTTAGTGATGAGGTATGACTATTGATTTAAGGCTTTGTTGAGAAGTTTTTCAAAACAAGCGATCATGGGCTTGGAATCAGTCTCTAACCCTTCGAATGATCGTATAATGACACTACAAGTCCTAATAGCATGCGATCGCTATTCTAGTGAGGTAGAGATTCAATTATCTCGGATTTATATCGTTTTGAATAAAATTTATATTATATTATATATTATGAAAAATATGATTTCTGATGGAATCTGATTATATGTTATATATTGGATTGCTCAATGACTTTTCTGAGTGTATGTTATTTTTGGTTATATCAAACTAGGGCCATTATGTCGTCCATTTTTTTAGAAAACCAAAATGAATGTTTTATTAATAATCCAAATTATGATGGATATTAGCCTTATTGAATAGTTGTTTTCACACGTCAATTTAGAATGCATGTGTTATAAGATCATACATGAGTACTGTGTTAGTATCATAGGATTTATAGTGTGGTACTGCGTATTCCATTATTGGTATAGAGTCCGTAAACCTGCGCGAGAGTTTTTTGTTTCATATTAACTCACCATTTTGGCAGTTGTAGGTGAGTCGGTTACCCATCCATACTAGCAGATGTAGGCAATTTGGTTACTCGTCCAAATTAGCAGGCGTAAATAATACACTTATCCCCCAAATTTAGTAGACAAGACATGGATAATCTCCTTCTACTGCCACCTCCCCAAGTGACCAATACTTGAAGGGTGAATTACTAAACCAGAGCAACTAATACATGAGAAATTAGAAGCATGTGGTCGACAAGGTTTGTTGAATTTTAAGATATCTAGAATAAGAACAAGGAATAGATCTCCGTGGAAGGCTAAACCATAGGCGAGCACATCTGTCGCATTCTGCAACTAGCAGGAGCTATTCCTCCTGAGGAGTGCTCATATATATATTTAAAAAATTTATTAATGGCTTCGGCATCAAATATTATCAAATGTCATAATTTTAATTACTAGTTTTACGAAAATCATCTTAGAAAGTGGTGATAAAAATATCTTATGGCCCCAAAAAAACTACTATATCTGTTCATTTACCCCCTTCATTTCTCTCTTTCTCAGTAGAAAGGACAAACTCGAAGCCAAAAGGGTACACCCTGGTCCCTTTTCTATCAGGATGCCTCTAAATGATTTATTAGGTACATCTATATTATGTTTTTTTTTTGATATATATATATCTATAATATGATATAATATATATGTTGCACTATAAAAAATTCAAACTCAAAGCAAAATCTTTCTACAAAAACAGGCTGTTACATTATTTCATTATCTTATAACAACATAATATATCTAATATAAAGACACTTGGAGCACTAATTACCACACCCTTCGATGTCTCCAGTTCTATCACACTGAAGCTGCTATTTCTATAGACACAAAGAAAGCATAAGAGAAACAGAGAGAGAAAGAGAAAACAGTTCTAGCAACATACTTCTTTAAATATATTACACGAGTCTTGTCTTCTTCCCCCACTCATTATATTTGTTGAGAGAATCTAGACTGCATACTATATATATATGTTTCTATTTAATCATGGGATTCCTATAATAGGGAAGAAAGGAATATAGTAGCTAGAAGGAGCCAAGCCCCATTGTGGTGGTAATGGCAGATCAACAGTCTTGGAAGAAGCCCAGTTATTATTGGCCTCACATTTTGCCTGGTTTATGGTTGAAAGGCATGATTGGTAGAAGGAAAGAGGGTTTGAAATGGTGTAAGTGTTGGAATCATGGGTTTTGACAATCTGGGATACCATGATTTTGTTTGAGGCATAGAGCTGGTTTGGACCACCAAGAAGCTTTGCAAGGCAATTCAAGGGTACTGTTGGGGGTGTTTTGTAGTCTGAGGGAACCTCTGCCTCAAAAGACCCATCATCCTCTGTTGTAGCCATAGCCAATTTTTTCACTTTGTCACACTTCACTAGAACTTTAATTCCTGAGACATAAATAGATGGGGGGGGAAAAAAAGAAATGAAAAGAAAAATCATATCAGATTCTATTGTCCTTGAGACGTTTGTGATAAAACCTCAAAAGAATTCACGTTCAAGAACATAATATATATGAAGAAAAAAAGTTTGCTCAGATATGTTGTGTCCTTAAGTTGTTGTGATTGAGCTTCAGAAAGGCTCACATGATCAAGAATATAATTTACATTAATATATGTAGATGTGTTGTCTTTAAGACGGTTGTTAATTATGCGTAATAAAGAATTTTCGTTTAAGAACCTTATTTATATGAAGAAACGAAAATTGTCTGTATGTCCTGTCTTTAGGATGTCTGTGACTACTTAAGCCTAAAAAGAACTCACATTAAAGAACACAATATATATATATATATATATATATATAAAATTAAAAATAAAAAAGTGTTATGATCTTGTGTCTTTACGATGTTTGTGATTAAGCATAAAAGAGAACCAACATTCAGGAACACAATTGATACATAGAAAAAGTGTCATTATGTTGTGTCTTTTATGATGTTTGTGATTTATATATCTCACAAGAACTAACATTCACGAACATGTTTGTGCGTATGTAGAGAGATTGGAGAGGACAAACCTGAGAGGTCCGCGTTGCTTTTGCAATCAATGCAAGAGACCTTGGCCTTGATGACCTGGCACATCGAAAGCTCGATCCTTACTAGAGCCAAAACAAGAAGAAGTACTGTGATTGTGTGAGGAAGTGCCATAGTGTAAGCAAATTGCACTAAGCAGAGTGAAGAGGTTGATAGACTTTTTTCTTGAACAGAAATGGATATGTGTTGCAGCTTATAAAGAAAAATTGTATTAGCTAGGTACTCGACCAATATTAAATGAGAGGCCCAGTGCTGAGCATAGTAGTTGGTGTTTATTGAAGTGCTACAGTAATTTCTGTCAGTTTCTCTGGCAGGATATGTATGACAATGATAAATGTGAGGAAGAGCTTGTATTATGATTTTGATCACTATTTCACGGTACTGATATTTTGGACAGTGATAGGCCATTATTCTTTTTTTTTTTTTTTTTACTTCGATTGCAGGCCTTAGTAATATATCTTTGCTTATCCCTGAGAGTAGGGACTAAGATTAGCTCAAACACTGAAGTAGCGAGCAACCTTTGCTGACAACACACCACAAATGTGACATTAAGAACCCAGCTAGACCTCGTAATTATTGTCAGGATAATTGTCCAGTTGGATCAAAAACAGTCACATGTGTTTAAATTTTGACTAATAATGTAAATATATATGCACATATAAACGAGTAGTATTATGAGTCACTACTGGTGCACAACACCAGTACAATATGACTCAATATGGTGGTGACCTTCTATTAGTACGAGGTGTAATGTAGTATTGGTGTCTCTACCTACATTTCTATCCAAATCTAATTATCCAAGTTGGATTACTGACTAAGAAATGCTAATAGTATTCTTATTATCGGAGCGGGGTGATGAAACTCAGCTCGCTTTCAGAACAATAACTCCACTGCAGGGTGGTAGGTGATGGTTGCCTTTTTATGAAACAATGTAGTACAAAAAAAACCAGGACCAAAGAAAAAATCGGATGCTTTTGGCCCCTAGGATATTTGACAAAATGCTTAGTATACTAGCCGATGTTGGACATGAACCAGCTAATGCAACGATTAAGTATTCATAAAAGCCAGCTATATGTAGAGTGCAATGACCTTTCATGTACAAGTTGTTGAAGATGATGTCCTTAATATCAGGACACATGGTGTTGATCGAGACAGGACACCACCCAAATTTTTAAATCTCTCCTGAAGTTGAGGCGGCCATTAACTTGTTCCGATCACCAAGAAAAACAATAAAATTGAAAAAAAAAAAAAGGAAAACTAAACAAAACAAAACAAAGTAAAGAAAATAGAAGAAGAGAAGAACAATCAAGGTGCGTAATACCACCTTGCTTTTTATACCAATTCAACATAGTTAGTTATCTTTACTAATTTTTTCTTAGGAGAACATTTCTGAGGCAAAGAACTTGTTAATCCTTATCTACTTTTAACTATAGAGAAACCAGAAGTTATATCAGAACCTATTACTAAATGAGCAATCAATTAACTCAAAAAAGGGGACCGTCATATATATGCTAGATCATGAGATCATCCATAGTGCTATGGCAGCTAAATAAATAAATTTTGCAATTTGCGGAGTCTGAAAAAGTAGCTAACAGAAAGTAGAGATGCTTTTGGTTCCTATACCTTCCTAGTTGGGTTTGTCCCACATTGATTTTACTTAGGATGATAGCTTGTTTTGGTATTAAAGTAGTACTTCAAAGTAATATACAATCTCATCCAAATTAGTTTTCATAACATGACCAGATCCTCTAAACTACAATTTTGGTGTGACTTCCTTTGTTTTTCCATTTGGCTATGTGTCTGATCACTCAGTAAACTCTAGTAAAGGCAATGAAAAGTATGACAGAGGAAAGAGCAGAGACGTGGCAAGCCTTCATGGACCACAGTCATTAATTCCATTTTTTTGACTTATTATCTCATCAGAAACATATACGGATCAGCTCAGAGGCAAACTAATTTGTTCTTCAGTGCCAATTTTAAAGCATTTTATTCATGTCGTTCATCTATATTCCAATAATGTACTTAAATATTTGACTACTTTCAACCACATTTGATTTTCTAATTTGGAAATCCCTACAGCCTGTAACTGATCTTGAATAGATACAGGAAGCGAAAAGTTGAGAATCGCTTTCTGCGAATCCACAAATAATATCAAGAAGCGGTTAAAGTAGCGGAAACAATTTAAGGGATGCCCTATTTTCTTGTTGTGTACAAATAGACCAATTACTAGAAGATTGAGGAGAAGTCCTTTTCTGTCAAAGTAAGATTATTTCATTTACAAATCGTAAACTTTGGTATAGCAGAAGAGCATGAAATGTAGGACCTTCTGGACATAAAAGTTAGTTGTTCTGAGAAAATTGTACTATTTTTGAATCTAGTAGGTTTGGCTCTTTCTGGATCATTCATCAAAAGGACTTGGTTAGTCTGTTTTAATAATTGTATCCAGCCAGGAAAATGATTATCTGGGTAGCAGCTGACCACAGTTATTGCAAGTAAACCGTAAAACCCGATCATTTTCATTTCCTTATGGAGTGATAGAAACTGAAACATCTTCCCCGTCAAACCTCCCCACCTTTTTTTTTTTTTTTTTTTTTTNGTTATGCAATTTTGTACTGCGTGGCATATTTTCTATTTCAATATAGAAGCAAAAGCAAGATAATCGAAGGATACATTATTCTGGGAATGCTACATGCACTCTTATTACAAGGTGTTTTTTTTTTTTTTTTTTTTTTTTATATTATAAATGAAGTTATTAAGCAAAACTAGAAATCTAGAGACTTCTTCAATTCAATATTGTTTTAGCTTTGGTACAGTTTTTGGCTATTTATCCCATGTGAACAAGGAATTTCTTCTTGCAGAACACTTTATTTGGGTAAACTTACGAGAGATTCGTATATTCTCTCCAAGTCATACCCGCTTCGGAGGACATGTGCCACTTACAAAGCAAAACTTTATAAATATATAAGATATTGATCTATAATTCACAAAAGTTAAGAAAAATTAATCTCCAATAAAATTCTGTATAACTCGATAATTTTTATAAATCTCAAAATATTAAAAGTTGTATATATAAAATATAAATTGTAATCTAATAAATATATACCAATCAACCTTTTAAATCCTTGTATTTTCTCATTAAACATCATGACTTTCCTTCTTTTAATCATGAACTCCCATGCATCCAAATTACTATTAAATAAGTTTTTTTTTCAGTCAATATCTTAACTAACGTTCCTTAAAATCTGGGAATGAGAAAATAAAAACGTGAGCTCAATAACCTAATAAGTAACTAGTATTTTTTTAGTCAATATCTTAACTGACGTTCCTTAAAATCTGAGAATGAGAAAATAAAAAGTGAGCTCAATAACCTAATAAGTAACTAGTAACTTGATCTAGTTCGATCAAGCATATTTATAAGTAAGAGAAAATATGTTTTTGGTATGCTCCATATCTTCTCTCTCCATCCATTGAGTTGCCTCCCAATAAGTACTTGGTTTCATGTCCTAGCCCGATATTGATTCACTTTAAACAATGGCTTTTGCCCATTCTATTTATCAAATGATACCATGTATAGGTCTATTTTGTGAATACCTTGACGTTTTGGTATGATTGAATTTTTTTTTGCATGATACCCCAACTCGACTCTTATTAGGAGAATCCATGATAAGGAAACTGAACGGTAACTCTTTGTATCTCCACTAAGTACTATATAATAGTTTTGAGTCTTGTTGGATAAAATTTATGAGTACGTGTCTATGAAACATCTTAAAATGTCATGAGGGATAATTTGCCAAAGGCAAAACAACTCGTGCATTTAGATTCAATATTTCATTCCATAAATTTTATAAAAATTTGATTGAAAGAAAACATTTCATCATTCTGACTGATTGGAAATCAAATCGATTAAGGTATAATCGATTTAAGAAAAGCCAACTAGTTCATTTAACAATTCAAGGATAAAACCATAAGTTCAAATGAGAAAAAAAAAGACAATTGCATGAGATCAGAAACTAAATATAGTTTTTTAAATATCTAGAAACACAAATTCTTATTGTCATAATAAAAGTACTAGTTTGTCATCAAATACTAAATTAATTCTTTATATACTCCTATATTAATATTACCTAGTATAATACTAGTAAGGTTCGATCCCATGAAAAATTAAATCCAGTTAATAAGCTATTAATTTTATATTGTATTTTTATGGGGGTTTATATAGTTATGGCCTAAATCTAATTTAGGAAAGCAAATAATAATAAAGTTTACATAAATAAAGAAGGACAATAATAATAAGAAAACTAGGTCAAAAGTTTATTCACCACTACTAGAAAATCTTATTAAATTAATCAAGTACTTATTTGTTGTCACGATCAGAAATCTAAGACCATGACTATTAGTAAATTTATGTTGAAATAGTAGTAAATAGTGGTTTTTCTAAAATTCTAGGAAATCGTGTACTTAAAATTTCAGATTTTTGGTCTCAAAAGTAAGCACATTTCACAATTAAGAAACTTTTCATTTGTTTTAATTTTTCAAAGAGAATTCTTTATTTAAGGTTTAGAGGAAAATCTAATTAATTAGTTTAGAAATATTTGTAAATTCATAAAATATAGTAACATAAGTCAAATTTAAACTATAATTGCAATGCCCAAATAATTTACGTAAAATCATTTGGATTTCTAAGTATTCAATTTAATAGCAAAATTATCCTTATATATCTATTTAATAAATACACTACAATTAGCTAAATAAATTTGACTTAAAAAGGAAAGAGTAATATAGAATAGGAACCAACCAATAAAGATGTGGGAGACGACATATATAAGCCAAACAAACTTGTTAAGCTACCAAGATGATTACTAAAATAAATCAATACCTAAAAGAGGGAGAAAGTAGGGCACGTGAATACTCAGTAAAGAATCGATTAAAAATTTTTATATATAAGAAAATATACTCATGTTGAAGGTCATGCATAGTTATAGTCCACTCAAAACAATTTACAAAACCCAAATAGAAATCATAGTCCAATAACTCAAACATTTCCAACTATTATAAAACATCAATCAAAACGAGTACATATTTATTCAAGCCAATATATAACTATGTATATAATCATGATATCCAAAGTATCCTAGTGGGTCACCTGTAAGTCCGAGCCACTTAAAAAGATGCCGTAAGTCTGATCATCCTACGTGGGGCATCATAAGTTCAAGCCACCTAAAGAACTACCATAAGTCCGATCACCCAATGTTAGGCATAGTAAGTCTGAGCCACCTAAAGAAGCGCCATAAGTCTGAGCACTCAACGTGTGGCATTGTAAGTCCGAGCCACTTAAAGAGCCACCGTAAGTGTATGAATACATACAAATGCTATATGAATGATAAAATAAGGATATGCACTGTTTCCACAAAATCTCAAAATAACCATGTAGTATTCTTCAATTAAATAAATTTTAGTCCTCAAAACTGAGTTTTCAAATTATTTGGAATTTTCTAAAAATTTCGGCATTATAACAACCATTTTTGATCAAAACTCAAAAATTTAATTTCGTACAGAAAATAGTTCAAAATAGTATATATGACACGCCAACCAGTGTGACTTATTTTCCAAGCAGCTTATATATCAAAACATGTCAAAATAGATATAAATCACATTTTTATGAACTATTTCATAAAATTCCATATTTATTTAAAATATGTATAAATCAAAATTAAACTAATTTGAAATTCAAGTAATCGAATCTCTACCTCAATCGTGTGTCCAAATAGCATTACGAGATTATGAAGAAAGTTTGGTGTCGTTTGGAGGGCTAGGCGTTGTTTTCAACCTTTTTGATTAATAAGTTTGAAAACTCGATTTTCAATCAGAGTTTTAGATCGTGAAACATATTTTATTATTAAATTTAGAGCATCCAAAAATACTAAACTAAACATATAATCTGTCAGATTTTATTTTTCGTATCCGTCACCAAATATAATTAATATATATATATATATATATATATATATATCAAAATTTTTGTTTTCACGACTACGTCATAAATATAATGTTTATTTTATGATTTTAAATATAAAATTAAAATAACTCAAAATTAACAAAAATGATAAAATTCAATTCGAACGATTTCAAATTGTATATATACCACTAGAAAGCCTATGTGAAGAGGAGTAGAACAAGCTCGGTTTCATGCCGTTAAGTCACCGGAATTTTCGCCGGCAACCTCATTTTTATCGCAGTTTCAACTCTCTGATGGTGGTGCTACGGTCTGCGACAGCTGTTGAAACTCCGGCTAGTAGGGGGTTCTCTGTGGTGCCGATTTGTTTTGGGCTGGTAGTGGCGCTCGAATTTGGCTGGAGGCGATTCATTCTGTTACAACTGGTGGTGGAAGTTTTTTATCGGTAAAGAGAAGGAAGAAGAAAGAAAAGAAGAAAGAAGGAGAATAAGGCTTTAAATGTTTATGGGCCCCACTTTATATATATACACAAATATAATATTAAAAAAAATATGTGAGTTTCGACATGTATAATTACTTATAAAAACTATCAAGTGCATGTAGTTCACAAGCTCAAGCTCATCTGATCCCAATCTTTTCTTCAATTTGTCATTAGATAAAATACGCTCTTCAGCTAATCCTTTCCCACTAAACAATTTCGAATAAGTTCTCTAGAATTAATCTAATGGAAGTAATATTACAGTGAGAAAGATATAGGTTGATCTAGGCAATAAGGCGTAAATTCGGTTCATTTAATCTAGCTAAATTATGTTCTACATCACAATCAATCAATTGCTAGTCACAATTAAATTAATCATAATTTGCTACTAATGATCAAAATACCTAGATAATTATGAATCTATAATTCTAACATAGTACTAAATATCTATCATGTTGACTTAGTTTCACATTGAAATAAATCAAGATAGTAATCACAATAATAATAAAGTATAGAAGAATATAAATAATTTCAATTAAAAAAATTGGTAAATAAATCTAGAAAATTAATTACACAACATGTAGGACTTTGAAATCCTACTTAACCAAACAGAAATTTAGCCTAGCATGTTAATTTATAAAATGTAAACAACCTATGCGTCATGCTAGTTTAACAAAAAGAAAAAGAAAAAGAAGATAATAAACGATAAGAGGCAGCTATGGTGCGAAGTTCTTACACGAGGATGATTCTTTAGCTTCGAAGCAGTCTTCGTCTCTACAAACTCTCCATGTTTCTCTCTCTCTAAGTGTCGAAGTCTCCCTCTTTCTTCCCTAAAATGACCTACTTAAAGGTATTTTGACTTTAGGGGCAATTTGGAAAAAATCCACGGAGATTCGGAGTCCAAAAATATAAAAAATAATTGAAGTCAGTTTAAGTCTGTCGAGCTGGCCTTGCACAACGCTGAAGATTTGGAATGGTAGAAAAATAAATAGATAAATAAATAAAGTCCAATTTTTTTGTTTCTTTCGGCTTCACGTTTTTCAGCCATTTTTTGACCCAGTTTCACTTGTTTTCATTTGTTTTTCTTCCTAAATACCTACAAAACCTGAAAATATCAATAAAATCTTAAAGATAATAAGAAATGTAGCAAAGAAACATATAAAAATTAATCAAGTAATATACAAAATTAAGCACTTATCAAGTATCCTTTTACATCGACTTAGAAATATTATAAAACATGGCAATATAATTACTAGCGAAGGGTGAAAAAAGACAATGAAATGTAACAAACTTGAGGAGCAAACAAGACTGCAATAATAACCCCGATCAACTTGGCTAGCCAATGTGGCATCCTACCCAGCTACACTAATACTTGAAAGAGGAAAGAAAGAGGGGGTGAGTATAAAAATACATAGCAGAAATCTAATTATATTTTCAAAATATTTTTTAATTCTAAATTATCTACATATTTAGTTATTTGAAAATAATTTGTATAATATTTAAATAGTCCAAACTAATCATATATTATAAAACATAATTAAAAAAGATAATAATGTACATATCATAAATAAATCTGATGAGTTATGATCTTCTCATTATCAACTAGAGTAATTCGTACTATATGATATGAAAGACAACCATGCACTTGCAACTATAGAATGGGGGAAGGGGGTGAGCCAAATACCTATGCCTATAAGTGGGGTAATTAAAGGACCTACACGAGTTTATTAGCTTTTATTGAAGGCAGAGATAATGCAACTTACTAAACTCATTATGCCTACGACAGAACTCATTTGTGATCCTATGACACAATAATATAATATAGTACATAAATTAACCATGCCATACATAATTGTTCTAAAAGTGCTCGTGTTCATTTTAAATCATTTTTTAGTTTATCAAACATTCGAATATAAAACAACCATATTTTAACCAAACCAAAAATAATACTTAGCACAAAAAAGATATCTACACACCAAGAGCAATTTACTCCGTACCCAATATCCAGTCTCATCTGAACATTTTATTTATAATTAATTCTAATAACCAAATCCATCGTGTGCAATCCCTTAAAAATTATAAAGACAAATTGATCTTTTGACCCGATATAAAAAACAAAAAAAAAAGATTAATTATTGGATAAATTTGGACGAAGTTGGGTCCAGGTTCATTTGGGCAAAAATGCAAGAAAATTTTGAAAATTGGGGTCAAAATATAATTATTCAAGTGTATTTTTGAGAAGATTTTCAGAAAATTGGATCTAAGTGCAAATAAACAAAACAATATCCAATTAACCAGAAGCTGACACGTGGCACTATAGTTATGGAAATTGCCAATATATCTCTGCATTTTCTCCTTTTTTTCGATTTCGTCCCCGGAGCAAAAACCAAAGACTCGAAATCTGACGATGCTCGGTTCGCCACCGACTGGCGTCGATATCCCCCTGCTAGATGAAGCTTCCATTGCCAGAACCTGCCTTGCAGGAGCTACCGATCGCCAAAAAAATGCAGAAAATGCCGCGGTTTGTTTTGCTTGCCAGAGTTGATTCCGGCTACCATTCTTTGCGAAACTAGTCACCGTGGACTCGTCTCTTCACGGGCAATTTGGTGGTAGATATCTCGCGTCTCAATTTTACTCCATTTGATTTTAATTTCATTAGACAGTTTTATATGTAAATAGTTTTGAAATTGACTTTTCGATCAGACTGTTAGATTTTAAAACTAATATCATTTTTGGAATCTGCGTTGAAAATAGTTAAAAATAAGATATATATTGACTATGTTCTGAAACGGGCTCTAAAAACGAAATTGGATGGCTCAGATTTGCCTCGATTTGCATGCCGTGGGGCCTGTATCCAAATTTAACAAATTATATGTCTAACCTATGGTTTTTGGGTGTTCTGAATTTAGTGGTGAAGTTCGTTTCATGATTTGAAGCTCCGTTTGAAAATTAAGTTTTCAAACCAAGGAACCAAAGGTTCGAAAACGACATCCTCTCTTCCAAACCAAACTTTCTTTATAGTCTTGTAGCGCTAGTTGGATGCTCGATTGAGGTAGGGATTCAATTACTTATTCTTCAAATTGGTTTAATTTTGAATTTTACGTATTTTCAATAAATATAGAATTTCGTGAAAGAATTTATAAAAATTGTCTTTATGTCCATTTTTGACCTGATTTGAAATATAAATTGCCAAGGAGGCACGTCATACTAGTTGGCGTGTCATTTATACTGTTTTAGATTATTGTTTGCAGGAAATTAGAATTTTGGGTTTTGATAAAATATAGCTGTTGTAATGCCGAAATTTTTAGAAAATCCAAAATGGTTTGAGAACTCAATTTTGAGGACTGAAAGTGATTTAATTAAAGAATACTGCATGGTTATTTTGGGATTTTGTGAAAATGGTGTATATCCTTAGTCTGTCATTCATATAACATTTGCATACATTCACACATTTACGATGCCCACATCAGGTGATCGGACTTACGACGCCTCTTTAGGTAGCTCAGACTTACGAGTGATTTACTAGGACATCATGATTGCATATATGGTTATATGTTGGCTTGAATAGATATGTACTGGATTTTATGGATGTTTTACAATAGTTTTGAATGTTTGAACTATTGGACTATGATTTTTACTTGGGTTTTGTGAATTTTTTGAATGGAATACTAACCATGCAGGATTTTCAATATGAATATATTTCATATATATATATATATATATATATATATAATAACTTGTAATCTATTCTCTATTGGGTATTAACTCACTCCTTTTCTTCCACTCAGGTGGCACTCAGTATGATTTGGACTAGAAGAACTAGATTGAGGCATTTGCCAAATAACTAGTTTATTTATATTTTAGTAAATTTCTACGAGACTTGTGAAATATTTAATTTGAGTAGGAATTTGGATTTCATTAAACTTTTTAAATTCGAATATAAGATTTGGACATAGTTTGTATTACTTATGTCTATATTTGAGTGTGAGATGATTTGTGATGTATAACTATTAAACAATTATTTTAATTATGGTCTATGTTTAATGAGTAACGTATAATTGTGGGATTTTATTTTCAATTAAATATTTTGTTGAGGCCAATTTTGAAAGGTTAGAGATCTCGGGACAAAATTTTGAATTAATTGAATTATTTTTAAAAAATATATATTTTTTTAATTTCTAATTTATGAAATACTCATTCTGCCACTTATCCTAACCTTGGGTCATGACACATCGTGAATCAATCTTATAATAATTTTGAATACAAAACCTTATATAAAGAGGAGTTGGTCAACTTTCATCAAAACTAAATCAAAGATAAGTAATTGACCCCTACCATTTTGGATTAGTTAACTAGTAATTATATTCATTACTAAGTTGCATGAGCTGTTGGTCTACCTCGCCTTGTAAGACATGAAATTGATCGGGATGGAATTTCTTCAAAGATGTGAATATCAGTTCTCTCGTGACATTGAAGAGGACTCCAATAGAGTTCCCGAAACTCTAAAAATTTACGAGACCACTCCAACACTTGGTTGGCCAAATATACAGGATATCAGGTGGCGGTCTGTGGCAGCACTGCCACCCAATATTAACCATTGGGAGTTGGGGGCACCTAGCTAAAGATTTACTGCCTTGACTTTATCTCTGGTTGGGTTGTGGTACACTGCTGTCGTCGACGTCGATCAGGCCAAAGAGGGTCAAACTCCGATAGTAACGGAGCAGGTTTACTGGCAACCCTTTTAGTATAACTCTTAAAAAAATTTTAAAAAAATAATTGAATTCGCTAAAAAAATTTAAAATACAATATACAATTAAAATTTTATTGCATTAGTATATAAAACAAGGTCAAGTCCATTTCTGAATTAATATAGCTTATTATTTTATTTTAATTAATATTAAATAAATTCAATAAAAAAAGAGATATTATCATTTTTATATCTTGTATTTTGATATTTTGTTCAAATTATACTTTGTATTTTGGTTATTATCATCATTGACCATTATATTTGAAATCTATTGCAAATTATAATTTAGAACAGTTAATTTACTAAAATGCTATTTAAAAAATTAAAAATAAACTATATAACAACTGATTCGAGAATAAATTTATTAAATCATCTCGGTAAATTAAATACTCTAAATTGATACTATTGTATAAATTTGTAATAGATTTTAAATCTAAAAGTTAATGTTGATAATAACCAAATATAAATTGAATAAATTGAATAAAATGTCAAAATACAAGATATAAAATAGTAATATCTCATAAAGAAAACATGTGCTTTCCAAACTGGCTTCTTTGTATG
Source organism: Parasponia andersonii (assembly GCA_002914805.1). Taxonomy (NCBI): domain Eukaryota; kingdom Viridiplantae; phylum Streptophyta; class Magnoliopsida; order Rosales; family Cannabaceae; genus Trema; species Trema andersonii. The sequence continues at coordinate 745,820 of JXTB01000088.1, forward strand.
GTATGCTTGTACCATGTAATATATTTTCAATTTTTGACAAAAAAAAATTAATTCACTTTGCTGAGTGTTATCCAAGGAATGTTTCTACTATAGAAATCATAGAATTTGATGATTAGGTAGAAACATATATAATTGATATACACTCTAGTGAGAAATTTAATAGATTAAAAGATATCGGTGATTTCATATAGAAAATAACTAAGATACGAAAACACAATGTTTATTCTCTTATTTATCAGCTAGTGACATTGACATTAATTTTACCAATCGTTACTGCTAATGTGAATAAGATATTCTTTTCTATGAATTTATTGAAGAATCAACCACATAATAAAATGAGTGATCAATAGATAAATTATAATTTATTTTTTATTTATATAAAAAAAAATATCTTTAATGATATTAATAATAAATTTAGCAGAAAACGCTTTAAACATATGAAAATAACTAACACTACAATAAAAAGGTCTTTCAAGGCGCTTTATAAATACCTTGAAATGCCTTTCACGGCGCCCACAAAAACACCTTAATTGCATATGCCGTAATAGGCTTTAGTTACCAAAGTACTTATAAGGCGCTGTGGAAGATCTACCAAGGCGCCTCGGAGGCACCGGGAAAGGCATCTTCCACAACACCTTTTAAGCGTCGTGGAAGATAGCTTTCACGGAGTCTACAAGGCGCCTTGGTGGACATCGTACAGAGGACTTTCCTCGGTACCTTATAAGTGCCGTAGTATATATTTCCAGAGGGTATTTATAATGTATTTGTCTATACTACCCCTTAGAATTTTATAAATATAATCTAAATTCATTACATACACCAAATATTTGAAATAAAATAGAGTATAAATATATATTTACATACTAATATTAAATTAACATAATAACTTGACCATAATCATATCCATATAGTCTATATAAACTAAGTATATAAATATATATATATATATATATATATATATATTAGTTTTCTAAGCCAAACTAACATGATCATCAAAGACTACATATAGTTTAAATAAATAAAGATTAAGAACCTCAAATGATAAATTGTATTAGTTCTTCGATCCACTCTTCAAGAAGTCTGTTGATATCATCCTTTGTATAGAAATTTTGTCCATTAAACTATAAATTTAAATACTTTATTTTTTAGAAAGTGATCAATCAAACTACAAATTGGAAGAGAACTAATAAAATATATGTTTACATACCATTGTGGTAAATGATTTAACATTGGCTTGTTCAATGACTTCTCTCATAAATTTACATATGTGGAATCCACACTCAACACTTGTCGGTTGTCTTGGGTACTATATATAAGCATAAAGTAAACACAAATGATTTTACTTAATCTTCCACCGAACAAGTATTATTAATTAAAATTTAGTACCTTTATTAACTTATAAACCGGACCATTTGGTCTTCCTTTCTACCCTTTTTCTATATTATATATGTTGAATGCACTTTGAATTAGAAATGCGCAAACACAATAATAAAAGATTAGCAATAGCAACCATAAGTAAAAATAATATAAGAAACTGAACTATAACAAAATAACTATTAGAGAACTTACTCGATTATTATTAAACCAATTTACTCACTGAGAGCTAAGCCGAGAGGATCTAGAAACCATGCATAATCTTTAAGAGGATAAATGATAAGCAACATCCAATGTTCCCTACTCATAAAATTGATATTAACTTCATATAGGAAGTAGTTGATTATATGACAATTTGTTAAGTTTAAAATCTTACCCATGATTCCAAGGTGTAATTAGAAATTGATGTTCATTCTCTATGGATAACATCTGGGTTGCTAAACTTATAGTATGATCCTCATGTGGACTACCTTCTGTAGCAACTGCACTAGGATCCATGAACATATACCTAGCTTGATAGCCATATTAGGTCACTAAATCATGTAAATATCTACAAGTGCAAAATACAATATGAATTAAGTGTTGTATTATATAATTGCCAACTATAGATACATGCATATATATAAAGTTCTATATATATATATATATATAAAATAAACTTTTTACCTCATGTATAACGTAATAGGCACGGTCCTAATCTTTTGTACCGTACAAAACTCAATTAAGTCTTCTTTGAGTACGGGCAAACGAAAAGCTTCTCCAAACACTTCTTCATCAAAGGGAACATGAGCAACAATATCTTCATCAACTCCTTGAATTGTATTCAATAGTAATCTTATAGAAGTTGGTGCACCATCAACAAATCTAAAATCTTATAGAAGTTTGTGTAACAGATTCCGCTTTCTTTCTTTGTGGATGTACTCTTTCTTGTGTTTGAGGTGGCTGTCATTGTGAAGATTTATTCTTCTCCATTTTATGCCTATTTATATCATTAAACTCCTAAAATCCAAATAAATGATGAAATGTTAACAAACAAGTTAATAATTTACATTAGAATTCAATAAATGATGAATTTATTTGAAAAATAGGTCTGCATACCAAATTATCTTCAAAGATGACAAACATTTTAGGTCATGCAAGATCCGATCAACGTGCGTCACCTACCAATCTTGTATCATTATCTGGATTTGGAATAGGAATTAGGGCTGTAGCATCAAGAACAACCTCTATTGATATATAAAAATTATACTCCCCTAATTCTCTGCCGTGAATAATAATTGATGAGGTTGACTCTTGTACATGTCCTAAAGTAACTATGTTATCACGAGACCCCACTGCAAGCTTGCATGATCAGTTTTACAATATAGAAAATCAAACACAATTTATAAATACAAGTAATTAATAAACAAATAAGAAAGAAACTCATATAAATATACTTTTTTGAGTCATGGAGATGTTCCTATAGCCACCATTGGATTTACATGTATCTCTTGTGGTTGCACTTCTTTCCTTTGAACTTCTGGCCGTGAAGGAGTTGTATTAGAACCATCAATATTTCTTTGTTGTCCTGCTTGAATCTTAGTAATTTCTACTTTGAACCGTTCTTCTTATTCTTTAAGCATTTGTTGCATCTTGCGTGTTTGTTCATCTTACCATTGTTTCAAATCAAATGATTGTTGCTTCTTTGTTAGAGCAGGTTGATGAAAATATTGTCTGTGGCTAATGTGAAATCTCATTCCCTGTACATGTCTAGAAAATTCAGGAATGCCTAAAGCTATTGTTAAGATATTATTAGAACCGTCTCGAGATTTCCCTATTGGAACTGTTGATTATAATCTTCCTATAAAACATGTACCGAATTGAACATTAGACTATGCTATATTTTTAACAAAATTATAAATTAATATAATCAATATGTTGTAATAAGCAACTTATAATTCTATCAACAATCACTTTAATTTCCTCAGTATGGCCTCCTTTTTTAGGAACATGTCCTATACTCCACAGCTCGGATCTATCAATACCACATCGGCCCTCGTCTTTTTTAATCTTAGCTTCTAATCCAGCATAACTCAAGCGAGATATACGATGTGGATATTTATTTTGCGTTGTTCTTCCCTGTTATACTTTTCTAGCTTCCTCCCATTCTGCACTTACTCTTTTCTTAACAAACTCATCCCAAACTTTAGGTTCAATCCATGGTGCATATGATGCTAGAGGGTGCTCTAATAACTCTGGACAAGTTTGTCTATACTCATAAATCAGTTCAGTTGTAATCCTAGAATTAAAATCTCTCTACATTTTCCCACAAATTTTTAAAGTTTTTTTTTTTTACTTTGTAGTCTAATACAAATGTTTCCTATAATGTAAAGGAAATCATGTTAATACCAAATATCTATTCTAATAAATATGAAGTAGAAAGATTCATATTCATACCAATATTATATACCAGAGCTCATCTTTTAGGTCTTTTGGTACAAGCTTCTAGTTATCAATGTTGATTGGGATTTTGCGACGAACCATAAGGCCATAAAAGCTCACCAAATGTTTATCTTCATCCCTAGTTGGTTATCCCCATTCATTGTATGCGACAACTTTTTTTTTGTTATCACTTTTTTTTATAATCAATTCCTTCATTTGAGTCGTTCCTCTTAGTTTCTTTTTGTGTTTTCTTTCACTTTGACTACTTTGTGATGGTGTAAATTGATAAACATCATCTGTACTTTCATTTTCCATGTCAATAATTACCTATTAAATAATAAAACCACAAATGTAGATTAAAAATTAAGATAGAAAATAATAAGCATGTAAACATAAGAGATAATATATTTAAAAAAACAATACATCAATCCATAAAGATATAAAAATGAAACAAAAAGATATAACTTATTTGATTTGTACCCCATTGGTTTCTTTCTTTGATTATTAATCCAAATACCTTTACCATCATCTCGTAAACATGTAACATTACCTTCATTAACATCTTCTATCAAAGTCTCCACCAAAACTCCTTTTGAGAATATTTCATGAGCAACAAGTATTTCGTTCTCATCTTTAACTCCTAAATTTTGATATTCTTTCGGTTTTGTTACAAGAACAATTGACCATCGAGCATCAAGTGGATCATTGACGTAAAATACTTATTTTGCTTGTGTTGCCAATATAAATGGATTATTCTTATGACCTATCTAGTTTAGATCAACTAAAGTGAAGCCTAACTCTTCTTCTCTAACCCTGTGGTTACTCTCCACCCATTGACACATAAACACCGGTAACTGAAATATGACAAAATCAAGTTCCCAAATTTCTTCGATAATGCCATAGTATACTATATCACCCTCTATTGGATTTTTATCATTAGAACTTGAAAATTGGATGGTTTTTGCAACAATACTTACCCCACTATTTTGGGTTGTTTTTATGTTATCGCGGTGTCTTGTGCTAAAATAAACCTTGTTAACTTGATACGCATTATACTTAATTACATCCAATGAGGGTCCACGTGATATCCATTTCAATGAATCAGATAGATTGTGTGTTGCCTTGTTCATTTCAACTACAATATATTAAAAATGCAAAATTAACAATTAGAAATAGGGAAAAAATGAAATAAAACTATTAATTATAATAACTAATTAGAATTGCCCATTCGCGAAACCAACTAATAAAAGTTCAATGATGTTTATCATGGATCCACTTCTCTCTTTTTGATTTCATTGAGAATTGTGTTTTGATCCAATTTATATGCTCCATTCAACAAATCATCCCCAAAGTAAACCATTATTATTAAAGAATTCAATATTCAATCAATGAAAATCTAATTCACAAAAAAACTTACTCGATGAAAGGTTGGACTTCAGCTATATTTTGTAACACAGTATGATATGCTTGGTCTAGCTGTTCTCGTTTAGCTGTATATACGACACTACCACTTACGCTTTTATTAATATTTAAAGATGCAGGTACTCCGATAGCTTCTACATTTGCTAAATACTCAGAACAAAACTCAATAGCTTCTTCTGTGATATAACACTCTACAATGCATCATTCTAGCTGGCTTCGATTTCTAACATATCCTTTTAGAATTTTCATGTATCTCTCAAATGGATATATCCATCTTAAATAAATAGGACCATATAACTTTACTTCTCTAACCAAATGTACAGTAAGATGTATCATTATATCAAAAAAACTAGGAGGAAAAAACTGCTCAAACATACACAATGTTACAACAAGTTCACGTTTTAAATCGTCTAACTTAGATACATCGACCACCTTAGAACAAATTCCATTAAAAAATAAGCATAATCTGGTGATTGCATATCAAACATTTTTAGGTAATACATGCCTGATCACTATAGGTAGCAAATATTGTATTAGTATATGACAATCATGAGATTTAAGACCAACTAGTTTCAAATTGTTCATATCCACTAATGTTCTAAAATTAGAAGAATAGCCTTCAGGAACCTTCATATTAAATAAAGATTGACACAATTGATATTTTTTTTTCCTTTTTCAATGTGAAGCAAGCATGGAGTAAATATATTCGCTTATCTCTCACTTTAGGAGCTAACTCTTTTCGAACCTATATCAACAAGATCCATACAAGCACCAATACTATCCTTATTCTTCCCTGGAATATTGAATAAAGTTTCAATTATACTATCACATATGTTCTTCTCAATATGCATGACATCTAAGTTATATCTCAGAAGTAAATATTACCAATACTCCAACTCAAAGAATATAGATTTCTTCTTCCAATAACTCTTTGGGAGTTTTTACAACCTTCACATTGCTGCGTCTTTTTCTTTTCTTATTGATATCACTTATTTTAACTTTTCCAAGTCTAAATTCGAGCTAAGTGACTATTTGTAGTATTTCTGTCCCAGTTAAAGGTTGTGGTGCCAATTCAAATTCTTGTGCACTATTAAATGCTTTTTTCCAATTTTTGTATACATGTTTGCGAGGTAAAAATCTTCTATGGCCTATATAACTCAATTTTCTTGCATGTGTTAAAAACTAACAATTTGTTTTCTGATCATAAATAGGACATGCTTTATATTCTTTAGTGGAAAATCTAGACAAATTCCCATATGCAGGGAAGTCATTGATTGTCCATAGTAACACAGCCTTGAGAGTAAAATCTTCATTCTTATATGCATCATAGGCTTTCACACCATTATTCCACAAATTGTTCAACTCATCAATCAATGGGGCTAAATATACATCAATGTCATTATCGGGTTGTCTAGGCCCTGATATTAACAGTGTAAGAAGTGTAAACTTTCTTTTCATACACAACCATGGAGGAAGATTATAGATTACAAGTATTACAGGCCAATAACTATATTTGCTACTTAGAGTTGTACGAGGATTAATACTATTTGCAGATAGACCAAGACGAAGATTCCTTGGATCACTTCCAAAAGAAGGCCATTTGTAATCTATCATTTTCCAAGCCGGTGAATCGGCTGGATGTCTAAGTTTACCATCTTCTATCCTCTCATTCGCATACCATATTAGATCTTTAGTATGCTCACAATTTCGGAATAGACGGGTAAAACGAGGAATTAGAGGAATATACCACAAAACCTTAGCAGAAGTTCCAACTTTTACCTCTTTAGAATTCTTATTCTGTTGCCACATAGGCTCACCATATACTGGACAACAAATTGCATCTTTAAATTTCTTTCGATATAAAATACAATCATTTGGCCAAGTGTGAATTTTCTCATATTGTATACCCAATGAGCATAAAGTCTATTTGGCCTCATAAAAGGAAGGTGGCATCTTATTATCATTTGGAAATATCTCTCTTAGTAAAGCTAACAAGTCTGAAAAACTCTTATCACTCTATCTATGTCTTACTTTCAAATTATAAAATTTCAATAATGCAGACAAGTTTGTGCAGACAACTTTGTAAATTTCGTACAACATAGATAGATTGGTTTCTCAGCATCATTAAGTAATGATTAAAACTTAATAGGATCTATATCTGTTTCATATTGTCCATCATCAATCATTTCAAAAAGATCATCATTTAAATCTGACTCATAATCATCTCTTATACTCTTCTTTGATGAAAATCTGATAATTGGAACCTTTTCACTATGCCAAATCCATTGTTTGTAACTTTGATCTATTCTATTGAATTATAAGTGTTCTTTTATCTTTTTAACACCTATCTTTTGCAAATTTTCATATTTAATACACGGACATGGAATTAAATTGGAATCTTTGACATTTTCAATAGCAAACTCCAAAAAGCCATCAACTCCCTTTCTATATTTAGTCGATAGTCTATCCACCAATATCTATTCCTTATTCATTCTAAGTACAATTGAAAAACAAAAAACAAAAAACAAAAAACAACTGATACCAAAAACTAACTAAATTGAGTACCATAAAAAATTGTATATAATCTCATCTATTTCTAGCATTAACCAATTGAGTAACTAAACCACCAATTATACATTAACACTCATTTCAAATTATTTTTATATTTCTAAATACTACCAAATTAGAACTTAATTTATTCTTAAATAGTCTCATTTGTTACAAGCAATTTGTCAATCAACCAAATATAACATATGACAAAATAATACCAACACAAATAATAAACTCAAGCAATCCCATACAATTATAACATCATTATATCACCACAACACATAATTTTCTATATGATATCATATCTCATTTAGTTTAAATTTTCCAAAATAATAAGATAAATCCAATTTGAAAGTGACATAAGTCAATAAAAGAAAAAAATTTGAGAAAATATACCTCAGTTTGCTAAATCACAAGTAATCTAAGTACTCTAACTTCTACTAAAACCTATACGCAAATTAAAATGATAAATAAAATTAAATATCTATAATCTACAATACTTTAAATTTGAAAATTCATATATTTGAAATAAGTATATATGCAAAATAAAAATTTTGACAACTAAAAAATGATATAGAATTCTACCACAACAATTTACATCCAACAAATTAAAAATTTTAGAATCAAAGATCTCAAGTTAACTTTTCAAATATCAAATGGAAAATCAAGACTATTGATGGGTTTTGTATAAATGTTGATATATACACGTTCTTTACATTATTCACGATTCTAGCTAACTCATATAAATAGGCAAATCACTCGTTTTGTATATGAGAAACTTGAGAGTTGAGACAATTTTGAGAACAAGAAAAAAAAAGAATATATAGAGATAGCTCCAATGAATAAGATTTCTAGGCTTTTGTTTTGTTTTCTCACATTTATAATTTGCAAGTAATTGAGGTGTTTGTACCTAAATTTTGCCGAGGACTTTATATTTTTGAGTGCTTTTACCGTAAATAAGAAGTGAAGAAGTAATAGCTTATCTATCCTAAATGTTTGCAAGATATGGTCGAATCCTTTTTCTTTTAAATTGTCTCTTATTTTCACCTTTAGTATTCTTATGGGATTGATATTTTCATCTATTTATTGAGCAACTCGTGGCATTATTTTAGGTTTTAATGCATTCGTTAAGTGGTAGATTAGCAACAATGAATTAACACAAATAAATAATTTATTTGGCAGTAATGCTACCCTGTCAGTAAGAATAATTGGCAGACTTTTATAATATTATAACAAGAACATGTGACAATCACATGGGTCTCTTATTTCAATACCCAAAGTGAGATAGGGTCAGTTAGACCCCATCGTCTCTTAAGTCCTGCTGAAGGACAAATAGACTCTCCTAACCTCATAACTCCTAAACCTCTCTAAGACCATGACTAAAGTCCGAGAGGTCAGGTCAATTATCTTGATTCAGAGTAGATGATGGCTCGAATCCAAGTGAGACACCAAGGTCATCATGCGACTACATTATACGTTATACATTATACGCGACTATATTATACATTATACGTACTAGGTACGAATATCAAAAGAAATTAGGTGACAGAGGTTATAGTGGCTTAACGATTAAAAGCTTCAGTTTGATTTCTAACAAATAAATAATCTAACTCGCCATTACAAGAGTAAAGATTATCAATACATGCTCAAGATATTCACATTTGATAAATTAAGGTTCCAAAAGTAAACTCTTTTAAATATAACCTAAAATATAAAATTTCTACAAAATAATTGGTCAAAATCATGGTTACGACAATGGGTAATCTAATTTTAGTGATAAAAACGAGTTTAAAAGCTTAAATATACCTTGTTTGCCGGAGAAAATGATAAAAATGGTGGAAGGGGGGACTGTTGGCTGCGGCTGGAAGTGAAGAGGAAGAGCGAGTTGTCTTCTGCTAGGTAATTGTTTTGGGGTCCTTTATATAGGGCCCCTACCTCGGCGCCTAAAGGGCGCCGTTAAAAATGAGATACCACGGCATTTTTTTTATCACGGTACATTATGGACTTAGTGAAAGTTAAATACAACGGTGTCCAAAAGGTGCCGTTAAAGACGGATACCACGGCGCTTAAGAAGCGCCGTAATATTGTCTCCTTTTATCACGACGCTCAATAAGTGCCGCGATAGTTTATCACTTATCACTTATCACGGTGCGTCCGTACATGCGCCGCTATAATAGATATTTTTAGTAGCGTAAAGTACAATTATAATACTTATTATTATTTTTTAATTATTTTTTTGAATTATAAGAAATCCTGCTACCGTCCCGAACCCGATGTTGTCTTCTTTAACGATCCTTTGAAGGGAAAGGTTCTGATGAGAGGATCTTGTTGGTACCCATCATTTGACGATAAGAGCTACAGAACGAAAATAATGGGCTTCAGAACCTATGAAAAAAAGAGGAAAAGGAGTCTACTTTTTGTTGCTCCACGTCCAGCCCAACGAGCTTCCTTAGCCAAGGGGCGTTGGGGCTTGCATATCAACTAGCTAGGCTGTGAACTCAAGAGCACGATGCCCATATTTCGCAGTAGCCGGAGGAGTAGATCAGCCATTTGGTTGTGTGTGGCTTGGAGAGCAAAGAGATGAACTAAGGGGGAGATTGAGGTGAGGGAAGGTGTTGTGGGGTCACGTTGATAAGTTTTATTTAAATAAATTTTTGTTATATTATATTTTAGATATCATACAGGAATATATATACGCATGCATATTTAAAAAAAAAAAGAAAAAAAGACGTGTACCAGATATCACTTGAAAGAGCTTGAATAAAATAGTTCCATGTTGTCATGACTCAAAACCCGAGCTAGTGGCAGAAGGGGAATTTCACAAAGGTGGGAAATTCCTTAATTTATTTGAAAAGTATCAAAAGTTCTAATTTTTATAAAAACGGTCCATTTAAGTAAAGTAATTGGAATTCCATTCCGTGAACCACTCCCACAGTTCGTATACACCATCAAACATGGATTGAACAATTATTTGAAAACGCGAAATTAAATATAAAATCCAGCATCATCATCAATCACCAAAAGTCAAACACTAGAATGACATACATCAGTTTGCAGACAAAATATAAAGCAGTAATCTTGGTTCAATGTTGACACGCAATCCAAATATTCCAAAGACTATGATAACAAACTCCTAGCATTACCAAAAGGCGAACTACAATCTAGATAACCTCTTACTCCTCTTAATCACCAAAATCGCACTGGACACCACCTGAGGAGGAAGGTAGGGGGGATGAGCATACAATGCCTAGTAGGAAAATAGTTATCTCGAAGAAAAATAGTTCAGTGACAGAAATCTCTTGCATGGTTAGTTCAAATCCAAAACATACATACCTATATATATATATAATCTAAACCGGGAGACAATATATATAAAATAGTGTAATCAAAACCATCAATCCATATACACATGACACAAATCAACTTATACCCATGAGCTCACATCTTCTCATCTGTGAAAACCCAGGATGATGGCACTAAGTATACCTAACAGCCTGCCAGATACCTAAGCCCATACCCGGAGGGGACACCCATGTGTCGTCTACCAAACCTGGAAGGGCAACCGAATTGCCTACGCCTGCCAAATGGGGAGGTAATCAGAAGTAACAAGACCTCGCACGAGTTTACAGACTTTCACTGACGGTGGAACACGCAGCGCCACACTGTAAAACCCACGATGCTAATACGGTACTCATGTATGATCCTATGACACGTACAATACAGAACTGAAGTATAAAAACTACTATATTCTGGTTTTTCAATAAAACATGCATAATATGGTTTTATAGAAAAACGGGCAGCATAACGGCTCTATTTTTGATATACCCAAAATAACCTGCACACAGTAAACTCCCAGAACAGTACAATATATATCGTATAACAAGATTCCATCACATATAATTCAAATCATTAAAAACACACTTGTTCTTATATGCTGTAGAAAATAAGTTTTAACTCAAAAACAGTATAAAACGAAGGTAACTAAACAACCCCAACCTCACCGGAATAGCGACACTAGACTATTGAGTTTTCAAGGTGTCGTTGATGATCACCCGGAGGGTCAGGAACCAATTCCAAACTCTCGATCGTCCTCTTGTGAAAAACTAATTTCTCACCAGAGCTTCAATTCCACAAACGGACCTCTTCACTGAATTCTTTGACGATCCTTGCAATGATACGAATCCAATAGGACCAGTTTGGAGTCGAATGGATGCCGGAATCATCGCTGGTGACAAAAAGTCCGAACGGCCCCTTTCATCTTCTCCGTCGACGGCGGCTGTTCCGACGGCTGGCGACCGGCTCATGGTGGTACGGGGGAGGCTCACCGGTGATCTGCTTGGTCAGACGGAGCTTGGACGGCGGCACGGCTTCCTTTGGGCGAGAGAGACAAGGGAGAGAGAGAGAGAGAGAGAGAGAGAGAGAGAGAGAGAGAGAGAGAGAGAGAGAGTGATCTGGGGGAGGGGGAGGAGAGTGAAACGAGAGAGAGGAGAGAGAAAGTGAAACATATATATATAAATTATTATTATTATTTTTTTTAAATCTGGTCAAAAAACCATTTTGCCCCTTTAAAAAATGGGTTTTTACACATGTGGCAACCAACCAATGACAATCAAAAGATCCTTTGACTTACAAATTTATAAAATTATAAAATGAACCTAAATTTTCTTAAAATCATGATTCCACCACAATACTTTATAAATCTTCTTAATCAAGTCCCATTCCCAAAGAATTCACATAATGAAATGAATGTTTAAAACTAAGCACATTCTAAGTCTAAACTGAATTAAAAAAACATCATTCTGAGTTAACACACAAAATAAAAATTAAATTAAAAATAAAAGGTTTTACACAAGCAGTAAGAAAAGAGAACGAAAAAGAAAATACTAATTACCAAGCAATATTCTGTTATGACTTTCAAAACTCGTAGCGACTATTTGTCTGCCTACTTTATCACCATAGCTATTTATTATTTGAAACCAGGTGTATTGCTAAAATGAAAGTGACCACCGTGGTCAAAATGGAGTAGCCGACTGTTATACTCTGAACTGCTTCACTCAAGTTAGGCAATAAATCTTTGTCAGGCGCTCCCAGAGAGGGGTGGAAAATCGTAGAAGATGAAAGATCAAAAGCAAAAATCGAAGATCATAATGCCTTAAAAAGAGTTTTGTGCCTTAAAATTGGTAACCCCATAGAAAGGCCATCGCTTTCGTATCCACCGGGGACTTGGAAAGCCACTGCAAATGTTACAGCCGCTATGAGGGTGACTATCACTAGCTCTGTCTGAGCATCTATGCTAGTCTTTCCGGCAGATTTTTTTTTCTTTTTCATTCTCATATTCCCTTCTTCATTAATTTCTGTCACACTGTTTCCTAAATGGGTACTTCTAGCTATTAGCTGTTGCTTTAATTTGATATCAACCTGCAAGTTTGCATGTAGATTAATCCTTGCAATTGTAAATGTCTATATATAAATGTTTCCAATTTCTTGTTCTTATACTTCAGTTTTTTCTTTTTTTTTTTTTTTTTTTTTTCAGTTATTGTATGCATAAGTATTAAACATTGTAGAGTAATTGGGGTTTCTCCGGAATTATCTATCAAATTCATGTTCAAGAAATTCGTAACGTTATCTAAATCAAAAAGCTAAATTATATTTGAAACTAATTTGTGCGTATTTTATGATAGAGTACTATAAATTGAAAACCCCATCTAAGTTCTAAGACAAGTATTAAACTAAAATTTTTTAACAACTGATAGTAATATGTGTGTAAATGAAAGCAGGATCAGTACGTATGTTCTTTTCTTGCTATAAGTACCATTTTTGAGTGTTTTTTTCTCGCTTTATTTGTGTATCTATTTCTTGAAAGTTCATAGAAGTTTGACACCGTTTGAGATTCTTCAAGATTCTTGCATGATTGAAAGATGTCCGAAGCAGTCAGGCCATCTTTATTCAAAGAAAATCCGTTCACTCTTTCGTCGTGTAGAAGCATACATATTATCTCATGATCTTCTAAAATGCAAGCCAAATGCAGAGCGGTGTTACCATCTTTGTCTTGTTTGTTAATTAGAAGACTGAACAGAAGGCAATGTTTTTAAAAGGAATTCGATAACATCCTTCTTTCTACTTCTCACGGCAACATGAAGAGCCGTTTGACCATTCGATATCAATAACTCAAATACATCTGGACAAACTGTGCTGAGCTTTTCCATTATCTTGATGTCTCCATTTTGAGTTGCTATGTGAAAAGCATACATGCCTTCCTCATCGATTTTGTAAGCGGGGGATTTTTCAGATTTTAAGAACAAGTCAATAACTTCTTCTAGGCCAAAGTGCGCAGCGTATAATGAAGAGGTGTCCATCCTAAATTATCTTCTTCTCGTAATGCTAATGAATATTTCAATAAAATGTCATTCACAATACCTGAAAAAAGGAAAATAAATAAATAAATTACTGATCCTAGTGGCTCTTGACGTAGAAATTAGGAAAAAAACAAAAGAGGACATTAGGAAGGGGGAACTGAATAATTTTTAATAATAAAGTTTCTCCCTGAACTTTGAAGCATAACACTGCTCATGATCAAGCCTATTTTATGGATAGATATTTCGGACACATGCAGCTAAGAAACTAGAAATCTAAACTCGGATAAAGGTTACAACCAAACTAAAGTTTAACATAACTATGTTAGATCAAAGATTGCTCCTAACTCCTTGTCGTATCCTTGGCTGAATAGGGATAGTTTGGGACTTCCTTTCTACATATTCATTGTTTTTCTCTCCTTTTTAATAATATTGCCTTTTTTGGTGGAGCATTTATCCAAACAGATTTAAATCGAAGTTAGAAATGTTTGATTTATACATCACATTCATGGTGCATTACCATGAATAATCATTTCGTACACTTCATATCTTGGTAAAAGAATATCGGCAAAATAGCAGCAAAAGTCCCTCATGTTTTGTTTGGCACTCAGGTTCCTAGTGTTCAAGAAGTAATATTTGTACGGCTCGGAATTTGCCGTTTCAAAAGTAGCAATTAAATCTATGCAAGGCTTTCCTTTCCTTTCTTTTTTTTTTTTGGGCGTATGCTAATCCTTTTCTCGGTTAAGTGACATATATGCGTTGCATGTGACTCACTATTTAAGAGTATTTCATTGAAAAGAAAAAGAAAAAAAACCAGCCCCCATAGGTATATTCTTCTAACTCTCATTTGCACTTCTAAATGCTTGTGTCTGGAACAGCCAAATTTGTTTTGATTTATCTATTTGTGTGTTTTTTTATTTCTTATTTTAAAAAAATCTTTGGTCTTACTTCGTACTCTTATATCATTTGAAAAGAATCTAATAATTTATAAGTGCTTGAGAGAGAAATTTGACACATCAAATGTCACGACCTAAATTTCAGGGTTGTGGCAAAAGGGAAATTTCACAAAAATTGGAATATTTTTTTTTAAACTCCAACTAGTGGATCTATTCCACAGTTCATAGTCACCAATAAACACAGACTGAAAAATTATAAGAAAACCAAATTCTCAGATAATTCACTGGGCATCATCATTCACACCTCAACATCAAGCCATAATGACATATATAGTTACAGATATTTTTAAAGTAACACACTTAACATGAATGCTAGCAATATCCAAATATTTTATAAGACTTAAATACGAGTCTTGTATTCACACTCCTAGCATTATCAAGTCTCAAATTACGAATAAAAGATAACTTCTTATTCTACTTGTTGACCATCAATGTCATACTAGACACCATTTGTGGAGAAGTAGGGAGGGTGAACAGAAATTGCCCAGTAGGTTACCCAATTTCTCTTTTGGGAAAATCTTTATAAATCTCAAAACATCTGCATGGTTAGTAGTACCAGAAAGTATTTCTATAAATATTAAGGATTTAAACAATTTACAGAAAACCATGCTAAAACTAAAACTAGATATCCAGGTCAAAATATATAAAAGTCACAATTAAAATAAGAATAATGCACATCACATCAATCAACACATCACATGAGCTCTCATCCTCTCATCACGACTAGAGCAACTTATACTACATGTATTCAGTGCTCTCTGCCTGACATCTATCTCTGGAAATCGGAGGGACACCCATGTGTCAAATCCTATCGAACCAGAGGGGCACCGAATACCTACGCCTACCGAATGTAGATAGTCAGAAAACAAACCCCGCGCGGGTTTATGGGCTCTCACCGAAGGCAGGTGTACTAGTCCGCCTACTACAATACCGTGATACCTAAGACGACTCTCATGCATAATAATATGAAATGTACATTATATATAGAGTCTCAAACAACCATGTAGTGGTTTAACATTCTAGACATGCTCTGATTTTTAATTAAAATCCATTTTGTACTTTAAAATCCAAAAGTACAGTTTCTATGGTTTTACCAAATTCCAAGTATAAAAACTTGTATAAAATCATATTTAAAAATATCTAGAGTAGTCTACAATATTTCACAAATTCATAGTTCATTAAAATAACTATTCAAATAATTCAATTTAATAAAATCACGAAATTTCATTTTTAAGAATAAATTCCAATTTTAATGAAAATAATAGAAAACAAGAAAATTGAATCCCCTAACTCGAAATAGTAATTATGCTGAGCTAATAACGCTAGAAATATCCTCAATTGATCACCAGGTTGATCAGACAGTTGTTCTCGAATCTCGTCACGTTCACTTGAAAAGTTGACTTTCATATGGAGTCTTGGATTGAGAAACAGAGGTTACCACTGAATTCAGAACACCCAAAAATATTGGTTTAGATATAAAGTTTGTCGAAAATGGGTCCCGGTATAGAACCGCCTCGTGGCACGCAAAACGGTGCAATTCACGAGCTATTTCTCGATTTTCGTGCCACTTCAGAAAATAGTGATATTTTATATCAAACTTCATGTCCCGATCTCATTGAGTCCAAATTCGAAGTCAGAACTCAGTTTAAAGGTCCCGAACACAAAATGGGCTCAAAATCCAAAAATTATAAAAATACCACATTTAGAAACTATTTAGAAAAATACCACATTTTCATCTGATAATTAATGATCTTCTTGTTATCATTTAAACACTTACAAATCATGAAATTTCATGTTTCAAACTCCTCTATCACGTGGTATAATTTTCTCGGGAAAAATAACTCAATTCCGAAATAATTACGAAAATACCACAAAAATTAAATATTAAAATATTGCTACGGTAGTCAACTTCTCACAGGAGCCGAATTGGAGGCCGAGAGTGGTCGGAAATGAAAGCTGGAGTCGAGACGAATCCAACGGTGGTAGTGGTGAGGTGATCAGATGTTAGAGGAGGGAATGGCAGGGGAAAAACCGATCCGGTGGTGCGACCTTCGGAATGCTCGATCTTTGGCGAGAGGTGGCGGAGCGAGACGGCGGCACCAGGCGTGGCTTCGTCAGCAGCTGGGCAAGGATGCGAGGCAACATGTCAGGCAGTGCGGTGGCCAGAGGAGCCTCGGGTGAACAGTGGTAGATGTGGGAGTTTCGGGGGCTTCCGTGGAGAAGAAGAAGAAATGAGGGGTTTTTATGCAATTTTCAAAAACTGTAGTAGTGAGATACGTGGCGCAATCTGATTCGACCAAATAATAAGTTTCTGAAATTCCACTTTGGTCACAATTTTAAAAAGATTCTTTCACTTTAGTCATTCCTTAATTACACTTTTGTCTCCGATTTGAAATTTCTTTCACTTTTGCCCCAAATGCACTTAGACATTATCTTGTTTAGATTCAACACCAAATTTATTTCCGATTTTTATTTAATTAATCCAAAATACAAAATTACCAAATTGCCCTTGAAGTTAAATTACTTAATTACCCATGCAAAATTTAGGATTTTACATCCTCTCCCCCTTAAAAGAATTTCGTCCCGAAATTTGGATACAAGGGTCAAAGTATAACTTCAAGTTGGAAATTAAACAAATGAGGATATTTTTCATACATTTCTGCTTCTGGCTCCCAAATGGCTTCGTCTTCCTTATGGTGTTGCCAAAGAACCTTAACAAGTGGTATCTCCTTATTTCGAAGCACTTTGAGCTCTCTTCCCAGTATTCAAACTGGTTGTTCCTCATATGTTACATCTTCTTGTAATGGCACTTCCACATACTGGATAACATGAGATGGATTAGGCACATACTTCCTGAGCATCAAGACATAAAAAACATTGTGCACTTGGCCCAATTGTGGTGGCAATTCCAAGCAATACGCTACGGGCCCAATTCTAGAAGTAATCTCAAATGGTCCAATTTGTCTTTAAGCCCAAATCTAGTGATTCTACGCCTTGGCGTTACTTTCACGAATACCTGATCACCCACTTCAAACTCTACTTCACGTCTCTTTGGGTCCGCATAGCTTTTCTATCGATTCTGCATGACTTTAGGTGTCTTTGTCGAATCTTGTTAATTTTCTCAGTAGTTTCTTGTATCAGTTCTGGCCCAAGAATGACACGCTCCTCAGCATCAGCCTAACACAAGGGTGATCTACATAGTCTTCCATAAAATACCTCATATGGAGTCATGCCAAGACTGGTTTGGTAGCTGTTGTTATAATAAAACTCCACCAATGACAGGTGATCATCGTCCCAGCTTCCACCAAAATCCAGTACATAAGAGCAAAGCATATCTTCTAGAATCAGAATAGTCCTCTCAGATTGGTCATCTGTTTGAGGATGGTTAGCAGTACTGAGATTTAGCTCTGTTCCCAAAGCTCTCTACAAAGCTCTCCAGAACTTAGAACTAAATCTTGGGTCTCTATCTGAAACTATGCTTAATGGCACTCCATGCAATCGAACAATATTGTCAATATAGAGACGACTAAACTTGTTGAGTGAAAAATCAGATCTGATCGGTATGAAATTAGTAGTTTTCGTGATACGATCAACAATCATCCAAACTGCATCGTTCTTTCTTCGGGTCGTAGGCAAACCCATTACAAAGTCCATGGTGATTTTATCCCATTTCCACTCTGGTATGGGTAAAGGCTGTAGTAGTCCAGCTGGTCTCTGGTGTTCAGGTTTAACTTGCTAACATGTCATGTACTTAGCCACAAAAGTAGCTACGTCACGTTTTATACCTTTCCACCAATACTGTCTATTCAGGTCGTGATACATCTTGGTGCTACCAAGATGTACTGCAAACTTAGACTTATGAGCTTCAATGAGAATGGTCTCTCTAAGATGAGGATCATTAGCTACTGCTAGCTTGCCTTTGAAAAGCCCAAATCCTTCTTTATTTGTACTCCAACCTTCTAATTATTCACCACTTTCGAGTTGATTCCATATCGTCCTCAACTCTTGGTCGTGCCATTGACTTTGCTGCACAGTTTGGAGAAGCGTAGGAGTGGCAACGACATTACTGAGGTAAGCAGCATTTCCAGACTCAAAGTACTGCAAGTTATAATCACCAATTACCAATGAGTTCTTCCAATCTTGAAATATAAATGCCACTAAAGAGCTATGCGGTTTTCTACTTAAGGCATCGGCTACAACATTGGCCTTGCCGGGATGGTATTGTAGTTCGAAGTCATAATCTTCCATATACTCAACCCATCTTCGCTGCCTCAGATTCAGATCCCGTTGAATGAAGAGATATTTCAAACTCTTATGGTAAGAGAATATTTCAAATTTCACACCATACAGATAACACCTCCATGTTTTGAGTATAAAAATTATTGCTGCAAGCTCTAGGTCATGGGTAGGATAGTTCTTCTCATGTGGCTTTAACTGACTAGAAGCATACGCTACAACTCGACCATTTTGCATTAGAACACTTCCCAATCCCATCTTAGAAGTATCGGTATACACCACATAAGGTTTATTACTCTCAGGAACTATAAGAACAGATGCAGTTGTCAAACTGTGCTTCAATTTCCTGAAAGCTTTTTCACAATCACTATCCCAAATAAACTTGACATCCTTCCTGGTCAGCCTTGTCAATGGTAATGCAACCCTTGAGAAGTTCTGAACAAAATGATGGTAATAACCTGCTAAACCGAGGAAACTTCGTATCTCTATCACATTCTTTAGTTTTTCCCATTTTAGAACAGATTCTACCTTAGGAGGGTCGACTGAGATACCTTCTTGAGAAATTATATACCCCAAGAATTTAACTTCTGACATCCAGAAGTCACATTTTGATCTTTTGGCATATAATTATTGACTTTTCAAAATTTCAAGCACTATCCTCAGATGTTCGGCATGATCTTCCTGAGTCTTGAAATACACCAGGATGTCATCAATAAAAACAACTACAAAATGATCCAAGTATGGCCTGAAAATCTGATTTATGAGGTCCATAAAAGCTACAGGCGTATTCGTCAAACCAAAAGGCATTACCAGAAACTCAAAGTGACCATAACAAATTCTAAATGCTGTTTTTAGTATATCTTCCTCTCTTCTCTTCTACTGGTGGTATCCTGACCTCAAGTCAATCTTAGAGAAAAATCTTGATCAACCAAGTTGATCAAACAGCTCGTCAATCTTTGGCAAAGAATACTTGTTGTTTATCGTCAGCTGGTTTAACTTCTTGTAGTCTACACATAGCCTTAAAGTATCGTCAGCTTTCTTGGCAAACAGAACAGGAGCACCCCAAGGAGAAGTACTACTTCGAATGAAACCCTTGGATATCAAATCATCCAATTATTTGCTCAATTCATTCATCTCTGGAGGAGCCATGCGGTAGGCTGAAATAGAAACTGGTTGAGCTCTAGGAACAAAGTCAATACAGAACTCGATCTCTCTATCTTATGGTAGCCCTGGTAAAACCCCAGGAAATACCTCTAGATATTCACTCACCACCGGAACCCATAGGTCTTGATCATAAGTTCTCACTTCGCCATCAATGGCAAACAAGTTCCCATAACACTCAAGTTTCGTCCTACCACCTAAACAGGCTTTTAGAATAGGACTTGGTTTCAAAAAATTCATTTAGGCTTGATATATTATGGTTCTTCCATCATCCCGAAAAAGAGTCACCCGCTTATCATAACAATCGACAATAGCTCGATACTTGGATAACCAATCTATACTGAGTATTACATCGTATTATTTCATTGGTAATACAATTAAATCAGCAAGTAATTCTTTACCATCAATCACCACACAACAAGATTTGCACACACTAGACACATCAGAAACACCACCCAAAGATGTTCCTAAAGTCAAGGCATAATCCAACTCAGAAAATTCTAACCCAAAAGTTGAACAAACAACAAGGATATAAATGAATGAGATACACCAGTGTCAAACAAAACACGTGCCCAAGAATATGAAATAAGAACCATACCGTCAACAACACCTTGGCCAGTGTGTTCTTTGGTACCATCAGTTCCAGAAATTGCATAAGTTTGGCCAGTGACTTTTCCTTTTCCCTTATTGCCTCTTCCTTGTCTAGGATGACTGCTGCTAAATCCTGGACCACTACTACCATATCCACACCCTCCTTGACTTCCTGAAGCCTGAGGAGTCTAGAAATTCTGAGTATAACCCTGGGGGTGGTACTGGTAAGGTGGTGGAGATGAAAAAGCCTGGGAAACACCCTGAGATTGTGGCGGCCTAGCTTGAGTGTTCTGAGGAGGTGATGAACCAGAATAACTTCCAAGTGATCCTCCCTGAGAAAGAGGGGATTTCTGCAGACGTTTTGGGCACTCATTCCTCCTATGGCCCTATTGACCACAGTGGTAACACGTATAGGGGCTGAACTTTTATTACCTGCTGAACCACTGCTAGTATAGCTTCCGTTGTGAGGTGAACCTTGAGCAGACCATTGTCCTTGGTTCCTCTTGTTCATTTTTCTCTCGTTGCTTTTATTTCTCCTTGCACCCTGCTCATTTTCTATGGCTTTAGCTCATTGGGCAGCTAGCACTACTTCAGAAAGAGTGGCAAACAAGTGAAAAGTAATATGGTTGTAGATGTTTCGATTCAGTCCATTCTTGAACTTCGTAATTCGGTAAGTGTCACTCACTGCTGGGCTAAGGGCAAGGCCTACCAATTCTGTGAATTCCATCACGTATTGGTTTATTATTCTATTCCCCTGTGTAAGTCTCTCAAATTGACTAACCATTTCAGCTTGTTGATCATCGTTTGCATAATGTGCTTTGAAGAGTCTCTCAAATTCTTCCTAAGTTATGCCTTCTATGTTTTGCATAACCTCAATTGTCTCCTACCAATGGATAACATTTCCCGTTAAGCAAAAGATAACAAACACAGCCCAGAAATCTCTAGGAGTACCCAAGGTCCGAAAATGTCGTGTCATCTCACGCAACCATGTGTTGGCAACTAGTGGGTCTGGGGTTCCATCATACTGTCTAGGCTGAAGGCGCATAAACTTCTGAAGATGATCAGCCTGATCGGGTTGACGCTCTTACTATGGTTGAGGTTGAGGCTAAAGGTTAAGACCTTGCATCTCAAAGAAAACATGACGCATTGCTTTGAAAAATTGGTTGAAGTCTCGCGGAATTGGAGGGGGCTCGGCACCAGGTGGGCATCTCGGAGCTCTCTTAGGAGGCATATTTGAAAGTCCGAAATGATATACCAAACTATTAGTGAGGTAATGATGCATATCGTCATAAAAATAATTTCAATCTAGTTTAATGGTGCTATGTCCGAGGTTTTAAAAACTCAAAGCTCTGATACCACAACTTCTGCCACGACCCAAACCCCAGGATAGTGGCAGAATGGGAATTTCACAAAAATTGGATTTTTTTTTTAAACTCCAACCAGTTGACTTATTCCACAGTTCATAGTCACCAATAAACACAGACTGAAAAATTATAAGAAAACCAAATTCTCAGATAGTTCACTGAGCATCATCATTCACACTTCA
The DNA here is from genome assembly GCA_002914805.1 of Parasponia andersonii. Taxonomy (NCBI): domain Eukaryota; kingdom Viridiplantae; phylum Streptophyta; class Magnoliopsida; order Rosales; family Cannabaceae; genus Trema; species Trema andersonii. The sequence continues at coordinate 768,430 of JXTB01000088.1, forward strand.
ACATTAAGCTAGAATGGAATATATAGTTACAGATATTTTTAAAGTAACACACTTAGCATGAATGCTAGCAATATCCAAATATTTTACCAGACTTAAAACAAGTCTTGTATTCACACTGCTAGCATTATCAAGTCTTAAATTACGAATAAAAGATAACTTCTTATTTTGCTTGTTGACCGTCAATGTCACACTAGATACCACCTGTGGAGAAAGTAGGGAGGGTGAACATAAATTGCCTAGTAGGTTACCCAATTTCACTTTTGGGAAAATCTTTTATAAATCTCAAAACATCTGCATGGTTAGTAGTACAGAAAACAATTCTATAAATATTAAGGATTTAAAGCATTTACAGAAAACCATGCTAAAACCAAAACTAGATATCCAGGTCAAAATATATAAAAGTCACAATTAAAATAATTATAATGCACATCACATCAATCAATACATCACATGAGCTCTCATCCTCTCATCACGACTAGAGTAACTTATACTACATGTATTGAGTACTCTCTTCTTGACATCTATCTCTGGAAACCGGAGGAATACCCATGTGTCAAATCCTACCGAACCGGAGGGGCACCGAATGCCTATGCCTACCGAATGGAGATAGTCAGAAAACAAACCCAGCGAGGGTTTATGGGCTCTCACCGAAGGCAGGTGTACTAGTATGCCTACTACAATACCGTGATACCTAAGACGACTCTCATGATTGATCGTATGAAATGTGCAATATATATAGAGTCTCAAACAACCATGTAGTGGTTTAACATTCTAGACATGCTCTGATTTTTAATTAAAATCCATTTTGTACTTTAAAATCCTAACGCACAGTTTCTATGGTTTTACCAAGTTCCAAGTATAAAAACTTGTATAAAATCATATTTAAAAATATCTAGAGTAGTCTCCAATGTTTCACAAATTCATAGTTCATTAAAATAACTATTCAAATAATTCAATTTAATAAAATTACGAAATTTCATTTTTCAGAATAAATTCCAATTTTAATGAAAATAATAGAAAACAAGGAAATTGAATCCCCTACCTCGAAATAGTAATTATGCTGAGCTAACGATGCTAGAAATATCCTCAATTGATCACCGGGTTGTTCGGATAGTTGTTCTCGAGTCTCGTCACGTTCACTTGAAAAGTTGACCTCTCAAACGGAGTATCGGATTGAAAAACAGAGGTCACCACTGAATTCAGAACACTCAAAAACATTGGTTTCAATATAAAGTTCGTCGAAAACAGGTCTCGGTACGGAACCGCCCCGTGGCACGCAAAACAGTGCAATTCACGAGCTATTTCTCGATTTTCGTGCCACTTCGGAAAATAGTGATATTTTATATCAAACTTCATGTCCCGACCTCATTGAGTCCAAATTCGAAGTCAGAACTCAGTTTAAAGGTCCCGAACACAAAATGGACTCAAAATCCAAAAATTATAAAAATACCACATTTTGAAAATATTTAGAAAAATGCCACATTTTCATCCCGATAATTAACGATCTTCCAGTTATCGTTCTAACACTTAAAAATCATGAAATTTCATGTTTCAGACTCCTCTATCACGTTGCGTAATTTTCTCGGGAAAAATAACTCAATTCCGAAATAATTACGAAAATACCACAAAAAATTAAATATTAAAATATTGCTACAGTAGTCAACTTCTCACCGTAGCTGAGTTGGAGGCCGAGAGTGATCGGAAATGAAAGCTGGAGTCGAGATGAATCCAACAGTGGTGGTGGTGAGGTGATCGGACGTCAGAGGAGGAAACGGCGGACGAAAAACCGATTCGGTGGCGCGACCTTCGAAATGCTCGATCTCCGGCGAGAGGCGGTGGAGCGAGACGGCGGCACCAAGCGTGGCGTCGTCGGCGGCTGGGCAAGGATGCGGGGTGGCGTGTCGGGCGGTGTGGTGGCCGGAGGAGCCTCGGGTGAACAGTGGCAGATGTGGGAGTTTCGGGGGCTTCCGTGGAGAAGTAGAAGAAATGGGGGGTCTTTATGCAATTTTCAAAAACTGTAACAGTGGGACATGTGGCGCAATCTGATTCGACCGAAAAATAAGTTTCTGAAATTCCACTTTGGTCACAATTTTAAAAAGATTCTTTCACTTTAGTCCCTCCTTAATTATACTTTTGTCCCTGATTTGAAATTTCTTTTTCACTTTTGCCCCAAATGCACCTAGACATTATCTTGTCTAGATTTAACACCAAATTTATTTCCAATTTTTATTTAATTCATCCAAAAATACAAAATTACCAAATTACCGTTGAAGTAAAATTACTTAATTACCCATACAAAATTTAGGATTTTACATCAAATGCATCTAATAATAGAGAATAAATTCAAACATTAAACATTAAAAAATAAAAGACACAAGATATAAAATAAAAAACAAACACATTGAAGATAAAATAAGGAAAACAATTTGGTCGTCTCATTCACAAGAACTAATATGTGAATATGCATATAAATGAGAGTTAGAACCATAAATGGCATAAAGGAGGATTGGTGAATATTCTTTTCCCCCCCTGAAATGCACCTAAAATAGTGATTCATGAACTAACACATCATTTCACAGCTAAATTGTAATGAAACCGATAGAAGAACTATGCCAAAAAAAATGGAGAAAAGTAAAGGATTTAAATGCAACTTTTTAAACATTAAGGACCTCAGTGGCAAACACGACAAATATGAGGGATTTAAGTGCTTCTTTTTGGACGTTAACAAGGACGACCTAAGTATCAAACAACGAAGAAGAATTATGCCAAAAAAAAAGGGAAAAGTTAAGGATTCAAATGCAACTTTTTAAACGTTAAGGACCTAAGTGGCAAACACGACAAAAATGAGGGATTTAAATGCTTCTTTTTAGACGTTAACAAGGACGACCTAAGTATCAAACAACAAAGACATATTAGGATCAAATGCTAATTTTTTTACAAGGCAAATTAAACATTCAAATTTTTGATGCTATTTACTCCCAGAATACCCAGATATCATTCACTAGTGATCGTAGGATATTATTTCGCAGCTTACTACTCAAATCGTATAAAAACTTGGAATTATATTAAGGTTAGTGTGGTATTTTCCTATGATTTTTGGGTTAAAATGGATTAGAATTGAATTTTGGGGTTAAGACCGTGAAGAAATAAGAAGCAAGGGATTATATACAAAGTCTAGTACAGTCAAAGCACACTTAAACATGTGACAAAGCATTCAAAATAGCCAAAACTTAGATCTCTCTCACGATACCTTCTCCTTCACTCACATTCACTCTTTACCACTTCCAATCGGAGCATTTCTGGCTACCCTCGAGTACCGGTGATCTTGTCAATTGAATATTGGGCCTTAAGAACCCCCAACGCCTCTGTAACTCTGCCAAAAACTACCCAGAATGCTGGCAAGTTTTCATTGGTCTCGTTGGATTTGCCTCTTCACAAGTTTTCTAAAGGTACCTATTGTCTTCTAACTCGTCGATTGAAAAGTATGAAATAGTAGTTTGAACTTAAGTGGACTTAGAGGTTATATGTGTGATAAAGTCCAAATTGAATTGTAATTTTATTTTTATTATCCAATTTGGAGCATAGATTAGAGAGGGACTCACTTTGTGAAAGTGCAAGGTCTTGACATAATCTTATTCTATTCTATAAGTAGATTAAATTGATATATCATGTGTCAAAATTAGAGCTTGGGTAAATGAGAAATTAATGCTCAAAATATATTTATTGGTATTAGAAAATAGAGGAAGAAAGTTGGAAAAGCTTGTCCCACATTGGTTGAGAAGCTCTTAAACTTGTATTTTATATAGAGTTGCATTTTCATAGGTACAACTATATGCAGCCAAGATGCTCTCTCAGACACGTGCATGGGGGGTGCAAATCATCTGGACTTAGCCCTAATTTGCATGGGCTCGTATATACCCGCACCTGTGGACACGAATATCGATCCGAAATCTTAGACTCTTGTAAAGTTAATCTATGTTTATTTTTTTCCTCTATTTTTTTTTTCCATTTTCCTAACTGATGGCAATGAAAGACTTGTTTGTTAGCTCAAAAATTACCATTTTAATTAAATAAAAAACGTTCAATTATGTGCCAGTAAAGGATGGAGTGTTGAGCTGGTAAGTAATAGCCAAGTTATTGACATTATGGAGCATTAGTGCTAGTTTTTGTAATCTCTCTTTTCACCTACTATATAAGCAGACCATCTCTACCTCTTTTCCACACCAAAAGCTCTCAACTTCTATATTCTTTTTCCTTCATATTCTCTCCTTAGCAGCTTACGTTTGTTTTAGTATTTTAGCATTTAGTTTCTAGCTCTAGTTGTTTATGATAATCTAGTTCTAGAAATTCCTGAGTGAGAAGAGTTCTGCAAGTTAAATTTCCAGTTTCTAAGAGTAAAGGTATTAGTATTTTGCCTGCTACTTTTAGTTGTTATATCTTGAGACACTGACACTTAAAAAATCCTTAAACATTCTAGTGGAAGGAATGAATTAGTTTTAAGGACTTTGTATGGTATATATGCCTTGACTGTTAACGATATTTTTTTTTGCTGGAATATTTATTTTGAAGTATTATCGAAATTCTGCTCAAACTTGGAGCATAATAATTTTGGTAATATTATTTGTTGAAAATTTTATTATAAATGTGTGTAATCTTATATTTTGCATATGTATATGTGTTATTATTTTCCTACAATCTTAAAGCTGAATCGTGCTTTATATAAGGTTCATATTACAATTTATTTTATTAAATTCTCTATGCTCTTATATAAGGTTTTAAATTAGGTTGCATATGAGAATTTATTTTTATTAAATTTTTTATGCTCTTATTTGCAATATATATATTTCTAGTTGTTTGAATATATATATATATATATATATATATATATATATTATTATCCTGCTTTGTTATTACAATCATTCTTGGTATGGAATTCTTGCGGAAGAGAATTTATGTTTTGTCTAAGGAGATCGAGTTTGAAGAGAAAGTATTTGTGACCCATCTACATCTTTCCTGGGAGTTTTTTTGAAATTCTGTCTAGGAGGCGGGATTTTAAGTGGGACTTGTCTGTGAACGTTCCTGCCTTTTTTAGGAACTAATTTGTACTAAAATTAATAATCTTTGATTGAATAATTTCCGAGATGGCAAACAATAATGCTGATGTTGTCAATGCGAAGAATATGACTAGTTCTCAATATCCTACTGTACCACCTGCAATGCTTGTCCCTACTGTGGCTTTAGGGTTCTCATGATTCCAATAGTACTAGCTGCGTACCATGGAGAGAAATCTAAGAAGTTTAATGGGTTGAACTTCAAAATATGGCAGTAAAAAATACTATTTTATTTGACCACATTGAACGTTGCGAGGTTTTTGACTGAAGAGGCTCTAAAAGTTAGAGAAGATGAGCCAGATTTCCAAGTTCTTACTACGGTGGATGTTTAGAAACAATCTGACTACCTATGCCGAAACTATGTAATGAATGATTTGACTGATTCATTATATAGTGTATATCGTATTAAGAAAACGACAAAGGAATTGTGGAAGTCACTAGACCATAAATATACAATTGAGGATGTTGGTTCCACGAAATTTGTAGTGGGATACTTCCTCGATTATAAAATGGTCGACTTTAAAACTATAATCAGCTAAGTACATGAGTTTCAGTTGATTCTCTATGAGATTTAGGCTAAATGGATGACCTTTTATGAACCCTTCCAAGTAGCTACTATTATTGAGAAGCTACCTCCTTTATGGAAGGATTTCAAGAGCTACCTAAAATACAAGCGAAAGGTATGAGCCTTGAAAACCTTATTATTAAGCTCCGTATTGAAGAAGACAATAGATGTGCTGAAAAGACAGGAGCCTCATCTAGTATATCTAGGGCAAAAGAAAATATTGTGGAGCATGATCCAAGTTCTAAAGCTAAGAAAAACAAGTCAAAGAAAGGGACCAAGAAGTGGAGTGGGCAAGAAACAAAAATTCCAAGAAAAATGCTTTAATTGTAACAAGATAGGTCACAGAGCTTCAGATTGCCGACTTCTGAAAAAGAAGAAAAATGAAGCCAACGTGATGGATGGCATCACAAAAGATGTAGAAGACATAAGTCTGTCTGTAGTCTTTTTTGAAGTCAATCTTTTGGTGTCTAATCCGAAGGAATGGTAGATTGACACTAGAGCTTCAAGGCATATTTGTCCTGACGAAGGCATGTTCACAACCTTTGAACTAGTAGAGAATGGGGAGAAGCTCTTTAAGGATAATTCAGCTACATCTAAAGTACAAGGTTTGGGCAAAGTGGTGCTAAAGATGACTTCCGAGAAAGAATTGACTCTGAACAACATAATGTATGTATCAGATATCCATAAAAACCTTGTGTCAAGTTCACTTCTAAATAAGTATAGATTCCGAAAGGTGTTTGAGTAAGATAAATTTGTATTGAATAAGAATGGTCTTTTTGTGGGAAAGAGATATGAATGTAGAGGTATGTTCAAACTCACTGTAATGACTATAAAGCTTAATATCAATAAGGCTAGTTCTTCTGCTTATTTGATTGAGTTTTCTACTTTATGGCATGGTAGATTAGGACATTTAATTATGATACTATACATAGATTAATTAACTTAAATTATATTCATGCATTTCAAATTGGTACAAAACATAAGTGTCAAATTTGTATTGAGACAAAATTGACAAGGTTATCTTTTCAAACTATTGAAAAAAAACATTGAACCCCTTGATTTAATTCATAGTGGCATTTGTGATTTAAAGATTGTACAAAAAAAGAGAGGCAATAAGTATTTTATTACTTTTGTTGATGATAGCATAAAATATTGTTATGTGTATTTGCTAAATCCAAAGGCGAAGCAATAGAGAAGTTTAGTCTTTATAAGAATGAGGCTGAAAATCAACTTAAGATAATTAGAAGTGACTGTGGTGGAGAGTATGAATAACCTTTTGGTAAATTTTGTGCATAACATAGAATAATATATAAGGTCACTCCGCCTTATTCACCTCAGTCAAATAGTGCTGCTGAGAGAAAAAATCAAACCTTGAAAGAGATGATGTATGCATTATTATTAAGTTTTGGATTACCTTAGAACATGTGGGGGAAGTATTTTAACAACTAATTACCTTTTAAATAAGGTATCCTACAAGAAAGAAAAAAAATATACCTTATGAATTATAGAAAGATAGAAAGCTTTCCTACAAATCCTTACGAGTATGAGGATTTCTTGCTAAGGTAATAGTACCTACACTTAAAAAGGTAAAAATAGGACCAAAGATAGTAGATTACATTTTCATTTGTTATGCACATTATAGTAGTGCTTATCTGTTTCTTATGTATGAGTCACAAAGCCTAAACGTACACAAGAACACAATAATAGAATCGAGAAATGCAGCGTTCTTTGAACATGAATTTTCATATAAATCTAAGAAAGAACCTATTATATCTAAACGAACTTATAAGGCTATCACTAAGGATAGCCAGGACCAGGAATAAGTTATTAAAGATGAGCCTAGACGAAGTAAAAGAGCGAGAATTGAAAAACCTTTTGGTCCAGATTTTTTGGTTTACGTGTTGGAAAGTGAACCTCAAAACTTTCAAGAAGCTGTGAGCTTTATTGAGGGACCTTTTTGGAAAGGCCATTAAGAGCAAAATTGATTCCATCATGCAAAACTATATGTGAGAACTAGTGGATCTTCCTCCAGGATGTAGGCTACTGGGTTCAAAATGGATTTTCAAAAAGAAAATGAAAACAGATGGAACAATTGACAAATATAAGGCTAGATTTGTTATCAAAGGTTATAGGCAAAAAGAAGGCCTAGATTACTTTGATACTTATTCTACTATGACAAGAATAAATTTCATAAGGATGATACTTGTGATAGCTGCTCTATAGAATCTTGAAGTACACCAAATGGATGTAAAAATAGACTTTCTTAATGGAGATCTAGATGAAGAAATCTATATGGAACAATTTGAAGATTTTGTTGCTCTTGGACAAGAAAAGAAAGTTTGTAAACAAGTCAAGTTTTTATATGACTTAAAGCAAGCACCAAAATAATGACATGAAAAATTTGACAGAATAATGCTTGCGAATGATTTTAAAATCAATGAATGCGACAAATGTGTCTATGTCAAAAACACTAAAAATGGCTATGTCATTTTGTATCTTCATATTGATGATATGCTCATTGTTGATAGTAATAACAAGATGATCAAATCTACTACGGATATATTGAACTCCAAATTTGACATGAAAGATGTAGGTCTACTTGATGTAATTTTGGGAATTAAAATTAAAAGGGTGTCTGATGGACTCATACTTAATCAGTCATACTATGTGGATAAAATTTTGGAAAAATTTAACAAAGATGATTCTAAAGTGTCTAGAATACCAATAGAAAAGTGTCAACACCTTCATAAGAATTAAGGGTGAGAATGTTTCTCAATTAGAATACTCTAGAGTGATTGGTAGTCTGATGTACTTAATGAGTTGTACAAGGCCAGATATAGCTACACAGTCAGTAGACTGAGTAGATATACGAGCAATCCAAGTGTTAAGCATTGGAAATGAATTGCGAAAGTAATTAGGTACTTATAATACACTCGTAATTATGAACTGCACTATAACAGATATCTTGCATTTTTAGAAAGATACGACGATGCAAACTAGATATCTAATATAGAGGACTCAAAGTCTACTAGTGGGTATGTGTTCACACTAGCTGGAGCAGCTGTATTATAGAAATCTTCAAAACAAATGGTTATAGCTTAATCCACGATGGAATATGAGTTTATAGTTCTAGATAAATGTGGTGAAGAAGCTGAATAGCTACGCCATTTCTTAGAAGATATTCTAGATTGGTCTGAGCCTGTGCCACCAATGTCTATACATTGCGATAGTCAATCGACAATTGGAAGGGCATAGAGTAACATATATAATGGTAAGTCTAGACATATATGTCGTAGATATAATACCATTATTAGACAACTACTCTCTTCGGGAGTTATTTTTATAAACTATGTAAAGTCAAAGAATAACATGACAAAAATGTTAACTAAAGGGTTAAATAGAAAGTTAGTTGACAAATCATCGAGAAGAATGGGACTAAAGCCTATGAAGTAAAAGTCTATATAATGGAATCCTAACCTAGTTAAATAGAGATCGTAAGATCTAGGTTCAAAAGAATAACCTAATTTTAAAAGCTTAGTTGGATCACTATAGTGTTTATCCTCCTGTAATGGTATTACCTCATGTCCATTCCTGTGATTAAAAACATTGATACCCGTAAAGAATAGGATAAGTAAAGGTTTTTAATGATTCTTATGCATCGAGAAACGGAGTGGAGTAATACGGGATACTCTTAACTAAGAAATCGCCTATGTAAGAAAGAAGTGGGATCACTTCAAAGGGGAATTATGAGGGCTAAATTTCTTTAGAAACTCTTGTAGAACTAGGTATATGTTCAAGGCCAAAATGATCATAACCTTAAGAACTGGAAATATTAGGAAAGAACCCTGTGTGGAGTATATCATCATTTATATGAATGGCTAATAATTCAAGGACTTATGATCTACTGATTTGCTAGTAAAGTGAATATACTTTTACAATGGAAGGTTCAAAGGATAACACCTACCTATCTTATGTCGGTTTTAATTGTTAAACTTTATCACTAAGTCTAGAATCTGTAGAGTCTCCTTAGTAATTTTCATTTATATGGGGGATTGTTGGAAAATGGACTATTTATGTGACATCATAGTTTAGGCTTAAGTGGGCTTAAGAGCTCATATGTGTAACAAAGCCCAAATTGAATTGTAATTCTATTTTCATTAGCCAATTTGGAGCATAGAATAGAGAGGAACCCACTTTGTGAAAGTACAAGGTCTTGGCATAATCTTATTCTATTCTATGAAAAGATTAGACTGAAATATCATGTGTCTAAATTGATGCTTGGGTGAGTGAGAAATTGATTCTCAAAGTATGCTTGTTGGTATTGGAGAATAAAGGAAGTAAGTTGGAAAAACTTGTCCCACATTGGATGGGAAGCTCTTAAATTTGTGCTTTATATAGAGTTGCATTTTTCATGTGTATAACTATGTGTAGCCAAGATGCTTTCTTAGTCGTGTACAAGATAGGAGTTCAAATCATCTGGGCTTAGGCCCTGATTTGCATGGGTTCATGTGTACCCACACCTACAGACAAAAGTGTTGGCCTGAAGTTTAGGATTCTTGTAAAGCCAATCTTTTGCTGCGGCCATGTTTATTTTTTTCTCTATTTTTTTCTATTTTATTGCTTCTAAAAGAATGTTCGATACTGATGGCAATGAAAGAATTATCTGTTAGCTCAAAAACTACCATTTTAATTGAATAAAAAATGTTCAATTCTGGGCCAGTAAAGGATAGAGTATTGACTGGTGAGTAACAGCCAAATTATTGGTATTATGGAGCATTAGTGCTGGTTTTTGTAACCTCTCTTTTCGCTTACTATATAAGCAGACTCTTTCTACCTCTTTTTCATACCAAAAGCTCTCAACTTCTCTATTCTTTTTCCCTCCTAGTCTCTCATTAGCAGTATACTTTCTTTTGAGTAGTTTAGCATTTCGTTTCTAGCTCTAGCTGTTTCTAATAATCTAGTTCTAGAAATTTATGAGTGAGAAGAGTTCTACGAGTTAAGTTTCCTATTTGTAAGAGTAGAGGTATTAGTACTTTGCCTATTACTTTTAGTCGTTGTACCTTAGGAAACTGATGCTTACAAAATCCTCGAGCATTTTGGTGGAGAGAGCGAATTAGTTTTAAGGACTCTGTGTAATACACAGGTCTTGGTTGTTAACGATTTTTTTTTTTTGCTGAAATACTTGTTTTGAAGTGTTGCCGAAATTATGCTCAAGATTAGAGCATAATAATTTTGGTAACATTATTTGTTGAAAATTTTGTTATAAATGTGTGTAACCTTATATTTGCATATGCATATATGTTCTTATTTTTCTACAAAGTTATTGTTGACCATTTTGAAACTTTTATGTTGTTTGGTAGTTTTTTAATTGATTCTCCAAATGAAATTTAACTATTTTTTTGTTTTTATTTTGCTCATTGAAACATAAAGTTATATATATATATATATATTTATATATATAGATTTTAGAATTGCCTTGTTTGTGTGAAGGTGGTCGAATTTCACTATGCACCCGGATTGAATAAGGTTTAAAGCTTTCTATGCTAATTTAGATTTCGTGGTGACATCAATTTTACCATTTGAAGTTCTGATGGAAAAGTGACCTTCCAAAGCAAATAAATCAGACTCTCGAAATGCCAACCGATCATCCGACCAACAAACATGAGATATGACGAATGCCGATAGCTCAACATACTTATCACGGTGAGGTATGGGTTTAATTATTCAGTTTTCGTACTTATTTTCATTTGACTTATGCATAATAATATATTTCTGAAAAAATGTGGATTATCTTGAACTAAATTGATTTGAATGGAATTATATGGATTTGTGGACTGTTGAACTATCTTGGATTATTCTTGGATTAGATTATTTGTTTCTAATGCGGACTTTATATTTTAGTTATGGAAATATATAGCTGTTATGTTGTCCATTTTTCTATAAATCCTAGAACAATTCCAATTGTATTTTAGGATATGATTTTGGTTATATTTCTGTTGCATGCATGATTATTTTAAATTCTGAAACATGATGTATATAATATAGGATCATACTTAAGATCATATTTCCATCATACTAGGTGAAAGACCTATGTACTAAATTATGCAAAATTTAGCTAATACACTATTAAGTAGCATCAGGATACTAGTTATATTTCGTAAGGGGTATTAAAGGGCTATGGATGGAGAATAGGAGCTTATTTATCTTTATTTGTAGATTGATGACATGCATAATCATGTGTTTTTTATTTTATTGTGATATTTGTGGATTATTTATTTAGTTTTGATTACATATGTAGATTCAGTTTTATAAATAAATTTTAAAAAATACTAACTATGTGGGTTTATTAAATCATACTCATATAGAAATAGTAATTGAATTCCTACTAAGCATATACATATTCACCCCTATTTTTATGGAGTTGTCACTTTTAAAATACGCTATTGTGCTTCATTGGAAAATTGAAAAAATATAAACTTTGATTTAGAACAAGTAATGAATTTTTATTTGCACAATTCCCTCTTTGCACTAGCTAAGAGTTTGGGTGGTGACAAATCTCCCTATAATTGACATTTGTGGATGTTAAAAATAAGTACTCTTACCAAGTAGCTGAACAGAGTTGGTGGCACCAAGCTGCTCGGACTCATTGCCACTGAAATTAGTATCTGTGACGCAAGAGCACAAGAAAACCAACATTCTGTTAATTTTAACAATTTATCAGCGTCAGCTATGTAGACTGTGTATCCAAAACTTACGAAAGAAAAAAAAAAAGAAAAAGTGTACTAGGGTAGGTCTGTATTTTTATTTTCAGTACTCTGATATACGTTAATAATACTAATTAGTGACTTTGATAGGGACACAAGACACATATGGTCCTCGTTGATAGGGAAATCATATTTGTCCACTAGCTCACTTAAAAGAATGTGATCCTCACCCCGAAAAATACGTTTGTCATAAACATTTGATACAAAAGTATTTGGTGTTAGTAGCTAGCCTTACTCTAATTATATATACATATATGTATATATATATATATATATTGACAAACTAAAAGACTCATAATTAGACAAAAAACAAAAGGACTAACAATTAGGTACTGACTCAAATAGACTAGAAGAAAAATTAAATTGTACCTCTGTACAAGTGGATAACGGCAGCACGCAAGGCATTCATTCCATTCCTTCCCGCAATAGAACATTTTCTAGTTTCGTCCAACAAATGTTTGGTAATGTCGAAAAACTTTCTTGCCACAGCATGGAAGAGCGATGACTCTCCGGCACTATTCTTAAGACTAGCCAATTCGCTGTCTTCCTTGATCAGTAACTCAACAACAGAAAAATGACCACTTTTCACAGCGACATGTAGTGCCGATTCCTTTTCTAGATTCACTGTTCTTGTTAGCTTCGGATAAAATACCAATTTAACTCCATTTCCTTGTAGTCTTAGACCCAGCCTCTGACCCCGAACCACAAATCTAACTTCACGTCTGGCTGCTTTTGTTTCTTGATCTATGAGGATTTTCGCTAAGTCATGAGATCCTATCTTTGCTGCGAGTTGTAGTGAAGTGTCTCCATTGGAGTTCTTACGATATAGAAGCGATTCATGAGATTGAAGGAGCTTCTCTACAACTCGTCTTTGTTTGTGAAGAACTGCAACGTGAAGAACAGTGTTCTCCTTGGGTGTTTCTTCTAACAGTAAAGTGTAAGAAGAAAAGTCTTCGAGGGTTGCTTCATCCCCCGAAACTACAGCTTGGTACGATCTACTATTCATAATGAGTAACGAGTAGCTGAAACGCATACAAATGTAACTATTCCATATATAGTACTCAAGTATTATAGGATGGGATAAAGAAAACGTCGAAGAGTTTGATTGGATCGATAAATGGAACCTTATCTTATGATTTTTTCTTTTATGCATAAGATTAGTCTAAAAGAAAGTTATTAGGGAATCTTAAAAGAAGTATAACCATGTAGAAAGAAATGGATCCAAAAATCAAATGTGAGCCATGTGACCAATCAGAATACTAAAATTTTTGTTAAACAAATCAACAATTGTAGCTCACCAACTAACCATAATAGGAACAGTAAAAAGGTCAATCGTAATAGAAACAGTGAAAAGGGCAGCCAAAATAAAAACAGTGAAAATGACAGTCGCAATAGTAATAGTGAAAAGAGTAGTCGTAATAGCAATAGTAAAAGATGATGTTCATACCACTTTTCAAGTTCTATAAATATGGAGGGCTTCATCATTTATTTTGTATCCCATTCTAAAATCCTCTTCCTTTTTAAGAGAGAATTTAAGCCTAGAAATTTCTCTTCGTATCCTACTTGTTTTCTCCTAAATTATTTAGAAAGAGTGTTTTCTCTTATTTCAAGAGAGAGAAGTTCATTTCTTTTCTCCTTGTATTTAGAGAGAAGTAAGTTGTAATTTCTTTTTTATAATGAAATTCTTTACAGTTTTGTCCGTGGACATAGCCTAAATTGGATGAATTATGTTAAATCTTTTATGTGCCTTATCTTTTTCATTTTATCCAAATTTTCTTAACTCGTATTTTTGTTATGTGTTGTCACTTCTTCAAAGCCAATCCGATCTCCTAACAGTAGTACCAGAGCTATTAGTTGGAGCATTGTTCATATATATGGTACTATTCACGTATACAATACTATTCATATATATGGTACTATTCATATATATGATACTATTCATATACAGTGAAACAGTGGTAACTGAATAAATCGTAGTGAACAAAAATGGCAGTAAAATTCGATATTAAGAAGTTCAATGGGAGTAATTTCGCTCTATGGAAAGTAAAGATAATAGCAATCTTGGCTAAAGATAATTGTCTAGCAGCAATTGGGAAAAGACTTGCTGAGATTACTAATGATAAAAGGTGGGACGAGATAAATGATAATACTATTACTAACTTATATCTAGCACTAGTAGATGGAGTCTTGTCAAGCATTGAAGAGAAGAAATCAGCAAAGGAGATATGGGACAAACTCACAGAGCAGTATCAGATCAAGTCACTACACAATTAAAATTTTCTTAAAGAGAAGGTTTTACACCTTTTGGATGGCTGAATCAATAATGGTCGCCGACCACATCAACACCCTAAACACTCTATTTTCATAGCTCACAGTAATGGAGCATAAAATAGAGGATAATGAACGTGCAGAAATTACTTCAGAGTCTACCTGATTCGTATGATCAACTCATCATAAATGTAACCAGTAATGCTACAACTTTAGTTTTCAACGATCTTACAGCTATTGTTCTCGAAGCAAAAAATCAGCGTAAGAACAAAGAAGATAGATTGGCAAGTTTACAGTAAGTAGAGGCTTTGACAATGAGAGGAAGATCAATGGAACGTGGCTCCAGTGAGAGTTAGAGTCATGGCAGATCAAAGTCAAGAAGCAAGAAGAATGTCAAGTATTATCATTATGGCAGAAAGAAGCACGTCAAAAAGGAGCGTTAGTAACTCAAGAAGAATGGGGATTTTAGAGAAAAGGATCTCGAGTCATCAATTTCTCAGAACAACGTCCCAAATACTTTAGATGACAGAGAAATCCTGTATAGCAAAGCAGCAACAGATTCTAAGGATAGAATGTAGCACACTGATATTTAGTTAATAGATTTGGGAGCAACATGGCATATGACTTCTCACAGAGAGTGATTTCACACATATGAACCTGTCTCTAGAGGATATGTGTTTATGGGTAACGATTATGCCTTAGAAATCGTTGGAATTGGCACCATCAAGACGAAGATATACAATGGTATTGTTTATACTATTCAAGAGATGCGACATGTAAAAGGTATGAAGAAAAATCTATTGTCCTTGGGATAATCAGATAACCTTGATTACAAAACATGTGTCGAGAATGGGATCATGAAGATCATAAAAGGCACACTTGTAGTAATGAAGGTAGTGAAGATCGTAGTGAATCTGTAATTGCTTAAAGGAGATATACTGATGGAAGCAGATGCATCAGTTGCTCCAACAAATTTCGGAGAAGAATTAATGATGATGTGGCATCGTAAGCTTAGCCATATATCGGAATGAGGCTTAAAGATTCTCTCTGAATGGAGGTTGCTTCCTAGTCTCACAAAAGTATGTTTTCTCTTTTGTGAGTATTGTATCACAAGCAAGCAGCATAGATTAAAATTTAGCACATCCAGTTCTAGAAGTAAGAAAGTAATAGACTTAGTTCACTCTGATATTTGGTAAGCACTAGTGATGTCCCTAGGAGGAGCTAGATATTTTGTATCTTTTATTAACGATTACTCTAGGAGATGTTGGGTGTATCCTATCAAGAAAAAAACAGATGTGTTTTCAGTCTTCAAAATATTCAAAGCACGGATAGAGCTTGAATCTGAAAAGAATATCAAGTTTTTGAGGACAGATAATGGAGGAGAATATACAAGCAATGAGTTTGATAACTTTTGTTATCAAGAAGGTATCAAGAGACAGTTTACAATGGCGTACACTTCTCAGCAAAATAGAGTGGTAGAGCAGATAAACAGAACCTTATTAGAAAGGACAAGAGCAATGTTGAGAGCTACAAATCTACCTAAGACATTTTGGTTAGAAGCAGTCAAAACCGCTTATTGTGTGATCAATCAATCTCCATCAACAGTGATTGATCTGAAGACATCGATGGAGATGTGGACTGGTAAGCCAGCTGATTACTCTCGTTTACATACATTTTGGAAGTCATATGTATGTGATGTACAATACTTAAGAAATCACAAAATTGGATTTAAATTCCAGAAAGTGTGTATTCTTTGGGTATACTGATGGAGTTAAGGGGTATCGCTTATAGGATCTCACTACCCATAAAGTTATCATCAGCAGAGATGCGATATTTGTAGAGAATAAACTACAAGAGAAGGGAGACTATAGTAGACCAAAAACTACTATAGTTTAGGTAGAAAAGAATGCTAAAGATTCAAATTCTTTTAAAGTAATACCATAGTACAAAGTAGAAGAACCAATCGAGGAAGAAACTTTTGAAATTCGTCGGTCAACTCGTGAGAGAAGACCATCGGCATAGCACTTGGATTATATCACTGAGAGCAACATTACATACTATTTTGTAACAGAGTATAGAGAGCCAACAACTTTTCAAAAGGCTATCAAAAGTCTGGATGTATCCCTATGGATGATAGCAATGCAAAAAGAGATTGAAGCCCTTCACAAGAACAAGACATGAGATCTTGTTTCGCTACCACAAGGAAGGAAGGCTATTGGTAACAAATAGGTCTACAAGATCAAGCGCGATAGCAATGATCAAGTGCAGCAGTATCGTACGAGATTGATCGTAAAGGGATATGCTCAGAAAGAAGGTACTGACTTCAACGAGATATTTTCACCTATAGTTCGATTGATAACAGTTAGTGGTTTTGGCGATGTTTGCTAAGTTTGACGCACATCTAGAGTAGCTAGATGTGAAAAATTCTTTTCTTTATGGAGAACTTGAAGAAGAAATTTATATGCTCCAACCAAAAGGTTTTACTGAAACAGGCAAGGTGAAATTGTTTTGCAGGTTGAACAAATCTCTATGCGGTCTCAAATAGGCATCGAGGTATTGGTATAAGAGATTTAATTCTTTCATCATAAGCTTTGGATACAACATACTCAGTTCAAACCACTACACATACTTCAGAATATTTGATGAAGATAGTGATTTCATTATCTTATTGTTATACGTGGATGACATGTTGGTAACGGACCCTAACAAGAGTAGAGTCTAAGAATTAAAGGCACAGTTGGCTAAGGAATATGATATGAATGACTTAGGACCAACAAACAAGATTCTAGGGATGCAAATTCACCGAGACAGAAGTAACCAAGAGATTTGACTTTCTTAGAAGAATTATTTGAAGAAAATCTTGCGTCGTTTCAATATGCAAGATTGTAAGTCAATCTTTACCCCACTTCCTCTTAACTTCAAGTTATCTTCCGAGATGTGTCCTAGCAATGAAACAGAGAGGATAAAGATGTCTCGAGTACTGAATGCATCAGTGGTGAGAAGCCTAATGTTTGCTATGATATTAACAAGACCAAACATTGCATAAGTAGTAAGAGCGGTTAGTTAGTATATGGCGAATCTCGGTGGAGAGCATTAGAATACTGTGAAGAGGATTCTGAGGTACATCAGAGAAACCTTTGATGCTACATTATATTTTGGAGGATCATAATTTACTATCAAAGGATATGTTTATTTAGATTTTGCGGATGATCTTGACAAACGAAAATCTACTACAGGTTATGTGTTTACTCTAGCAAAAAGAGTTGTAAGGTGGGTTTCAAAACTACAAACTATTGTGGCTTTATCTATAACAGAAGCAGAATACATGACAGCTACACAAGCTTGCAAAGAGGCTATTTGGATTCAAAGGTTATTGGAAGAGCTCGGGTACAAATAAGAAAAGATTCCTCTATTTTGTGATAGTCAAAGTGCGTTCTACATTGCAAAGAATCCAATGTTTCATTCCAGGACAAAGCATATAGGTGTTTAATATCACTTTGTTCGAGAAGTAGTAGAAGATGGACGTGTAGACATGAAGAAGATTCATACCAAGTAGAACTTAGCAGATGCTTTAACTAAACCAATCAATACTAACAAGTTCCAATAGTGTAGATCCTTATATGGCCTAGCAAATACGTAAGTAATATAAAGTTAGAGAGAAGTAAGTTGTAATCTCCTTTTTATAGTGCAATTCTTCACAGTCTTATCCATTGATGTAGCCTAAATTAGGTGAACCATGTTAAATCTTTTCTGTGCCTTATCTTTCTTATTTTATCCAAATTTTCTCAACTCATATTTTAGTAGTGTATTGTCGCTTCCGTAAAACCGATCTCCTAACTTTAATTGACCATGCTAGTTTACAAATAAATCATAAATTGGATCTACTTTCCAAATAAGCAAATGTTATGCCCCGCTCATTTGGCTCCTCAAAATCCAAATGTTACTACCCATGGCTCTAAGATCCTCTATATATTGCTTACCCAAAAGGATAGAGGAAGGCCCTAGAATATGATAGACACTTCTAGAATGATCAAGAGAGGTCTTGGCCATACTAGAAGACTCTAGATGGTGCTACTAAGTCCTAAAAGGCTCTAGACAAGACTAAATGATATTAGATGGATTGGGACAGTCCTAGAAGCTCCTAGAATGACTTTGAAGAGTTAAGATAGTAAGTGAACCTCCTAGAAGGATCTAGGTCATGCTTGTTCTAGATTTCTCCATGTAAATATCTTTGTCGATATTATTATTTTATTTGGAAAGATTCTAGACCCTTTGTAAGAACATGCCACTTGGCATGATCATAACCCTTGGTTGCTTAAGGCTTTGCCTATATAAAGGTCTCCTTGGGTTCATTTATATACAAGTACCATTTGTGAGAGTTGTAAGCATTCTAAGAGTAATACAAAGTTTTCATTCACTCAAACTTTCTTATTCTTTGTCACTTTATCTCAAAGCTTACTCTAAGTCTCTTTCTTGAGTGTTGGTAGGCCGACTTAGTACAACGGACTGTGCTAAGTACTGCATGATTTTCTAGTTTGAGGCTAAGGTCATGACAAGATGGTATCAGAGCTTTGGTTGCTTATTATATCTTGGTGGTTCCATTATCTATATGAAAACTATGGCTACAACTCCTGACCTTGTTGAAGTTAGTGCTTCTGAATGTGGGTGTGATGAAGGGAAAAAAGGTGTTACCCGCCTAAGTCGAGGAATGTGGTGACTAGCTTAGAGGCTAGAGTGTCCTGACTAGAGTCTAACTTGGGCACATTAGTCAAGCGAGTAGATGATTTAGATGGTCGTTGCAATAGTTTGGAGACGGAGGATGCAGAGATCCACAGCGGCATCAAAGATGCACTTGGTGGGCTAGAGGTCGACTTAAGGTGAGAGATTAATTCCCTTTATTCGGAGATTTTTAAGGTACAAGATCTCTTCTAAAGAGAACTCACTAATATTTCACTTGGAGTAGATAAGATAGGCAGTGATCTTGCTTTGTGTAAATGAGCGGTGGCCATTGGATTGACCACCACAACAACTATTAAGGCAAGGAAGGTTGAGGTGCGTAAACCAAAGACCTTCAATGGTACTCGAAATGCTCAGGAAGTTGAGAACTTCCTATATAGACTCGAGCAATACTTCGAGGCCGCTGGTGTGACAGATGACACTGGTAAAATCAATAATGCTACCTTGTATCTAACTGATATCACTATACTATGGTAGAGGTGGAGATAAAGGGAGATGCAACGAGGGGTGTGCTCTATAGCGACCTTTGATGATTTCAAGAGAGAGCTTAAGGGGCAATTCTTCCCGGACAATGCTGAAGAAGAGGCGAGAGCCTGTCTTCACTGCCTCAAATAATTTGGCAATGTTAGAGACTACGTGAAGGAGTTTACCACACTTTTACTCGAAGTCCTTGACACTTCAGATAAAGATGCCCTGTTCTTGTTCATGGATGATCTTCAGACTTAGGCCAAGTTAGAGCTCAAGTACTGTGGTTCTAGGACTTAGCTGATACTATTGCTATAGCTAAAAGTCTTGTTGATTACTCAACAAATAAGGACCCTTCTAAGGCCAACAATAAGTAGGGTAGTCGGGCAAAAAGTGGGGGAGAGCAAACAAAAGGAGGAAAATGGAATACAGATAGTTCCCCCTGTAAGCATAAGGACAAGGGCAAGGAAAAGAAAGATCGAGACTTCTCCAAGCCAAGAATCAAGTGCTTCCTTTGTGATGGGCCATATTTAGCATGCGAGTTTCCTAAGAAGAAAGCTCTCAATACCTTAATTGCCTTCGAGTCAAACCAAGAAAGAGGTGATAGGGAAAATAGTGGTGCACGTGTTAGTTCATTGCAACTCCTTAGTACCTTGCAATTGGCCCCTAAGTCACAAGCTAAGGGTATATTCGTTGTAGATGCAATAATCAATGGCAAGGCCACTAAAACCTTAGTTGATACGGGTGCATCCCATAACTTTATCTCTATTGAGGAAGCTAGGCAATTGGGCTTGTTGGTGTCTAATGGAGGATGCTCCTTCAAGGCTGTAAATTCAGCAGCGCGCCCCATCCATGGGGTTGCTTATGGTGTCAAGGCTAGTCTAGGTATATGGGCTAGCCAACTTGACTTATTAGTGGTGCTAATGGATGACTTTGCAGTGGTACTTGGTTTGGAGTTCCTTGATGCAATGCGAGTAGTCCTTATTTGTTTTGCTGACTCTATGTGCATTATAGATCGTGAAAGGCTTGTGTGGTACCAATGAAGTAGTTCACGAAAGTGAGAAACAAAGTACTCTCTACACTTCAATTCAAGAAGGGCTTGAGAAGGAAGAAGGAGAGTTATTTGGCCATCCTAAAAGAGCACAATGATGAAGAGTCAAAACCACAAGGTAATTTGCCCATGGAAGTGTAAGTTGTCTTGGATGAATTCCAAGTTGTGATGCTTAATGCCCTGCCTAAGAAACTTCTACCTAAGAGAGAGGTAGATCATGAAATCGAGCTTGAGCTAGACACGAGGCCACCTGCGATGAGTCCATTTCGAATGGCTACTCCGGAGTTAGTGGAACTCCAGAAATAACTAAAGGAATTGCTTGATACAGGTTTCATCTGCCCTCCAAAACCTTTTTTGGTGCCCCGGTATTGTCCCAGAAGAGGAAAGATGGCTTACTAAAGATGTGCATTGATTACCGAGCTCTTAATAAGGTAACAGTAAAGAACAAGTACCCCATTCCACTTGTTGCTGACTTGTTTGATCAACTTGGGAATGTTAAGTATTTCTTGAAGCTTGATCTGCACTCAAGTGCACATAGTAGAGGGAGATGAGCCTAAGACCACATACGTAATAAGATATAGTACTTATGAGTTCTTAGTCATGCTATTTGGTCTTACCAATGCACCTACTACTTTCTACACCCTTATGAATAAGTTATTCCATCCCTACCTTGATTAGCCTCGATTAGTTTGTGGTAGTCTATCTTGATGATATAGTCATCTATAGCAAGACCATGGAAGAGTACTTAGAAAATTTGATGAAAGTGTTCGAAGTCTTGAGGGAGAACAGACTATTCATCAAGAAGGAGAACTGTGCTTTCACCCAAGAAGAAGTGATGTTCCTAGGGCATAAGATAAAGGGTGGGAACCTTTTGATAGATGAAGCCAAGGTGTAAGCCATCCAAGAGTGGGAACCTCCTACTAAGGTGCTAAAGTTGAGATCTTTCCTCGGACTTGTGAACTACTATAGATAGTTCATCAAGTTCTATTGAGGAAAAGTAACGCCATTTACTAACCTGCTTAAGAAGAATAAGTCTTAGGAATAGACACCTGAGTGTGAAGTCTTATTCGAAGACTTAAAGAAGGCGATAAGCAAAGAGCCGATTCTCAGTTTGTCTTACCACTCCAAGGCTTATGAGCTTCATAGGGATGCCTCTAACTTTGCCATTAGCGAAGTACTAATGCAAGAAGGGCATCCCATTGCTTATGAAAGCTACAAGCTCAATGACACCGAGAGACACTACACAGTGCAAAAAAAAGAGATAATTGCCATTATCCACTTCCTAAGGGTAAGATGACACTACTTGTTGGGCACTCACTTTACGATCATGACCGATAATGTAGCCACAAGCTACTTTCAAACTTAGAAAAAGTTAAATCCCAAGCAAGCTTGATGGTAAGAATTCTTGGTAGAATTCGACTATAGGCTTGAATACAAGCCTGAAAGGCCATTGTGGTGGTGGATGCCCTAAGTAAAAAGATAGAGCTGACTGCCTTAAGTATACCTGATAGCACCTTGATGGCGACAATTAAGAAAGGGTTAGAACACGATGTTCTTGTAAAGAGCTTACTGCCTCTAGTGAAGAAAGGAAAGACAAGACGCTTTTGGCTGAGCAACGGACTTTTCTACACCAAAAGCATTCGACTCTATATGCCTAAGTGAAGGAACTTAAGGAAAGACCTTATTAAAGAGTTCTATGATTCTTTGTAGGCTGGTCATCCAAGTTAGAAGCACACTCTTGCTCTTATCAAAGCTATCTACTATTGGTCTCAACTGAGGGATGATGTTGAGGCCCATGTGCGAACTTGTCTTATATGCCAAGAAGACAAGGTGGAATAATAATCATTGGGTGGATTATTGGAACATGTCCTCATTCCTGAGAGGTCATGAAAGAGTGTCTCTATGGATTATATCACTAGTCTGCCTAAGTCGGAAGGCTTTAGTAGTGTTATAGTGGTAGTTGATAGCTTTAGCAAGTATGCCACTTTTATACTTGCTTCACCCGATTGTCCCACCGATGAGACCGTGCAGCTCTTTATGAAGTATGTCATGAAGCTTTGGGGAGTCCCGTCGAATATTATAAGTGATTGTGACCCCCCGATTCACTAGAAGGTTTTAGACCGAATTGTTCAAGTTGATGGGTTCGGACTTAAACTTTTTTACTAGCTTTCACCCCTAAAATGATTGCCAGATAGATAGGGTGAATGCCTTGCTGGAGTTATACTTAAGGTACTTTGTAAGTGGCAATCAAAAAGATTGGGCAAATTTATTTGATGTAGTCTAATTTTCCTTTAACCTCCAAAGGAATGAGTCCACAGGTAAAAGCCCTATTGAGATAGTTATAGGTCAATGACCTATAAACCTATATACCTTAGCGATAAGTTACGGTGGGAGGAGTCCAAAAGTATTCAAGTTTGATAAGGCATGACATGAAAAAGTGAAGTTAGCTAGGGCCTACTTGAATAAAGCTTCTAAAAGAATGAAGAAGTGGGCTGACAAAAGAGGAGGCATGTTGAGTACCAAGAGGGAGAATTAGTCATTGTCAGGCTGTTACCCCAATAATTTAAAACCTTGAGGAAAGTACATAAAGGATTGGTGCGCAAGTACGAAGGTCCATTTTTGGTACTTAAGCATGTGGGTAAGGTCTTCTATAAGTTTCAACTCCTTGCCAAGTTAAAGATTTTCCCTGTCTTCCATGTTAGCGTACTACAACCCTACCATAGAGATGAGGAAGACCCTTTAAGGGACGAGTCCAAAACGGCTCCTACTATGGTGGCAACCTCTTTTGATAAAGAGGTGGAGTGTATTCTGGCCGATTGCTTGATCTGCCGACATAGTGTTCCTAATTATCGAGAATACCTAGTGAAATAGAAGAATTGGTCCGGGGCTGAGGCTAGCTGGGAGCATGAAGATGCCCTATGGCTATTCAAAAACTATGTCAAGTAGTACAAAGTCGATGATGCGATGAGGACGTCGCGAACTTGAGTTGAGGGGTGTTACGCCCCACTCATTTAGCTCCCCCAAATCCAAATGTTGCTGCCTATGGCTCTAAGATCCCTTATATATACTACTCAGCCAAAAGGATAGAGGAA
Source organism: Parasponia andersonii (assembly GCA_002914805.1). Lineage (NCBI taxonomy): Eukaryota > Viridiplantae > Streptophyta > Magnoliopsida > Rosales > Cannabaceae > Trema > Trema andersonii. Next base: position 792,483 of record JXTB01000088.1, read on the forward strand.
CGCCCTAGAATGTGGTGGACATTTCTAGAATGATCAAAAGAGGTCTTGATCATACTAGAAGACTTTAGATGGTACTACTAGGTCCTAGAAGGCTCTAGACAAGGCCGAATGGTACTAGATGGGTTGGGACGGTTCTAAAAGCTCTTAGAATGACTTCGATGAGCCAAGATGGTGGGTCAACCTCCTAGAAGGATCTAGGTCATGCTTGTTCTAGATTTCTTCATGTAAATATCTTTGTAGATATTACTATTTTATTTGGGAAGATTCTAGACCCTTTATAAGATTATGCCATTTGGCATGATCATAACCCTTAGATGGTTTAGACTTTGCCTATATAAAAGACCTTTTGGGTTCATTTTTACATAAGTCATGTTTGTGAGAGTTGTAAGCATTCTAATTGTAATACAAAGCTTTTATTCACTCAAAGTCTCTTATTCTTTGTCACTTTATCTCAAAACTTATTCTAAGTCTCTTTCTTGAGTATTGGTAGGCTAACTTAGTGTGATAGACTATGCTAAATGCCGCACGATTGTCTAGTTTGATACTAGGATCATGACAAATAGCTGGCAAGCAAATATTGATGGAGAATCTATTTTTGTTTGTTTATTTTATTTTTTAAGGAGGGTGTGTCCCATACATTTTAAAGAGCTTGCTTCAAATCACTGAGATATGTACCCAAGTCATTTGCTTGCCAAAATGAATGGGCATTGCCTCAAACTTACTTTTTTAACCTCTGGGTTGTTTGCGGTTTGGAATTTTTCAAACTTCCAGATAGTGTTAAATACAATCACAGAGCCGCCTTTTTTTTTTTTTTTGAGAAATCATTTAATCCCCACCTTCCCAAATTAATTAATTATTTACAAAAATATTCTATTATAGATGGACAAAACATCCTAATATAATATTAAAAAATGAAATTTTATTTATTATGACTATTACAGTTTCATTATTTATCTGTTTTAACTATGAATCTTATAAATTCCAAACACATAGTCTAACTAGTATTCTAAATACCTAAGTCACCTTGAGGTAACAAAATTTAATAATTCATACCAACTGATGAAAGTGCTCTTGAATTGAGATTTGGTCCATTTAATACACTTTATGTCCAATTGTCATTTTTTATGCAAAAATAACTTTTAAAGATATAATGATTCATTTTAAAAAACAAATAGAGAGTTAGGTTAAATTTAAATGAAATTTACACACCTTTGGTAAAAACAAAATGCACAAAATCCCTATTTTTCAAAAACTACGGTTTTGGTTTCCAATTCTGTCTGGGTTTTGTCATGTATTTATGAATTTATGTGCCCTATAATATTTTTAGTAAATTACTCTCTTTATTAATTTTAAATAACAAAAGAATACAAAATTCTATAGATAATCCCAAACTAGGTCGTAACAATTTTCCTTTTCTAAGTTCGAAAACCCCACAATTTACATATAGAAAATATAAACTTACAAAAATTTGAAATATGGAGATATAATTTTACACAAGCCAAAAGTTGGAGTTAAAATTGCAGAAAAGTCATGCTTCAAGATGTTTTTTAGCTATCCCTATTTGATATAGCCTAAAACTCAACGTTTTTTTTTTGGCTAAAATAAAAATACTCAAGTTTCTTTTTTTAAAAAAATAATAATAACAGCCACGAAAAAAAGTGTTTATAAAAAATAGGTACTTTTCAAAAGTGTTAACAAAAAATGGGTGTTTACAAAAATATGTTTAAGAAAATGGGTGTTTAGATAGTTTTTTTTTTTAATCAATTTTTAAGGAAAAGGACTTTTCAAAAGGCTTCTTACAAACAAACCAAGCTCAAAGTCTGAAAAATTGAAAACCGAATGTGTGAAACCTTTTGAAAAATTGCAAATTTAATTAGAAATATATCATTTTATAGAAGTTGATTTAGCGAAATAACACTTCTAAGAAATAGTTAGAAAAATGCATCAAAATTGCTACTTTTCAAATGTACTCAAGATTATAAATCGAGTTATTTTGAGTAAAAAATTGAGTTAATTGAGTTAACTGGACTAGTTACTTCAAGTAACTTACCAAGTTACCTCAACTATTTTATCAATTTGTAAAAGATATTATTTTTATTTTTTTAAAAAAAAATGTTTTTTTCTTAGTAAATAAGTATTCTTTAAAAAAAAAAAAAACTATGAATTTTCAATTTTTTGAAATTTCACCACATAAAATAAAAATTTTCCTTTTTCAAACGTTAAGAGAAAACCTAACTCAAACAGGTAAACTCAAAATAAAATATGCAGTAACACCTCAAATTGCAAAGTGCAACGTTATATTGCTATATTATTGACGATCTTAATAAACCGGCGTTGATCAAATTCATATCATTAAAACATAAGAATAAGACTCATTCGAAAGAGCCTTAAACCTCCAAAATTGAAGTTGGATTTGTAAGTAACTCAAAATTCTAAGATAAACAATATACAATAAAATCCCTTTAAATTAATAGCCTTAGAACAAAAAACAAATCTATTAACTAATCAATAAATTCATAAATTGTTAATAATTTATTAATCTGTCAGAATATATTTCATTTTCGTCATTATTTAATGAAGATTCATTACACTTACTTAACCTAGTAACTATACCAAAACTTCTTAGCGCATTACTAAAAATCAAAGCTGAGATCCAACAACTTCAAGAAAAAGCAAACAACACTTAGACCCATATTTTAAGGCAGTCTGTATTTAATATTAACAAGTTATTAACTTATATTATTAGAATAGCGGGGCATATAAAAGTCTTTTAAGGTCATCTTTGATATTCTATATAATGATTTTGTATTGTATTTGATTGTATTTTTATATTATAATATTTAGTACGATATTAAAATTTAATACAATAAAAAGAGTATTATCTAATACAAGAAAATAAGTATGTATTATACTATTTTATAATATATTATAGTACAATATTGAATTATTTTCATTGCCCTTAATTTCTATCTCATATTTTTCTCTTTCTCTAGTTTCTCTCTCATTCTTTTCTCTCACATCACTTCTTTTAAAATAGTATTTTTTTAAATAAATATTTAAAAGTGATGTTTTTTAATATAAAATTTATAAAGTGATACTTTTAGAAAACAACTCTAACAAGGTGGTAATTTTAGAAGTGATAGTTTTCTCCATAATTTTTTTTCAAAATGTCATTTTTCTAAATTAACTTTAAAAAAATGGTATTCTTAAAAAATTAACTTTTAACGCAATATCTTAATATAATACATAGTACTATAAGGCTTGGTTGGTTTGTAGGATATGATTGGAGTATTTTAAAGGATTGGATTTGATTGGATATGATAGGATAAGATAGGATTATAGTTCAATCCTATCTCATATTTGGTGTGCTATTTTTTTTAGGATAAGATTAGCATGTATATTTCATAGTTTTAACTAAATAATAATTTTGAGATCTGATTAAATAGAAAAGTACTGCTTTTAAAATTTACTTTAGAAAAATATCATTTTTAAAACTTAATTTTTATAAAAATATCATTTAAAAAAACTTATTTACAAAAATACCACTTTAAAAATTTTTGAAAATTTCTACTCTTTTTAGAGTATTATTTTTGAGTGATTTATTTTAATTTAATCCAATCTCTCTTACGTGCAAGCACTAAATATAAAATTAATTTAATCTAATCTAACCTCGCCTTTATCATGCATTCTAAATGTGACCTAATAAAATAATACAACACAATCAAACTTAATATAATATTATCAAATTATAATACAATACACCGTACTAAACGTGGTATAAAAACGTGATATAAAGGTTTTGTTATCACGTAGGTTTATTATCATTTACCATCATATAACTTTATTGAATTTATTAGTTTAGCCTATTTGCCCAAGTTAGCTAGGACCGGCTAAAATTATTGTTTTACCGGGATTATTAATCTATTGCATATCAATCTTATCGAGATTTTACTGTAGTTAGGAAAAAAAAAAAGATACTCGCATGCCTTCGTATTCATTCATTACATTATACACAAACTTATATCCCAGAATTAAAAAATCGACTAAGTCTACATACAACAATTGGAAAAGCGGGAACTTTAAGAGAAAATGTAGTTAAACAAGCAATTGAATTTTTATTTGTTTAGTTATTTTTAAAGGAAACAACAGTTGAACTTTTGTAACGTAAACAATCATAAAAGTAAAAACCAAAATGAAGTGTTTTACGGTATGTTCCCAAAATATGTTTCGAATACAATAATGGATATATTTTGAGTAACAGAGGAAAAACAAAGATAAAAAAAGGAAAAATTTAGGGGATATTGTCTAGTAATAGCGTAGGGTATTTACCCTAAAATCTTCCGGGGTTCCTAGAAGTCCGACTTCATGTCTAAAATTCAAGGAAAACATTCTTGTTTACATGCAGATACAATATAGTCCCAAAACCAGATTATTTTGCTACCCTTAGAACATGGTTTCTCGAGGAAACCAGTGATGTGGTTGAGACATTTTTTAAGCTCAGTTTGTGAACTTCTAGGGATCCTTTATCAAATTCACGATCTTAAAATGGTTAGAACTGTTAGATTCTACTCGAAATATTTGCAAAAACACTTTAGGGAATATAGATGACACTTTTCTGACATTTTGCACAAGTCTAATACTCATTTTCCATGCATGATCAGATATATAATGATCGTTATGTAAACAGCTTCACATTCTCAACTTCTTACCTACATCATCAACAAATCCATATTTTCATACATCTATACATGCATCAACTCCAAACGATATAAGCCATCTAACGATCTCAACCTTTACATTTTTGGTAATTTTTGTAGCTAAAGGCAGTATTATAATAATATAGAACTATTTTTCTACATTCCACTACTTTATTTTTGAGTATTTTATTTTTAGTACCCTTCAGTACTTTTAATCCAGGTCAAGTTCATTCTCATAATATGCTCTTTTTATATTTTGGTACCTTTACTTATAGTAATTTATATTTCATCTAATTTCAGCACTCTCCGTTTTTTATTACAACTAGCGCTGTTCTTTTATTTCAGTTATTTATTTCCAGTTTATTTGATTACCAGCTTTTATATATATATATAACCACGTTGTCTTAACCTTTTGAGTGAAACTCAAGTAATTATCAATATTCAAGGATAAAAAAATAGCACCAACGTAAAGATTAACTGATTGCCTTAAACAGATTAACTTAAAATAAATATAAAGTTATATGTCAGGATAAAAATATCCACGATATATTTCTATGATATTATTAATCTTTTGAAATATTGATAGTGACGGAGTTTTTGTATCACAACTCGAGGCCGGAGTCAGTGGCAGAATGGGTATTTCATAAAATAGAAATACAAAAAAAAATATATTTTTTTAAATGACTTAATTAATTCAAAAATTTGCCCCGAGAACTCTAATCTTTCAAAACTGGCTTTCACAAAATTTTTAATTGAAAATAAAACCCCACAGTTATGCGTCACTTATTGAACATAGACCGTAATTAAAAAAGTTATTTAATAGTCGTACATCACAAATCATCTCACACTTAAATATAGACATAAGTAATACAATTCATGTCTAGATCTCATATTCTAGTCTATAAAATTTAATGAAATCCAAATTCCTACTCAAATCTAAATATTTCATAAGTCTTGTAGGAATTTATCAAAATATAAATAAACTAGTGATTCTGCAAATGTCTCGATCTAGTTCTTCTGGTCCAAATCACATTGAGTACCACCTGAGGAGAAGAAGAAAGTGAGCTAATGCCCAGTAGAGAATCGATTACATGTTTTTATATATATGAGAAATATACTCATAATGAAGGTCTTGCATGGTTAGTATTTCATTCAAAACAGTTCACAAAACTCAAGTGGAAATCATAGTCCAATAGTTCAAATATTCCAAACTATTGTAAAACATCCATCAAAACCAATACATATCTATTCAAGCCAACATATAACTATGTATACAATCATGATGTTCGAAGTATCCTAATGGATCACCCGTAAGTCCGAGTCACCTAAAAAGGCGCTGTAAATTCGATCACCCAGTGTAGGACATCGTAAGTGTGTGAATGTAGGCAAATACTATATGAACGAAAAAATAAGAATATGTACCATTTCCACAAAATCTCAAAATAATCATGCAGTATTCTTTAATAAAACAATATTTAGTCCTCAAATCGGATTGGATTTTCTAAGAATTTTGGCATTATAACAACCATTTTTTGATCAAAACTCAAAAATCCAATTTTCTACATAAAACAGTTTCAAACAGTATATATATGATATGCCAACTAGTGTGACGTACCTCCTAAGCAGTTTATATCTCAAATCAAGTCAAAACAGATATAAACACAATTTTCAGAAATTATTTCACGAAATTCCATATTTATCAAAAATATGTGAAAATCAAAATTAAACCAATTTGAAGATCAAATAATCGAATCCCTACCTCAATCGAGCATCCAACTAGCGTTACAAAGCTATGAAGAAAGTTTGGCATCATTTGGCTGTTGTTTGGGAGAGCGGATGCTGTTTTCAGACCTTTGATTCCTTGGTTTGAAAATATGATTTTCAAACGGAACTTCAAATTATGAAACGGACTTTACCACTGAATTCAGAGCACCCAAAAATCCTAGGTTTAACATATAATTTGTCAAATTGGATGTGGCCCCCTATAAAGCAAATCGAGGCAAATCTGAGCCGTCCGATTTTGTTTTTGGGCCCATTTCAGAACATAGTCAATATATATCTAATTTTTCACTATTTTCAACATAGATTCCAAAAATGATATTGGTTTTAAAATTTAACAGTCTGATCAAAAAGTCAATTCCTTAACTATTTAGGCATAAAATTATCTGACGAAATTAAAATTAAATGGAGCAAAATTGAGATATGAGGTACTTACCACCAGATTGCCCGTGAGGAGACAAGTCCACGGTGACCAGTTTCGCAGCCAACAGTGGCCGGAATTGGCTCCGGCGAGTAAAACAAACTGCGATATTTTCTGTATTTTTCCAGCGATCGGCAGCTCCGGCGAGACTGGCTCTGACGGCGGCCTGTTCGTCCTGCAATGGTGCTTCGTTTTCGGGTGGTAGCGAGCTTCGACGATGACCGGAGGAGGAGCGGCATCAGCTAGCATGAAAGAGCTTCACAAGAGCCTCGTGGAAAAAGAAAGAAAATAAAGGGGATTTAAGGGCAGTTTTCGAACTGTAGTGCCACATGTCAACTTTTGGTTAATTGGGTACTGTTTTGCTTAATTGCACTTGGACCTAATTTTCTGAAAATTTTATCAAAAATACCCTTAAAAATTATATTTTGACCCTAATTTTTAACTTTTATTACATTTTTGCCCAAATGAACCTAGACCCAATTCTGTCCAAATTCATCTAATAATTTATATATATATATATATAAATTATTAGATGAATTTGGACGGAATTGGGTCTAGGTTCATTTAGGCTATATATATATATATATATCAGGTCAAAAAACCAATTTGTCCTTATAATTTTTAAGGGATTTCATATCTTGAGGTTTTGATTTACAGATAATGTCAACAGAAATATCAATATCTACAAATATTCCAGAAAAAAATAGATACTTTGAAGATAACTCTAACTTTTCTCATGGAACTTTATAGAATACTAAAACAACTAATATCACTTGATTTATACTAGATTAGTAACAAGAATAACATATATTTGTATGAATATGATAAATTTTTTCTCTTATATGTTGTGTAATATATAATAACCTCACTACAATTATACTAGAAAATTAACTTATTATACATTAGATATAATTTTACAATATTCTAAGTACTCTGTACTAAGAATATATGAAATAATACAAATTACAACATACTAATCAAATACCAAAGATATTAGACTTCCAAGTATCTTTAATATGAGAATGAGATAAAAAGAGTTTTTATGAAATTGGAAAACATTTAATAAATTATGAACTTTTGATCTTGATCTAAATATTTTATACAATACGTTTGCCAAGATATTATATATCTCGAATAATTTTTCTTTTAGTTTAGTTTTTACTTCTTTAATAAGTTTAAATTAAATAATATAATAATTTTTATTTTTTAATAAAAGAGAAGAAACTGGATCATAGACTAAATATTTTGCAAAAATTAAAAAAAAATTCTCGATCAATTTCAATGTTATGTGGATATTACTACAAATATTTTGAATATTCATGGATATTGTAGATATTTGTGGACATTATGGATATTTTACAAATACTTTGAGAAGAAAATATTTCACCCTTTTATGTATTTCAAGATTTCAAAATATGGATAATATCTTTAAAATATTGACAATATCTTCATTATAGGGGGTGTATGGATTATATGTCATGATATTTGTCGATATTATTATGATAATATCCATATTTATAAGTCTTGACATTGATATGGAATGAAAATATATTTTTTCCCGTATATCAGTAAAATATCTATGAAATATTGACAATATCGAGGATATATTGATATAGGTAAAATATCAGTAAAAAATGAGCTAATATAGAAATATTTATGGACATTATTATGACAATATTGTCATCCACATTTTGAAGTGTCAATAGAAGTGTCAAATATTTTTTCATGTCAATAGAAGTGTCAAATGTTTTTTCCAAGTCTTTTCTTTTTTTTCTTCTCTTTTTTTTTTTTATAGAAAATGATAGTAAAGAATACAAAAATAAATCATAATTCTCTCTCTATAATATTGCAAGAAGATTATAGAAATAATGTCAAGAGTGACAATGAAAATGAGCAAATAATAATGACAATGTGTATGATGATGATGATGAAAATGGGAATTACGAAGTACAAGATGATGGCAATATACCTTTGAGCCCATTTCTTCAGCATGTAACAAAAGATGAAGACTATGGCTATAGAGATCGATGATGGTCCTAATATTAGGACAATTGGGAAACAATTTGAAAAAATATATAGGAGGCAAGGAAGATTGAATTCGATAGAAATTCTATTTATGAATTTTGAATCAATGAGCATGGGAACTGATCAAAGTTCATATGGTTATGATTCTGATTTTTGTAACCCTAATAGAAAGTCAAGTTCAAAAATACAAAATGAATGCAATTTCTTTTGATATGAAGTATTTATTCTATCTCTCATCAAATTAATATGGGATAAAATCACTTTTATACCTTTTATTTTAATGCTTTGTTTAATTTGTACCTTTTATTTTTGTTATTATAAACATTGACCTTTAAATTTAAAATCTGTTACAAATTTATATCTTAACATCAATTTAGAGTAGTTAATTTATAAATATATCATTTAAAAATTGAAAATAAATTATATAAATATAAGCTTATTATATCATCATAGTAAGTTAACTATTCAAAATTGGTATCAATATATAAATTTGTAATAGATTTCAAATTTAATGGTCAATGTTAATAATAACTAAAACAGAAAGTATAAATTGAATATAATGTCAAAATACAATGCATAAAAGTGATATTATCTCAATTAATATTGATATGTCTACGCATATCGAGCAAGATTTTTTTTCAAGTTGAGTAAATTCAAATTACTCAATTTATGGATCTATTGTTGGAAGAGATCAATCAATATATATGTAGCACATAAATCACTGTCTTTAAAATTATTTAGGCAAAATAACTTGGGAAAGATATAGTTTAGACCACGACGGGGAATTTATCTTATGACTTTCAAATTCATAGAAACTCGTTTTGGTATTGAATGTATTTCAATTATTTTTATTTATTTTCAATGTAATTTAGAACGATATGAGATATATTTTAAATAGTGATGGGTATTTTGATTTTAAAATTGTTCTATAAAATGAAATTTGATTGTTTTTTACTATATACGTATATTTTATTACCTTATAAGGTACAAATAGGTTTTGTTTTTAAATAAAAACTAGTATAAATTATGTAATATCACTTGTTTTAGCGTTTGTTAGAATTTTTCTTGAAAATTTTGAATTTTAAGACAAATTTCGATATTGACAGTGTCCGTAAAATAAAACATCGATATTTTAAATCTTGAAGGTAAAAGATTTTCTTCTTAAAGTACTACAAAATATCCATAATGTCTATAAATATCACAATATTTGTGAATATTTATGAATATCTAAGATATTTTTAGAAATATACACGTAATATCAATCAATATCAAACATGATCGGAAAAATAAAAAATTATTATATTGTTTAATTTAAACTTATTAAAAAACTCAAATCCAAAATATAAATTGACAATAGGAAGAGATTAAGAAACACACGTGTTGCATTAACAACTAAACGAAAAATTATTCAAGATACGTAACATCTTTGACAAACATACTGCTTAGAATCTTCGGATCAAGATCAGAAGTTTGAAACTTACCAAATATTTTCCAATCTCTTAAAAACTCTTTTTAACTCATTCTTATATTAAAGACACTTGAAAATCTGATATCTTTGGTATTTACTTTGTATGTTGCATTTTGTATTATTTCACATATTCTTAGTGGAGTATTCAAAATATTGTAAAATTATATCAAATGTATAATAAGATTGATTCTCTAGCATAATTGTAATGAAGTCATTATATATTACACAACATATAGGGAAAAAAAAAAACTATCATAGTCAAACAAATGTGTTATTTTTGTTATTTATTTAGCTCAGGTAAAGTAATATTGATTGTTTTCAGCATTTTATAAATTTTCATCAGAAAAGTTAGAATTGTTTTAAAAATATTTACTTTTTTCCAGAATATCTATAGAGATCAACATTTTCGTCTATATTATCCGTAAATCAAAACCTCAACGACTCTATCGATATCGACATTTATTCAATGGCTATGCCTATGCCTTTGTTGTGTCAGTCCGAGCACACTTTTCATTGTTTTATGCCAGCCCAGGCATATTTATTAATTGTATCATGTCGTGCCAATGGTTACTAATCGTAATATGCGTATTGTGTCGGCTTATAATCATGTTATACCCGTGCCGTTTTGTTTTGACGCCACTAGATCGAATCCACTGCATTTTTTTTTTCGAAAGAATCTTCCACGTTTATTGTTGATAATAACAAATTCCTCACCAATAGGGCATATAATTATAATAAATTCCAAATCTTAACGATATTCCACTAAATATGGGGAAAAAGGAGCAATCATGAAGAAGTCATATACTCTGGTTATTTATCCTTCATATCTAATATAAGCCTTCCCTTGAAAGCAAATTATAGTGTACAATGTAAAAAAATAAAGTCGAGATAAATCCCACAAGCTACTGAAAACCAGCTTTTTGTCATAAAGCATTAGAAGGCAAGTTATTCAACGCAGGTAATCATTATCATCAATCTATGACAGATGGAAGCAATCAAAATAAATACCGGAGAAACCAGTATTAGGTAGTAACATTGGAGAAACATGTTAAACTTCCTCTCTCATTCTAGTCCCCACCAAAGTATACAAAAAGGAGTCTAAACTTAGGAGCAAAGAAGATAGAAGACCTTAATCACCATTAGGAAAAATTAATGGCAATAAGTTAAACTCCAGAACTCAAACCACCAAATGAATGATAATGCATGAAATTCGTTTCACTCACCACCCAATAAGAATACCTTGCTAAAGGAAGATGGAGCTCTCAAGAAAGTGAAGCTTAAGCTTAGGAAAATTGGCATGGCCTTAAGCTCCTTGCATAATGGAATAAAACATTCATAAAAAAGATAGAAGAAAAATAACAGATCCCAGAATGGAATAAAACATCCATAAACAAAATAGAAGAAACATAACAAAAACGAGAATTTGGTTACAACTACAATTGAGGAGAGCTAACAAAAGATTTCAATTTTCTTTCAGAGAAAACAAAAAAACAGATGGTAGAAATGTAACTTGGAAAACTAAAAGTTCTAAAGGACAGAAATTTAAGAAATTAATAACTTGTAGTTATTCCCACTGAAGATGTATCACCAGCAGTATAAGTTTCATTGGACTGAACATAGTGTCGGCCCAGCATAAAAGAGTAGACTCATATTATGGGCAGCTAGCTAAGCTTACATCTTATAGTGAGAGTACTGTTTCTTAAATGAAAGGATTTACTCAAGAATATATCTGTAAAACTAGAACATTTCTATTCACATGCAGCATATTTCTTTCAGGATATTAATTTCAATTAGTCAAAATTTAAAAACGTGAATGTTTTACTATTGAGTAAGTAAAAGAAGTCAAAGAACAAAATCAAGCTCTGATTTAATGCCATTGGGACTAGAACATAACAGTCATACATACTGCATTTGTGCCTAGTTTTAATATATACGCAAATCAGTTAGCCAGCTAAAAGAACACAAACAAAATAATATATTAGAGCCAATTCAAAAACATGATCCCAACATAAGTAATGTAAAACACATTTCCGTGGTGCAGAAAATCACAAACAGGAACATTAAGTTGTACACCAGTCACCAGCAAAACATGGAAAGAAAGCTAAAATGGTTAACAGAATAGTTTGCTACTTATTTGGATCTTAGAATGCTACTAGACACTATCTTTTCCTGAAACTTACTGATCTAAATTAAAACAAGTCTCAACTTCTTATCAAAATCAGATCAATGAAATACAATTTCTAAGCTCACCACATTACGGTCTCCACAGTGATGGCATCACTATTTCAAATATCAGACCAGTATCAAATAGGATAATAGCATGAAGAGGTCAAAGACTCGAAATAGTGTATCAGTAACTCCCTTTGAAAGTAAGCAACCAGCCCATTTGATCTTCTCCCCAATGAAATCCCTAACCTTGATTCAATAAAAACTCAATTCTAACTGTAGTTGAGGACGATGTATCTGAGTTTACCCTACCACAATATTGAACCATTTGGTAAAACAAATGACCCACTTTAACTACTTCAGCAAAATGACTATTTCAACATGGCCTGCTATAACCTATTGCCGATTAAGTGGTTAATACAGGCTCAATTTTTCTTCCTCGGTGCTACACAGGCAAGATAGAAACCTGATCCGAACCTGTTAAAAATGCAGGAGAAAGGGCTTTTGTAGCCAACTAACCAATCATATGTTCATCATACATTTAAAGACCAATGAGGAGCAAAGCATGAGTAATGTTCGAAAGCAGGGATATCTAACAGAACATTTGTTCGTTGTACATACATTATTATCTAACAAAACAGCAATTAACTAGGCTTTTGAAACACGCTATCTTTACGTTCATTATACATTTAAAATACCAATGAGCTAAAAAAACAAAAGTACCGTTACACTATGGCAATCACACCATATCAAGTCCTGAACCGAAATATGGTTAGCTGCCAAAGACGAGGATGGGTAATTCACATTCTTTTAAACTACGCAGTGGTAATCCTAAAGATTTATCAGGAAAACATAAAGATAATTTCATAGTCCTTCAGTCTTAATGCCACATGAAAGACTCAGCAAGGAAAAGGAGCAGGAAAACCTATTTAAGTGGCTACTCTACGTAATACAATATGGCATCTGAATAACCATTTGATCTTACTCACAGGGAAGCAAACAAAAACCCCGTTTCATACAGCAAGATACACTGAATAAAGGATGTAGAAAGTTGTGACCAAGTAATTTGCACCAGTCACAGACACAGTTCCTCTGATGTTTGGCTTCAATTACCAAAAACAAACAGTTCGTCTCATGGTTCCTGAATGAATTCCCTCAGCTAAAATAAACCCCAAATCAGTCATGGCTAATGCATCATATTCCAATACAACTAACAAGTACAAAGTAAGTTATCCATAGTTCTTTGATGAGAATATGTAATTATTAGAAAAAGAGGACAAGTATAATCACACTCTTAAAAGAAGAATTAGTATTCAATGCACCGCGGTTGTTCACAATTCTATCATTTTGATTTGTCACCATTCAAACTAATCAACCACTCAAGTCTTTATCAAACATTAAAGTAAACAACCCACAATTATTAATAACCAAAAACTGAAAATCACAGAACTGAACGTCAAAATTTATTTCCTCAAAACTTCCAATATCACGAAACAAAAAAATCGATAACATCACATTATTCATAAAAATTTCCTCAACCAAAAGAAAAGAATGAGCCTAGGATTACTCTAAAATACTAACACTATACTACTAAGTCAAGGTACATTAGATGTTTGACAAAGAAATCAAACACCTCAATTCAAAGATACTCATAAAAAAAAGAAAATTTAGTATTCCCAAAAAAAAGAAAAAAAAAAAAAAGGAAGGAAAGAAAGAAAGAAAGGAGCACCTTTTCCCCAAATTGAAAAGAGTCCTCAATCAATCAATCAAGAAAACCAGTCTGCCTCCACACCGCATTCCGAACTTGACGAAGATCCCTCCCCTTCAATGTCCTTCCGACGCCTTCGAGAACCGAATAAGCAAGCATCGGCGACTGCGCGGAGCTTCTCGCAACGATTTCGTGCGGCGGCAACATCTCGGCGTCTCCGTCTCCGTTGTCGTCGACATCGGCGTCCAGCGCGAAGAAGTCCCGGGGTTTTGACATCGCCATGGACATCATGGGAACGTTCACGGGCGCCGATTGGTGGTACTTCACCGAGGAGGAGGGCGCGGGCATTATGCGTTCCTGCGGGGGTTTCGGAATCACCGAAATCAAACGCGCCGAGGAGGACGAAGACGAAGAGGAAGACGAATTCGAAGCCTTGAGGTAGAAGTGGGAATGGTCCCGGAGATTCGGCGACGAGGCTTCGTTCTCGGGGAGAGCAGCGAGGATTCCGAAACCCTCGGGCTGAGCGGCGAAACCCTTGGGGTGAAGAAGACGGTTATGGCTGATGACGCGAGAGGAGGGAGAGCTCGAGTTGCTGTGGCTTTGGCTGTGGTTCGAATCGGCGGAGAAATCGCCGGTCCAGAAGATGTCGTCCTCGTTGAGCTCGTCGCCGGCGCCGGCGCTGGTGCTGGCTCCTCCAGCGTTATCGGACGGCGCGTGGGAGAACGCACCGAGGAAGCGGTCGGTGGATGCGGGCTGCTTATGGCGGATTCGGGTCTTTCCGGTTATGTCCATTACGGATTCGGGTCAGGAAGATTCGATTGGCTTCTTTTTCTTTCGAAAAAACGTGCTCTGATTCGGTTAGAGAGAGGAGAGAGAGAGAGAGAGAGAGAGAGAATCGACAGCGTAATTATATGAGGACGGCGACGAATAGGGTTGGAATTGGTTATTATGAAAGGACAGGAAAAGCGGTAGTATGCGAATGAGGGGAAGAGTGACGTGGCCACAAAAATATTGGGGAATTTTAAGATAAATTCGTTTGGGCTTTCTTCTTTTTCATTCTATTTAAGGTCCATAAGGAACTTGGAAAGCCGAACGGCCTCCCCGTTCGTAATCAACTAATATTTGTAGTTTATGATAGAATCAATGTAATGTCATAAGATTGCTTGCTTGATACTTTTCCGTACTATTCTTTTTTCCATATTTTGCCTTGACCGTAAACAGTGAATACGGAACCTGAGGTTAACTTTCTAAAGTCTAAACTAGATTGAAAATTTAAACTAGTGTAACTTACAGGTTTAGGTTATTCCCAACATATAATTTCTTGTTCTTAAAAGATATAATTTCTTGTTGTTAAAAGATACTAGAGTATATATAGTTCATTTGAAACCCAAATACCTAATACTATCTCCCTTAATTGGATTGACATCTCCTAAAAGTCTTTATAGCAATACACGTCTAGGCTCATACTAAGCATGGCCTATATAAAAACTTCGTATTGTTAACGTGTAACTACTCATTTTCTTGATCATTTTTAGGTGAATTTCCTTATTAAGCTTGATTCTACGTCTGAAAGATAAAATCACTTTCTCAAAATTCTGCATTAAGAATATATATATATATATATATATATATATATATATATATATATGTATATATGCTTGGCAATGTCTCGTCAATATATAAAGCTTGGGATAATGTTGTCATTTTATTATCTCAATATCGTATATGTGTGTTTATTGTCACTCCTTAGTCTATTTTTCCCACACTTATTTTTGAATAAATTTTTCCCACACTTAGTCTATCGTATATGTGTGTTTATTATCTTTTAACTATAATTTCCAGTATATTTTAAAGGCCGGCTGCCATTACCGTCTTAGCATAAGCTATTTGGGCCTACTCAATTGTATTTCTTAGTTGCAAAAAGGGGAGGCTACATATATACAAGTTTCTAATCCCATAATTATTTTTTTTTATTTATCTATAAGTATTTTTTTTAGCCGTTAGATTATTATCTAATGATTATCATAATTTGAGTAATTAAGTGGACAAAAAAATGAAAATAAAAATTCATTATTTAATATTTTTCTCTTCATTTTTTTACCACAAAAGAGTACAAGATCAATTTTAATTTAGTAAAATAATACTTATAAATAGGTTAAAAAAAATATATACTACATTAGTGTTCATAGATATATATATATATATATATTATAAACCATCAGATTTTTAACTTCGAAATAGGTGAGATATACCGCTTGAAAAAAAAAAAAGGACTGTCGTGGTTGTTTTTTTTAATCAATTATTTATTTTCTTTTATGTAGGCTGCCATTAACATATTGTCCTGAAGCTAATATGGCTACATGGTTGTATTGGCATGTAGTGAGTTGAGATGTATTATATTGGCTGCCAAAATGTTCAGAGAAATTCATCTTATTTAAAGGAAAAAAGTTGGGTAGAAGAAGGGTGGGAAGGATGAAAGAGATAGAAAGTAGCTAGAAAAATAACAGTGATGAGTACGAGTATGAGCAGAGAAAACCGTGAGAAAGTAGGGGGAGGATTGGGGAAGAGAAGGAAGAATATTAGATTAAGAGATAATTTTGGGAAAAAAAATAAGGGTATAAAGAGTAGTCATTCAAATGTAGAAATTAACTAAGTGTGAAGTTTTAGAAATAGGATAGGAATAGTAGATAGGTGGGTAGCAAGGCAATAAACCAGCCCTAACTCATATACCAAGAAAATAATTAGCTTCTATTTAGTCTTTCGTACCAGATTATTTTGCTAACCATAATTTTATTACTGTTAATTCTCCTATATCATTTTTAATGTGTAATATATCATCAATATAAAGTATTAAGAAGGCCACATTTTCGCATATTCTTTTGTAAACACAAAGTTCATCAATGTTCGGATCAAAATTGTAACTTTTAATCAGCTAATTAAATCTTATGCTACATGATCTGGAAGCTCGCTTGAGTCCATAAATAGATATTTATAGATTAGAAACTTCCCTTTCTTGGCTATTTTCCACAAATCTTTATGGTTGTATCATATTATTGTTCTTGTCAAGTCTTCTATTAAGGGATACTGTCTTAATATCTATTTGCCAAATCTCATAAAAGAAATTTGGTAAAATAGACCTTTTGAACCTGAGTTTTGACAAAGACTTATGTTTTG
Organism: Parasponia andersonii; assembly: GCA_002914805.1. Taxonomy (NCBI): domain Eukaryota; kingdom Viridiplantae; phylum Streptophyta; class Magnoliopsida; order Rosales; family Cannabaceae; genus Trema; species Trema andersonii. Next base: position 809,921 of record JXTB01000088.1, read on the forward strand.
AAACTTGTTCTAAAATAATATTTTTGCATAATTCAGTATGTTGTTGAGAATGGTTGAGTATGAAACTGAGTTTAGCGAAATATTTCCTATAAAAATTATTTTGCAAAGAAATTAAAAATATATACCTTTTGCAAAACAACGACTTTCTAAAGAGGCTCTTTTGCTAAGGCGAGAAAGTTTCTTCATTATTAATACCTTCTTTTTAGGTATAATCTTTTGCTATCAATCTATTTTTAAAAGTATCGTCATTTCTATTTACATTTTTATAACCTATATGTTTTACTCTATTAAGTAAATCTACAAGAGCCCAAACTTTAAACTCTATCTTGGATTTCATGGGCTTATTACACTATTAGCACACATCAAAGTCTTCAATAACCTCATTGTAGGTCTAAAGATTGGTATCATTATCTTTTGAATTTATTTGAATTACTTCGCCAAAAACAATAATATAAACTTCCAGTTCTCTAACAACCCTCTCAGTATATCTAACAACCCTCTCACTATACTGAGGCACCCTAGGTATTTTATCAATAGGAGTTTTATTAATTTTATGTGGTTCTCCCTTTCACCTTGTGAAATTGTGATGATTGAAAGATGAATCTTAACCAAAATCAGTAAAATAGAGCAATATTTGAAGACTAGATTTTATACTGATTTAATCTTCGGAACAGAGATCTACATCCAGTTTGCCTCATGCACTATCAATTTACTATAACCAATGATTTCAGTACAAAGTTTACAGCATCAGCTATGAATCAAGAAACTCTCAAACACTCTGCCCAGTTCCCTTCACACCCTTTCTCACAACAGTTCAAAAAGACTTTATAACTAGAATGTTTTTCTTCCTTGACCTTTACAGCTAAATGTCTCTTCTATACTCTGTTATCTACTCCAGAGATATAGAGCTATTTATACACCCATTAACCAATGCACGTGTACACCAACTAACTCTTAAACTAACTCTAATAATCAATAGATTAACAACTAACTCTGTAACTGAAAAATAACTAACTAATTTAATGACCAGTAGCTTCAACAAATCTCCACATTGATCTTTAGATCAGTTAGTCTGCTTCTGTGTCTTGACAGTACCATCAACATTTCTTGCCTTCATTACCCAAGAGTATAGCCAGTAACACTGAGTAAGCTTAAAAACTTCTTAAACTTAACTGAAGTTACTGGCTTTTTTTTTTTAAAAAAAAAAGTGGGACTTAACTAATGACCGCCACTTACTATAAATTTAAAGGAAAATAACACACACACACACACACTCTACAACTGAAGTCACTGGCTTAGTGATTATATCAGCAAGATTATCATCTGTATGTACCTTCTCCACTTTCATTTTTCCAGTAGAAATTATGTCTCGAACAAAATGAAATCAAACATCAATATATTTAGTCTTTTCATGAAACATCTGATTCTTTGTTAAGCAGATAGCACTGTGACTGTCACACTAGAGAATCACCTGACCTTGCTTCAATCCAAACTCATTAACTAGTCCCTGTAACCATAAGGCCTCCTTAGTTGATTCTGTGATGGCCATATACTTAGCTTCAGTTGTTGAAAGTGCTACAACTGATTATAGAGAAGCCTTCCAACTGATAGTACTTCCACACAATGTAAACAAATAATCTGTTAGTGACCTTCTCTTATCCAGATCCCCTGAGTAATTTGAATCATAGAACCTTTGCAAATTATTTTCTGATCTCCTTGTATTCCCAAAAAACAGACCGTAATTCTTTGTTCCTTTAATGTGCCTTAACACCCATTTGACAGCTTCCCAGTGAAGACGACCAGGATTTGCAATAAACCTGCTGACTACACTTATTGAATGAGCTAAATCTGATCTAGTGCATACCATTAGGTACATTAAACTTCCTACTACACTAGCATATGGAACCTTTTCCATATTTCTCATTTCTTCATCTGTAGAATGTGACAATTGAGCTGAAAGCCTAAAGTGTTGTGCTAGAGGAGTAGTTACTTCTTTTGCAGCAAACATTGAAATTTTTTTTAGCACCTTTTCTATATATCTAGCTTGAGAAAAACATTTTCTTCATAGATCTGTCTCTAACCAGCTCCATACCTAAAATTTTCTTAGCTTTCCCTAAATCTTTCATTTCAAATTCCACACTCAGCTTGGTCTTTAAGTCTTGAATTTCTATCTTGTTTGTTGATGCAATTAACATGTCATCAACATACAAGAGTAAGAATATTCCCACACCACTATCTGCCCATTTGAAATAAACACAAGTATCATATGAGCTTCTAGTGAATTCAGACTTCATCATAACTTGATCAAACCTAAGTTACCATTGTCTTGGAGCTTGCTTTAGTCTATACAAAGACTTTTTTAGTAAACATACTATATTTTCTTTTCCTTTAGCTATAAATCCCTCAAGTTGCACCATAAAGATTTCTTCCTCAAGATTACCATGTAAAAAAGCAGTCTTGACATCCAATTGTTCTAATTCCATGTCAAGTTCAGTAACAATTGTCAACAAAACTCTTATGGATGTGTGTCTAACAACAGGGGAATAAATTTCATTGAAATCTACACCTTCCCTTTGAGTAAACCCTTTAGCAACTAATCTTGCCTTAAACCTCTCTTTTTCTACTCCAGGTATACCTTCCTTTTTCTCGAATATCCATTTATAGCTAACAAGTTTTTGATTCTCTAGTTTTTCCACAAGAATCCAAGTTTGATTTTTATTTAAACTTTCAATTTCTTCCTGCATTGCCTCCAACCACTTCTTACTATTTTTACCAACTACAACTTCTTTATAAGATAAAGGTTCATCATCATTCATTTCTTTTGCTACTGTAAAAGCATAAGAAATAAGATCCGCATATCCATATCTTTCTAGAGGTCTTATTTGCCTTCTATATCTATCCCTAGCAAGTTGATAGTCTTGATTGTATTCTTGTTGACCAATAAATTCCTGAAGCTGCTCCTCTTTTTGACCATCATCATTAACATCAATTCTATCAGCCATTTGATCTGGAAGTTCCACCTTAAGCTGAATAGCCTGCTTACTAGCTGATTTATCATCTGTATTTTCTCTTGGCACATACATTTCAGATTCTCTGAATACTATATCTCTGCTTATGAAACTTTTAGAAACACCCTCGTCTGAATACCATAGTTTGTACCCCTTCACTCCATCAAGATAACCTACAAACATACACTTTCTTGCTCTCAGATCTAATTTGTCTTGTTTTTGATATGCATATGCAATACAACCAAATACCCTCAAATGATCATATTTTGTAGATACCCCTGTCCACATCTCTTTGGGAGTCTTAAAATCAATTGCAACTGAGGGACATCTATTAATTAGGTAAGCTGTTGTATTGATAGCTTCACCCCATAATTTCTTGGGCAAGTTAGCACAAGACAACATATATCTAACTCTCTCTAGAAGAGTTCTATTCATCCTCTCAGCAAGTCCATTTTGCTAAGGGGTATCTCTTACTATATGATGCTTTATAATACCCTATTTGTTACAATATTCTCTAATTTCATCTTTAAGAAACTCCCATCCAGTATCTGTTCTCAGCTTCTTAACAACTCTACCAGTTTGTACTTTAACAAGTTTCTTCCAGTCCTTAAATTTCTTAAATGCCTCTTCCTTTGTCTTCAAGATATATATCCAAACCTTTCTAGAAAAATCATCTATTATGGAGATAAAGCACCTACTACCAGCCAAAGTTGGATGCTTTGAGGGACTCCAAAGATTTGAGTGCACATAATTAAGAATCCCTGAAGTTGTATGTTTAGCTCTTGCAAACTTCAATCTAGAAGCTTTGCCAAAGATACAGTGCTCAAAAAATTGTAACTCCTCAAGTTTGTCTCCTTTCAGTAAGTTTTGTTTTCCCAGCTCGTGCAAACCTCTCTCACTTACATGTCCTAATCTTAAGTGCCAAAGTTGAGTAGCTATTAAACTACTTGTGGAGGCTATAGCTACAGATCCAATCACTGTACTTCCCTGAAGTATACATAAACCATTGTCTTTGATACCTTGCATAACTATCAAACAGCCTCATAACACTTTGAGTACTCCATTTTCTGCCCTGTAGGAATAACCATTTGCATTAGAATTCCCAAAGAAATAAGATTCCTTCTTAATTCTAGGATGTATCTGACATTATTCAAGAGCCTTTTCAATGCCATCATGCATTTTGATCCTAATAGTTCCAATGCCCAGAATTTTACACGGTTTATTATTACCTAACAAAACCTGTCCAGCATCAACTTGTTTGAATTCCTCAAACTAGTTCCTATTTGGTGTCATATGGAATAAACTTCCTGAATCTAAAATCCATTGTCTTTCTATGTCTTTAGTTACAACAAGAAGTATATTTGCACTCTCATATCCTTCATCCACAATAGTAGCTTCACCACTCTTCTCATCTCTGTTTCTGTTCTTATTCAACCTTTTTGGACAGTTTCTTCTCATGTGCCCTTCTTCATGATAGTGATAACATTTGAACACTTTGCCCCCATTCTTCGACTTAGATATGGATTTAGACTTTCCTCTTGGATTTCTTTCTTTTGACCTACCTCTTATGTTCAAACTGTCCCCATTAGAAGTACTCTTTGTTATGCTCCCTTGGCTTAACTATATGACTATGTAGGTTAAACTAGGATGCATTATTCTTTTATAAACCATATTTTTAGTTTTGCAAAAAGGTAGGCCAAATTTAAATTTTTCGAGCTCTAAAGCAAAAGAAACTATGTGGCATTACTTTTTAAAAGTGTCTTTACAAAATATACAACTAAAAACTCCTTATCAGTTTATCTTGCCATCAGTAGTAATATATACAGCACACTAGAATAACAAAATACAAAGAAAACACCACCCACAAGTCAAGCTCGTCTACATCGGTATGATCATAGCGACAAGAAAATGTGTTAGCCAACCAGCAACTCTATACATCAAAAACGTCCTCACCTGCATCATAGGAACTAAATGAGCTAATGCCCAGTAAGTAAAGATCATGCATGCTTGTGAACATTTTTCATGCATAAACTTTATTGAAATTCCCATTATACTCTTTCTTTCATAACTTTTCATTTTGATGCACGTTCCTTAGAAAACATTTCTTTATAGGACCCTTGAGTACATTACAAAGTCGCGGCAATCGGTAGGCCATGCCCACTTGTGCAGGAAGGAAACACATGGCCAATGTGAACCATATCTACCCAACGCAGACCGACTAAGTAATACACCTGATAAATTTCATAGTACAATGCTCAGTCCCGACAGTCGGTAAGCCGTGCCCACCTATGCGGGAAGGATGCCTGTGCAAATCATACTTATCCAATGCAGACAGACTAAATATTATACTTAAAACATATCTCGTAAAATTAGTACAATGGTACTACTTTAAATCCAATGTGTGAAAAACTTCACTTATTTGAAAATCATGTTTAAATGATCATGCCATGCTTATGTTTCCGTAAGCTTTGCAACAGCAATATAAATAACATATAATTGAAATAATACACATAAGCATGTAGGAAAACATCTTGTATCTACTATCGTTTTTGTGATGCAGTTAAAATAAATCTTCACTTACCTTGTGTCCGGTAGAAAAGATAGTGGAAAGGGTCAGTATCCTCTGTGGCAAGGTGTGTGGAAGACCTGATGTCAATTTTATTACTCACATTATCACAACAATGTAAAATGTTTAAAGAAACAAGTACAAGACCGAATCATAGCTTTTATGCAAGAAGGAACCCTAATCACAAAATGAAACAAAATGTCATCTACTTTCATAAAACTAGTCCATTTGCTTCTAAATGGTAGCATTTGGTTCTAGAAATATTTGAACAGAACCTCCCCTATATTTAGGACATACTCACATGATTAAAATTATACTTTAAGACCTGTAGTAACAATTAACAAGTCAATTCTCACATATATAACTCAAAGAGGATCATTTAGAGGAACCTAAGTATACTTGAATTCCTTTCGTTTTAAACAAAGTTTAAAACCACTATTACACTTTTCTATTGTCACAAACAGCAAGAAAACAAATATATTTACATCATGGGATCAAGAAGATATACATTTCAATTTTATAAAATTAGATAACAAGTATGGGGAGCTTATTCTAACAGTGGAACACTTGAATCCACAAGTAGCAAACTTTGGGGATTTAAGACTAACTTTAATCTTCTACTTAAATTCTGTGTTTCTAGCCATATATAAGGTTTTCTTAGACCTTAATTCATCAAATAAAAGCTTTAATTAAAGAGCTAAGGCAATGGAAATAAATTACCAATTCTAAATTCCACAAAAAACTCACCTTTACTAGTTTGAACTTTTGTTGAAGCTCTTGCTTTCTACTTCCACAAAACTGATTTCTAAGGCTTTGAAATTGATCTTAGGACTCAAGAGGGCCTAGAGGAAATATTACTTAAGTAGTATCAAGTTGAGAATTGAAATAACAACACAAAACCTAGGAAGAAGAACTAGTAGAAGTACCTTAACTAGTTTGGACCTATCTTGCTTTCTTGAGCACCAAATTGAGTTCTACCACTTGGAAACTCTTGGAAATGGTTAAGGGGAGCTGAGAGAAGTATTAAAAGTGGCTGGAGTTGTTCAAATCGTGGCTGGAGAAAAAGAGGAAGGAAATGAACAGATTTGGTCAAAAATCAATACTTAAAGGCTAAGAGTGACATAACTTAAATTCTAAGGGGTATTTTCGGTATTTCACACTCTAACTATCCATGTGTCCAGCTTTAAATCACTCTTGGCTTACTCACCACATTGTTGGTCATTCTTATACACTCAAGTGTAGACTAAAATGGTGAAACCTAGCTTAAAAGCTGAAATTTAGTCATACTTTGACTTATGATCCTATATGGCCAATCTCATTGTAATCTCTTGGAACCTAGCCCCATAACCAATCATTAAATATAAAAATAAGTCAATTTGACTCCAATTAATAATGCAAACATAGTATCAATGCCTCATTAATAGAAAGCACAAAATTAACATTACGCGATTAAGCCGAACCTAAGCTAGCTTAGTGTAATTAAACATAGTTCAGTTCAATGACTGACACCTCGTGCTTACCTGGGCCGACAAATAAAATACTGTAAGTGAGTCCTATACATTGAATTAAAGCTATGATGTGTTAAACGCACAATGAATTTGGCTCCAAAAAGCTTGAAAATGCACTTTACCCAAAAACTACTATTTTACCTAGTTATCATCAAACTTGATTTTAATGCATGAGTACATTGTATTGTATTCATGAATATATATTATTTGTTCTTCTCACACACCTAGCTCTCTCTCTCTCTGAGAGTACTGAGCCTTTAAACTGCTTGGGAACACTTCGATAAATATTAGTACAATAACACATATTGAAAGTATTTAACAATAAAGAATGAGAAATTTACTGTAAAGTTGATTCTAGTCACTTGATATGTCTATTATGCAATATGAACATGTTTATTATTGGCTTATTATGCATGTGAGAATCTTGTGCATTACAATCCTTCTCTCCTTGTTAAATTTCATCCTCGAAATTTGCTTACCCAAATAAGTGAGGATACTTAGTTTTCATCTCTTCTTCTCTTTCTCATGTGGCCTCTTCTACTTCGTGGTTCCTGCACAATACTTTGACCAAAGGGATCTTCTTGTTTCTAAGCTCCTTCTCTTTTCTATCCAAAATCTCCACTGGTTCTTCTTCATAACTCACATCTTGGTTCGACTCTAATGGCTCGTAACTCAAAACATGTGAAGGGTTTGGAACATATCTTCTTAACATAGAGTCGTGAAAAATATTATATATATTTGATAGTAAGGGTGGTAATGCAAGTCTATAGGCAACATCTCCAACTTTGTCAAGTATCTCAAATAGGCCTATATATCTAGGACTAAGCTTCCCTTTCTTTCCAAATCTCATGATTCCTTTCATCGGAGTAACCTTCAAAAATACTTTGTCCCTAACATCAAATATGACCTCTATCCTTCCAGGATCAGCATAATGCTTCTGTCTATTCTGAACAGCTAATAACCGTTTACGAATCTTTTCTACCACTTCAGCTGTTTCTCTTACCAATTCTGGATCAAGAAATTTCCTTTCTCCCAACTCATCCCAGTGAATTGGAGATCTACATTTTCTTCCATACAATGCTTCACATGGAGGAATTTCAATTTAAGCTTGATAACTATTGTTGTAGGCAAATTCTATCAACGGCAAGTACTTGCTCCAAGATCCATGAAAATCTAACACACAAGCTCTAAGCATATCCTCAAGAGTCTGTATAGTTCTCTCTGATTATCCATCTGTTTGAGGATGAAAAGCTATACTGAATACCAGTTTTGTACCCATAGCCTCCTGAACCCTCTTCCTAAATTTTAAAGTGAATCTAGCATCTCGGTTAGAAATAATAACTTTTGGAACACTATGTAGTCTAATGATTTCTTAAACATACAACCGAACCAATTGATCCAAACTATAAGTCACTTTAACCGACAGGAAATGGGCTGACTTAGTATATTTATCCACAATAACCCAAATAGCATCATGGCCTTTATTTGTCTTAGTAAGTCCAACCACCAAATCCATAACAATCTCTTCCCATTTCTATTGTGGCATATGTATGGGCTTTAATGTACCGGTAGGTCTTTGATGTTCAGCTTTAACTTACTGACATGTGAGACATTGTTCTACAAACTCAATCACATCCTTCTTCATACTTGGCTACCAGTAATGCATTTTCAAATCCCTATACATCTTTGTAATACCAAGATGCATAGAGTAGGGAGTAGTGTGAGTTTCTGTTAATATCTCTTTTCTAATTATTCCGTCTGACACACAGAGTCTATTTTTGTATCTGATTACACCATCACCAGAAATCTGGAAGGCTGCCTCTTTTCTGGACTCTATCTTAGTCTTTAAACCTATCAGATAGGGATCCGTATTCTGATCTTGCTTGATTCTTTCTAAAATTGTAGGTTGCAACATAAGAGCTGCTAATCTCTCTATTAAACCTGTAGGCACAATCTCTAATTCCAATCGATGCAAATCCATCAAAAGATGCTTTTGATCAACATACTTGAGTGACATAGTAGCTAATATCTTTCTACTTAGAGCATCTGCAACCACATTAGCTTTTCTTGGATGATAGTTAATTTCACAATCATAGTCTTTTACCAGTTCAAGTCATCTTCTCTGTTTCATATTCAGTTCCTTTTCGGTAAAGAAATACTTGAGACTTTTATGGTCTGTGTAAATTTGACATCTTTCTCCATAAACATAATGTCTCCAAATTTTCAGTGCAAAAACTACTGCTGCTAGCTCCAAATCATGAGTAGGATATTTCTTTTTATATTCTTTTAGTTGCCTAGAAGTATAGACGATAACCTTACCATTTTGCATCAAAACACAGCCTAGACCATTCTTTGAAGCATCATTGTAAACAACAAATCCTCCTGATCCAGTGGGTATAGAAAGTATAGGAGCTGTGACCAAACGATTCTTTAACTCCTGGAAACTCTTTTCACAATTATCATCCCAATGAAATTTCACATTCTTTCTGGTGAACTGAGTTAATGGAGAAACCAACTTAGAAAATCCTTTCACGAATCTTCTATAGTAACCAGCCAATCCTAAGAAACTACGAATCTCTGAAATATTTGTAGGTCTTGACTACTTACAGCTTCAACCTTCGTTGGATCCATAGAAATACCATTTTCAGACACTATATAACCAAGGAAGATAATTTTCTCTAACAAGAACTCACACTTCTTAAACTTTGCATACAATTGCTTTTCTTTTAGGATGCTCAAAACTGTTCTCAAATGCTCTATGTGCTCCTCCCTTGAGCGTGAGTAGATCAAAATATCATCAATGAACACTATAATGAAACTATCTAAGAAATCCTTAAATACTCTGTTCATCATATCCATAAAAGTAGCTGGAGCATTAGTTAAATCGAAGGGCATCACTAAAAACTCATAGTGTCCGTATCTCATCCTAAAAGCTGTCTTAGGAATATCTTCTTCCTTAATCTTCAGTTGATGGTATCCTGATCTTAAATCAATCTTGGAAAATACTGAAGCACCTTGTAACTGATGAAACAAATCATCAATTCTAGGGAGAGGATATTTATTCTTGATTGTAACCTTATTTAACTCTCTATAATCAATACAAAGCCTCATAGTTCCATCTTTCTTCTTTACAAATAGCACTGGAGCACCACATGGTGAAAAGCTTGGACATATGAAACCCTTGTCCAAAAGCTCCTGTAATTGTACCTTTAATTCCTTCAACTCTACTGGAGCCATGCTATATGGTGCTTTAGAAATAGGAGCAGTGCCAGATAGCAAGTCAATAGCAAACTCTATCTCTTTATCAGGTGGTAATCCTGGTAGATCTTCTGGGAATACCTCTAGAAATTTATTAACTACTGGTACTTCCTGTGGCTTCATCCTAAGTTCTTCTCTAGTATCCATTACATTTGCCAGAAAACCAGTACATCATTTCTCAAGTAACTTCCTCACTTTATCATTGAAATAATTGGTACCATTTTCTTCCTAGAAGATCCAAGGAAAGTAAACTCTTCTTCACCAGATGGCTGAAATACCACTCTCTTACCATTACAATCAATGCTAGCATGATACTTAGATAGCCAATCCATACCCAAAATCACCTCAAAATCCTACATATCCAATACTATTAAGTCTACCCACAACTCTCTACCGTCCATCTGTATTGGATACGCTCTCAAAACTTGACAAGAATATAGCACTTCCCCAGATGAAATAGTTACACAGTATCTTAAAGTTTCAGGTGTTCTGCCCAATTTTCTCACATATGCTGGTGATGCAAATGAATGTGTAGCTCCTGAATCTATTAATGTATTTGCGAAAATATCAAAGATAAAGATCTCACCTGCTACAACCGATGGATCAGCCTCAGCATCTGTCACAGTCATGGTAAATACACGAGCTGAAACTTTCTTTTATTCACCAGAGGTGGAGGAACAATCTCTAGAATAATGTCCTATCTTGCCACAGGTATAACACACTCTACTACCAAAAAGGCATTCACCTTTATGAGGCTTTCCACATTTGGGACATGTAACTTTCTGAGTTGGAGTA